>JAJJWX010003988.1:0-600000 GCA_023529315.1 Papaver bracteatum
TTGTTGAACTTTGATTGAACCTAGTTTGTTTATGATTGAGAATCTTCTCTTGATATAAGATTCACTCAAACTAGATCGAAGTGTCGACGGGGATCTTTAAACTGTTTGTAGATCTAAAGACGTCTTATGATAATCCATTGTTAACAGACTCCGCTCTGTGTGTGATTGATTATATGAGACTCAAGTTATTTGTGTGCAGGTGTTTATTGAAGATCTAAGAGGATTTGAAGATAAAAACGATTTCTTATTTGAGTTCATAATCTTTGGTGTGCACAAAACTTGATCGGCTGGAGGCATCCAACTATAATTGGTTTATATTTGTGATAGATTGGATTGATTAGTTGTGTAGATCGGCATAAATGCATTTTTTTTGAGATCAATAGTATTGATTGCATAGTCTAAACAATTATTTTGGTAGTTGTTGAAGAGATAGATCTAAGAACCCGACAAAGGAGTTTACTGGGATAAATGGAAGAGCCTTTTGTCAGACTCATATCACTTTGTTTGAAAAGAGTTGTTACCTAACAGATTTGTTGTTCCTTTACTGTTTGGAATACGAACCAAAGGAATTGTTTCAAGTGTGTGACTTATTTCAAGTTGGAGGCGCATGGATACTAAGGGAACTAGGTGAACTATATGTTTAGTTGCTTGGTCTCAAATATACGAAGTTGGTTTCGATTTTGTATAGATGATTAATTATGAGGGTATTCAATTCTGGACAAGGTCCCGGGGTTTTTCTAAATTTGCGGTTTCCTCGTTAACAAAAACTTGCTTTGTCTTTTACTTTTCTATTTCAGCAATTATAATTGTTTTATTCTAATTACAAGTAAAATACACAAACGTTAATTCCTAATTACTTGATAGCAATGATATTGTGTTTGGTTAAGTCTGAACCTTTTATCAAGTAATCATAATTCGTTATTGTATTGTCCCGATCTTGTATCCATAGTCAATGACACAAGTTATCTTGTTGTCATATTGTCTCGATCTCATATCCATGAACGATCACACGAAGTGTGAACTGATTATTTGTATTGTCTCGACTCAGTCCATCGACAATCACTTTCGGAGAAAGGACTTATAAGTGGAAAATCTTTAGATTGAGGTATATTTGGGTACCCTCGTCTTTTCAATTGGTATCAGAGCAGGCAAACACGAAAAGATCTAATAATCTATGTTTGACGCGATCCAACCTATAAGATATGAGTTAAAATAAGAAAAGCAAAGCTAAACTTATGAAGAACTCAGTTAACGTATGTCAAGATAATGAGAATAAGATCTCGGAGAAGGTCAATGAAAATTGGTCTCGTAAGTCTTTTCGAAAATCAAAGAAAAAATCTATGACTAATAACTTGATTGAGATTCAGGTTCTTGATCAGAAAAGAATGAATCTGAAACTCAAGAAACATGTTTTGGATCCGATTCTAATCTCTAGTGAAAAGTCGTCTGAAAAGAGATTATATTCACTAGTCTTCCCAAGTTCTGGTTTTCGTAAAATGTTAGAAAGATTTTTCAAACATGTTGAAAACTATTCAGAAAAGGGAAAAACCATTGACAGTCTAGATGATGTCCTATAACTTATTGTTCAATTAAATGTAAGAATTTATGAAGGAAAGCGATAAATACTTAGTCTTCAAAATAATCTAGCGGATTATTTGGAACAAAAATTGACTCTATGTAGTGAAATTCATCAACAGACTACAGAGTGTGAAATTCTTACTCAATCGCCGGAGCATTCACAAATAAGGAATAAGATCCTTATTGAAGATCTTCTTACAGAGACATGTCGAAAGGTATATCTATACAAGTGTTTAGAAAAACATCTCCAACAAGGAATGGATACCTTAAGAGGACATATAAAATGTCTTGAACAAAAGACATCAGCAATTTGTCGGATGGCAGATCTAGACCACATGGTTTCAAGTTCAAGGAACATACCATCTCGGGATAAAGATGTAATCAAGGATATAACATCTCGCAATATTCCTAATGAAGAGGATGGATACAAAACCCACACAAGGGAACATGATAATGTCCCTAAATGTAAGAAGGAATAAATTCCTCAAAAGGTATTTGGTGAGGAAGATCCTCACCACAACACTTAATTGTGTTGGAATGTGCATCCTTACAATGCCCAATCTACTGATGTAAGGAAGCACACATATCTGGGCAATCTGTATCCTGTCAATAATCTCTTATTCAACATAGAGAGTTCACACAATCTACCTGAAGATGCTTAATCTGTCTCCATGTGTAACAAAGCTGTCTTACGAACAACTTGTGTAAACATGATAAGTTTCCCTATCTAAAGTAGTTTTAGATACGTGATCTAGAATGTTGATTCTTCCTAAAGAATCTTTGTGATTTTCTGACACATTAGATGCGAAAATCTTTTCAAATCTGGTCATAAATATTTATTTAAGGCTGAATCCTATGTTTGGAATGTGTTGAATGTTTCTTGAATATATGAACTCATATTATTTGAGAACCTATGGTAACAGGATGTATCCTCAAACCAGATCTCGCAAAACTTAAGAAAACCTTGAGTGGAATGACTTCTAATGAATCTATTCATCTTGATAATACCTTCCAAGAAATCAGGTTGTGAAGATAAAGAAAATGAAAGGAAGATATGAATCATCTCCTTGTCCAAAATAGTTTGGATGCTAGTTGGATATTATCAATCTTCGAGCAAGTCCTCTTCGCATACTATCGAAACACATCATACACGCAGACTACTACAAGAACTATTATCTCGTAACCAAAGAAAGTGGCTTAAACTTGAATCGGTAATGGGGAGTATGCTCCTAATATTAATCAGAAAGGTTAATGCTTTTATCCAAATAACATAATCATGCATCGTGCATAGAATCCAAGATATCAGTCGAGATACTGTTGATGAAGATCCTGAAAAATTTGAGGAAATTGAAGATGATTTTTAAAAAAATTGTTAAAAAAATAGACATTAGTTTTGATTATTACAATAAAGTCTATTTTGAATAAAATTATCTATTATTTATGAATAAAATTATTATTTTATAATTTTTCTTGTGATAATTTTTCGATTACATAGCATGTTCTTGAATGCTTTGCTATGTATGTGTTATGGGATATTTGATTTCGGTTTTCATAACCTTAATATTCGATCTCATATTGTGTGAAGGGTGACTTTTTGATTTAGCGGGATTGAGTTCTAGCCCATGTTGGTAGGATTTATCAAAGGATCATAAGGGGTTCTGATTGAAACTAATATGTGAAAAAGTCACAATATGTTGAATCATTTTTAGTTTAGCATAAAAGCATATGTGTTTCGGGGTTTCGACTTTTGCATCACATTAGTTAAAACCGATTTTCAACCTTTCTCTGGTAAAGGTTGCTATTTGGTGTTGTTATTTTGGTGGGAGGATGACAACACAACGGGGGAGAGTTCTATGTGAACTTGCACTTAATGATATATCTTTCTGGGGTGAATAGGATGCGGAACTTGAGGTAACGAATTTGTTAGTTAATCGTTTTCCTGTTTAAGAAAAGCATGATTTTATTGCATATTTTTATTGCTTTTGCTTAACAAAATTTCGGTACAATTGATGTTTACTCCATTATTTGTGTATGGATGTTTGTGTGATTCAATTGTTTTCGGTTAATAAAAACTATTGTTATATTTCTTTATTGTTTGGTATCGATTTTTTAGGCTTACGAAATTTCGGTGCAATTGCGGTACTATAATGTCTGTATTTGTTTCAATTGCTTCCGGTTGAGGTAAATAATTATGCAAGTTGATTTATTTGGTTTGTATGAATTGTTTATGGCTTACAAAGAGGTTTTCGAGATCAATTTTTTTGGTCCAATTCGATTCCGAATAAGAGAAAATAAGTTAATTTTGATCTTAGTTAGACTTATCAAAGTGGAGGTTTCGGTTATTCAAGTCTAATCGAATTCTTTAACAAAATGCTAGTTAACTAACCTAGTACTTGTCCTGTTTAAAAGTGAAAGGTCTAAGTTGTTACTTGAATAATTAGAACCTGATAAGAAAAATAGAGTTAATTCTGATCTTTATTTTGGTCTTATCGAACAAGCGATTGTATTTGTACAATTGGTTTAGCAAAAGAACTAAGGTACTTAGTCAATTTTTTGATTTTTTAAACTATTAGGGAAAATAGCTTTGGGCAATTGTTTCCTTGGTAACATATCAAAACAAAATTACTTTGTAGTTTCGGTTTTGATATTAGTTATCTAAAATGGTGTGTGGAACCCTCGTGCTTAACTCTTATAGGTTGTAAGTCTTTTTAGATTTGTAAGATCCTTTTGGTTTGTCTTTTATTTGCTCGTACCTTTGTCATTTTGTGACAAAAAGGGGGGAAAATATATGGACTAAACAAGTGATTGGTATCACTAAGGAAATGACAATGGTGCTTAAACGTTATATCTAACGAAAGAGTAAAGCATAGACTAAGGGGAGTAACATATCATATGGATACTTATGGTAATGTGCATTTACTAATTGGAGATTTTCTACTGAGATTTCGGTTAATATTTGGACAATGCATTTCCAGGAATTTTGAAAACCAATTTGGAATTTATTGCATATCTTTGAGAATATTCGGTTTTGGAAATTCCTTGGTGTCCAAACTACCTTGGTCTATAAATATTGAAGTTTTCATTTTGAGAAAACTAATCCTTAGAGCCATCAAAACTACCTAGTTGTGTTGTTACTGGTGGAGCCATCTATTCGGAGAGGAGAGTACCCTAATTAGGCGAAATATCTTATGACCGCTCATTTTAAAGACTTCTTTGGGATTGGAAGATCTACGAGTACCGTTGGTGGAAAACTAGATAATTGCAGTTTATTATTAAGTTTTCGATTGATTTGATTCACTAATGGTTGTTGAACTTTGATTGCACTAATTTGTTTATGCTTGAGAATCTTCTCTTCTGATATAAAATTCACTTAAACTAGATCGAAGTCTCGACGGGGATCTTTATATTGTATGTAGATCTAAAGACGTCTTGTGATAATCTATTGTTAACAGACTCCGCTCGGTGTGTGATTGATCACAAGAGATTCAAGTTGTTTGTGTGCATGTGTTTATTGAAGATCTAAGAAGATTTGAAGACAAAGAAGATTTCTTATTTGAATTCATAATCTTTGGTGTGCCCAAAACTTGATCGGCTCGAGGGATCCAACTATAATCGGTTTATCTTTGTGATAGATTTGATTGATTAGTTGTATAGATCGGCATCAATACATTTCTTTGTGATTAATAGTAGTTATTTCATAGTCTAAACAAATACTTTGGTAGTTGTTGAAGAGATAGATCTAAGAACCCGACAAAAGAGTTTATTGGGATAAACGGAAGAGCCTTTTGTCAAACCCATATCACTTTGTTTGAAAAGAGTTGTTACCGAACATATTTGTTTCTCCTTTACCATTTGGAATACAAACCAAAGGAATTATTCCAAGTGCGTGACTTATTACAAGTTGGAGGCGCAGGGATACCGAGGGAACTAGGTGAACTATAGGTTTAGTTGCTTGGTCTCAAATATACGAAGTTGGTTTAGATTTTGTATAACGGCTTAATTATGAGAGTATTCAATTCTGGATATGGTCCCGGGTTTTTTTCCGTATTTTCGGTTTCCTCGTTAACAAAATCTTGATGTGTCTTTTACATTTCTATTTCCGCAATTATAATTGTTTTATTATAATTAGAAGTAAAATACACAAACGTTAATTATTAATTACTTGATAGCAATGCTATTGTGTTTGGTTAAGTCCGAACCTTTTATCAAGTAATCATACTTCGTTGTTGTATTATCCCGATCTTGTATCCATAGTCAATCACACAAATTATCCTGTTGTCGTATTATCTCGATCTCGTATCCATAAACGATCACACGAAGTGTGAAATGATTAGTTATATTGTTTCGACTCAGTCCATAGACAATCACTTCCAGATAAAGGACTTATAGGTGGAAAAGTTTTAGATTTAGGTATATTTGGGTACCCTTGTTTTTTCAGCTCGATAACAGAAAAGCAAAATCAAGATACACGTACTATCAAGGTAAAACAATACCTGGCTTCATGAATCCCCAAAATAAATTCTTTTAGTCGTCAACCTAATTATGTTTCTCAGAGGAAACCAGGTCTATAGAGGACGAACCTAGAATCAACTAGGACACAAAATGTCAGGGATTGAATTTTCCAGTTAAAAGAGCATTTCTATTTATAGTTTTCAAAGAGCATGGGTTGCTTAGAATTCAAGCTAAGATAACTTGGGAATCAAGTAAACACTTTTAGGTCTTGAAAATATTATGGAATAATATACACTATGAATAGGTTCTGAAACCGTGTATAATGACTGTTCGGTTTAAACACATAAGAGTTTAATCATGATGCACACACATAAGTGTTTGAGTGATAAATGAAGTCTTAGAACTGTTTGAGAGAATTCTACAATGCTAAAAATATTTGCTAAAATCTGCAGGGACAGTTAGTACAATGGTTCGTGAACTGTAAGGCTTTTTCACGAGTCAGAGTGCAACGATTCATGAACCGGGTTCTCCAACCTTACAAGACTACCGAAATCAGTTGACTACGGTTCGTGAACCGGGTTCGCCAACTGCTAGCCTAAAATACCAATTTCAAGAATTCAGTTCACAACAGTTCGTGAAATGTTCCTAACTGAACTCACGGTTTGCAAACTAATTTGCCAACCTTCCCGCATATTTCAGAAACTCAGATATCTATAATTTGCAACCCTATGCAGAAATATTAGCAGTTCGGAGTTTCCCTCTTATGATGTCTGAAATATTCCCAAGTTATAAAATCATTTGCATAGGCAATTTTCAAGTGATCCACTATTTAATTCAAATAATAAAATTTCTTAGAACTAATATTGTTAAGGATCGTTGAACATCTTCGCTAAAATCATATTTCAATATTTTTAACAAGAGAATCTTGACTCGAAAATTCTTCTTTGTAAATCTACTAGATGTCATATGACATCATCTCAACATATATAATGGTTAGATAATGAGTTAAATAGTTAGGTTTGGTCTTCACATACCTGATACATAATTTCTACAAATATCTTTGTGGGTCTCCAGTCTTCGAGGGTGAAGTCTGATACTCAACTACCAAATTCTAACCTTGTCTGAGACTTAACTTAGTATACTAGAAATCAAGATATAGTTTTTATCATCTAACATTCACAACAAGCTTGAGATATCAAAAATTGTGGTTTCAACCGAGCATTGCTCTAACAATCTCCCCCTTTGTCAATTTTAGTGACAAAACTATTCAATACATATGGACTCATAATAAATAAACTTTTCAGCTCAATCCTCCATGCTTGATTTCCTTGGTTCTTCATCAAACATCTTGAATTCTTCGTACTTCAAGTTTTTCTACGGTTCTGCATGTGTTCGTTTAGCACCTTTATTATTGAAGATACGTAGTGGTAACAACTTATGAGAATACTCAAAAATAATGTTATTATAATGAGTTAATCACACTCTACTCATTGGTTGTTATATAGAAACATAGTTTTGTTACCTTCCTCAAAGTTCAATTGCACCACAACTTCAAAGAAATGCTACGATGATATGTTCTCCCCCAAAGTCAATACATACTACTTTTGCAAAATAGGTAAAATCTAGTGTCAATAATCACTCCCCCTTACATGATACTCCAAAAATCCATATGTAATGTAGTAAGGTAATACTTAATAATTCTTCCCATTTTTGTCAACAAAATTGGCAAAGGAGAAAAATCAGGATCACAATAAATTAAACAAAAGAGTTTCAAGACTAGAAAACATATACCATCATTTAGTTTAGACGATTTCACCAAAAACCTCGATTTGCGTCAAGGAGACGTAAAGGTACAAGAGACTCCTATAATTCAACATCCACTCTCCCCACAAAGATATTATCATTAAGCACAAGTTATAAAGAACACTCCCTCATTTAATGTCATTCCCGAAAGAACAACATAAGAGACCTTAACTCTAATCAAAAGAGAATGATTTTCCTTTTACATATTAATTTACTCACCAATTACGAAAAAAGTTACTAAGTAGCCCAATATTTTTCTCTCTTCTCGCCAGTTATCAACAAAGAAGTTAAAAATAACGATCTTAATGTTAGAGGCACTAAGATACAAGATTTTCGTGAAAA
The DNA here is from genome assembly GCA_023529315.1 of Papaver bracteatum. Classification (NCBI taxonomy): domain Eukaryota; kingdom Viridiplantae; phylum Streptophyta; class Magnoliopsida; order Ranunculales; family Papaveraceae; genus Papaver; species Papaver bracteatum. The sequence goes on from JAJJWX010003988.1 coordinate 8,176, forward strand.
AAATAATCACTGACAAAATCTATTCTTACGCCAGTTAGGAACAAGAGAACAACTAGTGCGATAAGACTCAACATAAAAATTATAACTTCTCTATCCATGTACCAACATAGAGATTAAAGTTCACTTATCCTCTGGCAATTATACAATCAAGGAAGTAAGCAGATTCCTAGAGAACATCTTACGGGATCATGTAGCAGTACATTCACAAAAGTGTAATCATAGGGAGATCAATACTACAATTTTCAAAAGTTTACTCTTATTTTGTAAGAGTTAAGATCTTAACCTTTGAGAAAATATGAGATATATGTTCTAATCACTGTAATATGATAGAAAAGAACAACTCTCACAAAATAAGCAATACACATATACAATCCATAAATATATTCCAAAATAAAATTTAATTAAATAAACTTTAAACATGCAAGATGATAATATTTGAAATAACTAATGTAACACATAAGAACTACTCCAAAAGATAGTTTTCCTCCTTAAACAATAAGAATAAAATTCCTACAAGGAGTTAACTATCAAAAATATCTTTGAAGAAAGCTTTATCATCAACGAACTCATCATCATCTACTGACAACGCAACATAAGGTTTATGAATAAGAGTGTTAACTCCTTCAAACCTTCTCGGATGTTGTTTGACAAGTGCTTCTTGAATCTCAAGAGATTTCTGCAGAATGTCCTTGAGACCTTGCACTTCCTGCAAACCTTTGTTGATTTGAGCAGTTTGCTCTGAGTTTCCTCGCATTCTTCCTTTTCCTCTTAAAAAGTGAATCATTCTCCTTAAAATATGAATCCTCAACACTTGTTTTGGAGTCAACAACCATAGGTGCAAAGGGTTTACCGAAAGAGATCTCACTTGAAGACACCATAGCTCATAAATATAATTTTTGAATATGCTATTCGTGTAAAACATAAATATATAGATCTTCAAGACTACTTTGATTTTGGAAGAATTCAAAAATAGTGAATTATTAAAAAGGAAGACTAACAACCATCGAAATTAGGAACTGACCGACTTTTTAAGAAAAAAATTTCTTTCACGAACCAAATACCAAATTAAAAGGTGAAATACAATTTTACCCTTTCTTAAAGTTTGTACATGGGTAAGTCTTTGCAATCGTTACTTGCATAATAGAATGAAGAGAGCGTAAGCAATAGTTTCAAGAAGTAAAATTCTTTGAATAATCATGCCAAAGTTTCAGTTTTCTTGCGGATAAAGTGAGAATAAATTTGGATCATTCAGTATTAACCAAGTAAAAAACCAGAAATACTGGAAAAGATTCAACGGAGAAAGGCTCAACATGAACTATTGTTATCCTCATTTTGTAATGGCATGTAGCAAAGGAATTTTATCCTTGAGTCTGTAAAAAGAATGAAAATTCAAGTAATAAGATTTAAGACACAAACTAGAAAGTTTGTCCCAATGCCCTTGGAGGTGCACAATTCTTGTTTCTTCTCAGTGCATATGAGATAAGAAGACACATGTTCACCACAATTAGTTTGTGTTGGGGTGAGCATCAGTAGGATCACCACTTGATTCCTGCATGGATTTGTCAATTTCCATTTTAACCGATCATTTAGATCTTGATTTCTTCTTTCCTTTTGACTTATCCTTTTTCCGTAGATACAATCACACTTTTGAGAGAAGAAGGAGAAACAAAGTTACATACCTTAGACGAGTTTGGATTTTGGAAGAGTTTGAGCACATTTGTCAAACAACTAGCCCTCCGTTGCAGTTTATTAACATCCGGTCCTTTCTACTTGTACTTGAAGCACTGTTTGAGTTCGTGGCCTTCAGTAGTACATTAAGGACTTGCTCGGTTGAGAAGAGGTTTAGTAACACTTATGATTTTAGATGAGATACATACTTGGGATGTTCCTGAAACATCAATAATGAGTTTTTCATGAGAAATAGAAAAACCGATTATATCCTCAAAGGATATGGATGAGAGATCTTCAAACAACTTGTCAAAATTGATGTAAGTATCACTACTATAATTAGGATTAGCTATTTTAGCTAGAAGTGTTATGCTTAAATAATCTTCTTCTTCTGAATCATAATGATCAGTAGTTTCGTCGAGAGTTACAGCAAGACCCGTGTTGCAAGTGTATTTCCTTCGATTTGGATACTCATTAGCAAAGTGACCGAAATCTCTACACTTGAAAGCACTATGACATATCCTCATCATCACATTTATCATCCACCTTTTTATAAGGAACATGATCATGTGGTTTGGCTGATGATGATGAAAGTTCTCTTGAGAATTGTTTATTTCTCTTCTTGAGAAGAACCCTAAACTTAGAGAAACTGAATTTTCGAGATCCTCATCTGATAATCCGTGAACAAGATCTTTCTCAGAGTTGCCAACAATATCACTTTTCTCAAGTACATCAGTATTTTTAAGTGTTTTGAACGCAATATTTTTTATCAACTTTAGCTTGTTGTTCATGGTCAAAGATCTTTAACTTTCCAACAAGGATGCTTGTAAAAGTGTAGTAAGATCGCTTCCTTCAGTGATTACATATTTCTTAGACTCATATCGAGCTGGTAAATATCTCAAAATTTTTATCACAATATCCCGTCCAGGAATAGTCTTTCCTATTGAATGACAAGCATTCACTATTTCCGACAATTTGTAATTAAATTCCTCAAATGAATCTTCATCAGCAATACAAATATTTTCCAAGTAAGAAGTTAGGTTTTGAAGCTGTGCTTCCTTTTCTTAGATACCCCAAGCGTCTTTTGATCTAGTGCACATAAACATATGATGTTTACGATCTTGGATTATGGTGTGGATAATAACATTCAGTCCATCAAAGTCGTGTTTAGAACGTTGATTTAAACTTCGCTATATGTTTCTATGCCTTTAGGATCAAAATTAGCTCCTTCTCCGATCATTGGAGTATTGTATCCTCTTACAACAAGAACCCATATCTGAAAGTCACGAACTTGTAAGAAAGAATGCATAACAGTTTTCCAACATAAGTAATTTGTGCCATCGAAGGATGGTGGCACGTTAATAAAGAGTGCAATCCTATCCATAACACAGTCTACTTAAAACATAGACTTATTAGGTCTAACAGTGTTTACCTGCTCTAATACCAATTGAAAATGTAGGGGTACCAAGTATACTACCAACTATTTCGTTCGGAAACCTGTATGAACAAAAACTAAAAAAATTGCAAGTAGACCAATTGAATGATCCTTGACAATATGTATATAGAGTTTGTATATCTACCTATTCTCAATCAGTATGTATATATACAAAGAGTTTGTGAACCTGATTGTTAGAAGAGTACTTGGAAGATCTCAAAAATCAATATCCAAGATCAATCTAGTCGTATCCAAATAATCCAATCGGACTTCCGCTTAGTAATTAAACTTGTTATCTAACTTTCAAGATACGAATTCTACAAGAAACGAGTCTCGTAATCGATCATAATTAGATGGACTTTTCTAATAAGATTAAATACGTACTACTTACGTAAATCTAATTATAAAGATAAATATTATAATTCGAAAAAGGAAAACACAAGACAACAAAAGTTTTATTAACTAGGAAGGCGCTACTGCAGAAAAACCTTGGGACCTCGTCCAGATTTGAATACCAAACTTTATTAAGCCTCTACAGACACTAGACTACTATCATATTTCAGACTGGAATGTAGTTGAGACCACCGTCCAAGCGATTCAGTTATAGTCACGCTCCTTACATCTCTTGAATCTCGCAAGGCTCTACACAATTGATTCCTTCAGCAGACGTCCTTTACAACCTAAGAGTTGCTTCAGCCGAAGTGAAGACTTTTGATACCAATCCTCCACTAACAGATAAGACTATTTGATTTCTACTTAGATCAAACATCAAGGTGAGGAATCTGTTTGTATAAACAAAGATAGCAAACCTCACAAATCTGGAACTTACGACTCTCGAAGAGCAACCTAGATTCTTAACCACCTCTCAAGAACAATCTTCAAAAAATTAATTAAGATTAGTTTTCAGATATCTATCTTAATGGAATCACAAAGTCTGGGACGAAGAGAACTTTGCGATTGCTATCTATCTTGCCTGAAAGAGATTACGAAAACCTCGATAACAGAAAAGCAAGATTAGGATACACGAACTATCAAGCTAAAGATAGCCGGACCTGGCTTCACGAATCCCTAAAGTGAAGTCTTTTAGTCATAAACCTAATTATGTTTTTCAGAGCAAAACTATGTCTACAGAGGACGACTCTAGAATCAACTAGGATATACAGTGTCAGGGATTGAATTTCCAAGTTTAAATGTCATATCTATTTATAGTTTAAAAAGACCAGGGTTGCTTAAAATTCAAGCTAAGATAACTTGGGAATCAAGAAAACAATTTTAGGTCCTTGAAAATACAATAGAAGAATATACAATATGGACCGAGTCTAGAACCATGTATAATGGATGTTCGGTTTGGTAAGCATGCCAAATAACTAAAATCAATTTGTTTTTCATTTAAACACCTAAAAGTTTAATCATGATGCACACACATAAGTGTTTGAATGATCAATGAAGTCTTAGAAGTGTTTGAGAGAGTTCTAGCAATGCTAAACATATTTAAAAAATAAGTCTTTAAATATATGTTAAAATCTGCTAGGACAGTTGGTACAACGGTTCGTGAACCGTAAAGATTGTTTACGAGTAAGGGTGAAATGGTTTGTGAACCAGGTTCTCCAGCCCTACAAGACTACCGAAATCAGATGACTAGGGTTCATGATCCAGGTTCTCCAAATGCTAGCTTAACATACCAACTTCAAGAATTCAGTTCACAAAAGTTCGTGAACTGTTCCCAGCTGAACTAATGGTATGCGAACTGGTTCGCCAAGCTTCTGTATATTTCTGAAACTCGGATATCTATGGTTTGCGAACTGGTTCGCCAACCTACCTTGATCAGAAATATCAGTGGTTCTGAATTTCCCTCTTATGATGTTTGAAACATTCACAAGTGATAAAATCATTTGCATAGGCAACTTTTAAGTGATCTAGAATATAATTCAAACAATAAATTGCTTAAAACTAATATTGTTAAGGACCATTGAAAATCTTTGTTAAAATCATATTTCGAGATTTTTAACAAAAGAAGCTTGACTCGAAACTTCTTCTTTGTAAATCTAATAGAAGTCATACGATATTGTCCCAACATATATAATTAAGTTATTTTAAAATTGAAGATGGTCCAACTTAGGACTCGTACACAGCTTTGGTTGGTAACCGAGCGACAAGCTGGGCACCAACACCTTTCTGAATAATAACCCCCAAACTATGAAAAATAAAATTACCTAGACCACTGCCAGCATCATTACTAACTAAACAGTTCTTTAGAAGCTTAAAAAAACAAATCAACTCCTCACCAAGCTCTCCCAAAGTGGTGAAAGCTAGAACGCCCAAACCATATCCATTTGAAGAACAATCATCCAAATATTTAGCACGTTTATGCATAATTGCTTTCGAAATGGCTTGACCTGGGATGAAAGAACGAACCCCCTCCCCTGTGAAAGGAGATTCACCTGTGACATCCATGCAAATATCTTGGCCGTTTTCCCAATTAAGGACGAGGATGTCAGCTGACGTAAATCCTTGTTGCTATCCGATACAAGACCCAAAGAAGCCTCCTTACGCACATGTACACCAGCTTTGTAGAAAATGTCTGCAATTACATCCTGAACTAGGTCATGACGAAACTTCAGACCCATGTCTTTAGCACAATGGAGTGCGTGATCGCAAAAAATATCCATAGGTTTATTACAACAAGAGCACACACCACCTTCGTCAAACAAGGGGATACCAAGTCGATAAAAAATTAATGCTCTAAACTGTCTGGGACCAAGACACTGATCTAGCCCACTGAACCCTGAACCAAGACACTGACAGCCAAAAGGTAATCTTGTGCATGCTTAACTCGGTTACATTGCCACAATATGGAAAGAATGATTCAGTCTTCACATACCTGGTGCAGAAGTTCTATAAATGTCTTCGTCGATCTTCAGTCTTCAAGGGTGATGTCTGATATCCAACTACCAAATTCTAACTTAGTCAGAGACTTGACTTAGTAGATTAGAAATTAAGATATAGTTTTGATCATTTAACATTGACAACAAGCTTGAGATAGCAAAACTTGTGGGGTTCAACCGAGCATTGCTTTAACAGTATCATCTCAGCAGCATAACCGTTTTCATGGTCATGTGGTGTTGAATTGTAGGAAGCGCCGGAGCGGCCAACAGTGACAATCTTTATTACCTAGGTTTATTTTCCTTTGATATTTTGGCTTGGTGGGATTTTGTGCTTTCTTATAAGGCCTCTCCTGTTGGAACCATATGTATAAGTCTAGGCTTGTTATAAGTCTTGCCATCGGGTTTACAAGTTTTTAATATCAAATTAAGCTAGTGTATATATCTCGAGTTAGAAGGTTTGGATTGTAAATTGCAATTTACCTATTCTCTAGGTTGTATTTTTTTCCTTTGCTCATCTCCAGTGGGTCTTTATAAAATTATTTTCGCTGAGGCGAAAAAAAATCAATTTTTGATATCATCATTGTTATAAAAAAAGGTGGTGTTTGACTATGAGATTTGAGAGTCATTAGATGGTCAGGATTGGCCGAAAAGGATCATCCGACGGTCAAAATCACCCGGATGGAATTTGACTTTGACGGATGGGAAAATCTCGGTAATGTTAAAATTTGTTGTTTCGGAGAAAGAAATATGGGGTGGGGGTGGGGGCGAATTGGTCGTGTGAAACCTAATTTTATCGAGCACTCACTCTCCCTGTTTCGCCTCGCTGAGCAGAGAAAAGCATTCTTTAAAGGGAGACATAAAAGTGATGAACTGCAGGAGAAATTATCGAATCTCTTCTTCTTCGGAAAAGAACTTATTTGGGAAAAACTAAAAGAAAATAAGTATTTGCTTTACGAAAATATTGAATCTCCCATTCAGGTACTTATTATTATGGTAGTTCCAAATTAGGGTTTTATCTTGATTGATTATTCGTTGATTATCGTGATCAGGTGATAGATGAATTATTTATACGTTGAATTAATTAGAAGTCATGAAGCAAAAATTGGAGGCAAGAAAATATGTGATGTCAAAAAGAGCATCTTATTGTTCCATTGAGATCATTATTGGTTGCTGGGAAAGGTCTTTTTTGTTCTAGCAATCAGTTGCAGCTATTTAGGATCATCTTCGCGTATGTATTGCCGATCTTTTCAGGGTTACTTGATTTTGTGGTTTATGTGGCAAAATCGAATCAGAAAGATGATGAAGAGGAATGGGATAACAAAAAGGTAAAATATATAACCCTAATAATTTATCCTTTGAGTTTTCTTTGCTTCTCTTGGTTATCATCTGTTTAGGTTGATGTTTTCCGTATGTTTTAGTTGTAATTCAATAAATATAGTTTGGGTTCTCCGTTCTCAGATACAATCACTCCAATCCGTTTTTTCTTCTAAAGTCAATTCTGAATTTTTTTTTTGCTTCTTCTGATTGCTTGCTTCAACTTTATATGTTTATTGATCATGGTTTGATGATTTTGTAGGGTCTTTTGATTTTGTTGGTTTTCTACTACTATTCCAAGGTCACAGTTTTCCCTTGCCTCACAGTTTTGGTTCGATTATTGGTGTTTACAGGTTTTTGGTTGGTAAATTTTGGTTGCCATTTATTAGCTGAGAACAACCAGTTTCATTCTAACGAATAATCAATACTTTCTACTCTTAACTTTGCAAAATTGATAACAAATTATGTATATATATATATTTTGGTGGTTTCAGTGTTTGACATTCTTTACTTTCTTTGTTATTAACAATATCTTTGATTTTCAGAATCAACCACCTTATGATTCGTCATCATCAGCATCAAATCTGATGGCTGAAAACTCAAAAACTTCAGCATATTATCAAACAAGGTCAGCACATCATGTAGTATTAACAAGTGATTGGTTAGCTCTTAATTCTGAAAACAAAAAAAAAACCATTAGTGTATTTAATGAACTTAATCATTGGAGACAATTTCCTAAATTAGCCGTAATTGTTATTATATTAGCATTGGCTTCTGTGAATAGGTATAGTAAAGCTTATAATCAGGATGAAATCTTAGTAACTCAAAAGCTTAGATTATTGTTAGAAGTCCTCTGTGAATATATGTTTTCCTTATGAGTCATTGTAAACATGAGAACATGAACATCTTATGTTAAGCTTAAATCTTACTTTTACAGATTTCATTTTTGTTGAGCATTGCGCTCACCGGTATTCATTGCATGGTTTATACTCTTGGGTTCTTGGTATACAAGAAATCTTACACTTCTACAGAAGTGTAAGTTTGTGCTTTTTCATATTTTTTTTCCTATATTAATCTATAAGTGAAAATCTAGCAGGTATCACTTTTCCCGGTAAAGTCTACATCTGCAATTCTACGCCATAAGCTAAGCCTAATTTGAATAAGTGGTGCAAGAAATTTATTACCATGTGTCTATATTTCAGATATGCAACAGATCAACAGATACCAGAGTTAAGGCGTAGATTCGAGAATATCACACAGAAATTGCAATGTACAAGGGATTATTTTTTTTGGTAAAGGGTGCAGGGGATTATTTGATTCAATGGTGTGTTTATGTTGAAATGCATTAATATTTTTGTTGCATATGCATGTTTGAGTGATAATAGAAGTCACTTGACTTTATAATAGTAGTTTTTGTTTTCTTTTTAATTATCATAGAAGAAACTTTTGGTGACCCCTTTCATAGTTTTGATGTTCAGGGACTGTTGAGTGGATGTTATGACATGATGGCGATGGTGTCAATGGGACAGATCTTAAGCCCATCACCACTTGGTACCTTGCTATTTTTCATCATGATTGGTGAGGTTTATCATCATATGAATAGTGTTCTATGTGCGAGGATAACCCCATCGATCTCCATTATTGGTTTTCACCGATAATCCATAGGCCGTAAGCTAGCAAATCCAGAATTGGATGCACAATTCATCATGCCTTTCGAGCAAACCTGGTATGTTGTTCTTAGACCTAACTTTAAATTATTTTATTTTATATATGTAGATTGGTAGAATGCACCTGGTATGTTGTTCTTAGACCTAACTTTAAATTATTTTATTTTATATATGTAGATTGGTAGAATGCTAGAGATGAACGTTGATTGGATTCATGAAAATTTATCTGAACAAAATGTGGTAGTAAAATCCAAATCTTTAGTGTTTTGTAATCTGTAATGGCGTTGGCCCTAATCTTTAGTGTTTGAATTTTTAATATTATGGTCCTTAATGTTTGATATTCTTATTACAGGAAAGGGTCTTCATGTACACTTGCTGTGATTTGGCTGTTGTTAAAGAGTATAAAGACAGGGCCGTCGACCCTCTTTTTGCCGAGAAACTAACATACCTAATTTGGTTTCTTCATTATTTGTTTCGAAAATTACCAATAAAAACAGAGGTGAAAGAACAACGAGTGTATCATTACTGACAGTAACAGAGTGTATTATGATCTCATTTCCTTTTCTTTTTTCTTTACCGTAGATAATCTGTTTAAGATTTGACTTTTCTTGGAATTTCTGTTCTGTTTGCCATTCATTTATGATATACCTTCTCAAGTTGGCGGAACTATTGTCTCGCACACTTAAGGAAACACGGAACATGTGATTCCCGGTATTAACTAAAATTCCTTCCTATCCAAAGAAAAGTACAAAGATTCAACAAACCTTAATATAAATTAATACGGTGCTAGAAAAAAAGTATTTGGATCCAACATTAATATGATATGACTAACTAACACAGTATAATATGCATGATTTATAAAGGGGATACCAGTATTACTCGGGGTGATACCATATCATATAAGACAAATAAATATTAACAGATCCTGACCGTCGGATCGCTCAATTGTTATCATCCCCGCCAATAGTGGTATCCCCTTTATTATTAATTGTGATACTATGACACGGTAAACTAAATATTGGAACCAATCTGCAATGACTCCTAATTCATCCGTCTATAAATTTTCTTCGTCGCGGCCCTGTCCGGCTACTATGAACCAACTAATTAAACGCGACATTGTGACCCGACTAACTAACACACTATAATATGACACCACAAACTAAATATATGGGCACTATATCTGTCTTAAAATTTTCTCCACGATCGGTGTCGTAGGTCCTGGCCTATCCGGCTATTATGCTCCAACTAATTAAGCACGCTACTGTGACCCGTCTAACTAACACACTATAATATAACATGACCAACTAAATGTTGGGACCGTTATGCTATGACCCAACTAACTAAATATGCTCATGACTATTACAGACAGGACCAACCAACACACTAATTTTACTGTGGGCACTATATCTGCTCTAACACACGGATAAAGTTTGATACATTGAGTATACGATTAACATCCTTCTTCAATTTGTACATTTAATTTTATTTTTGACGTCTTTGTCTCTATATGGGAGAAATAAGATTATTAGACCACATCATAAATTTTTGTAGAAATTTGGTGGGTTTTGACTGCTAATTGTGTTATTCTGTTGCTAAATTTGTATACCTTAGGCGCGTATAGGTAAATTTATATTAATTTTGGTTGGGGATTTGTTAAGAATCCTTTAGCAATTTTTTTTTCCAACAACGGAGGCTAGGTCTTATATAGACTGAAACCTAATAATGGGATTTAATTATCATATCCTAATACTGACAGATGGCATTTCAGGTTAAGGTCTCAAAAGAAGGTTGATATGGTGGTCCTAATCCCTCATCAGAAAGCTTCCTTATCTCGGCTTTTTAAGGTGACCCTTTTCTTCTTTTAGGTTTTTTATTCCGTCAGTAGTTGCTTAGATCCTTTCTCGGATGCTTACCCCCTATGTTATTCTGTTTCGGCTATTCAATTTTGTAAAGGATACTCCCGGTATTATACAATTTTATACAATCAGTCGTTAGCAACGACGTAGATAATACATCAGGAAAACAACAATTTTTTTTTGTGGCAAGGAAATTGAAATTTTGTTGGTTTTTTTATAATCAAATAGATTATTTTGATGATTTTAATTTTGTATGCATTGTATTGAATGCACACAGAGAAAGTTGGATAAGAGCTTGAAATTTCAGTGAGCTCTTTTTATTTTCAGAGAGGGAAGGCAAGCATATCACTGAAGTACTTTTTGTTTCGAATGTCAAGGCGTCTATGCTATCTTGCACGTTCTAATAATATCTTCTCTTGAGGTCAATATCAAGGCGTCAATTATTCTTTACAAAAAATTACCGAATGAAAGCATCTCATGTGAGTTTTACATAAAGTCTGTTATTTCTATCACGTTGGTAACAATTTTTGGATTTTACTGCTTGATGTGGATGCAATGGCATCCATAATCTAAGATATCAAAATAATTTTTTCTACAGACTTCTCTTCCTTCTTATAAAATTTTAGTTTCACCATAATCTAAGATATCAAAATAATTTAGAAATTTGTAAAAAAAAAAATCTGAGCAGACATTTTCTTTTTACTGCGATGGATTTCTATCCGTAGCAGGTGTTTGAAAGTTTCAGTTTCATCATTTAAATCTCCCTTCAATGTTGCAGCTGAATGAATAACAACAAAAGCATCAGACAGTTTGGAGGTCATGATTCTTGACCTTACACCGCCAAGCGAAAAAAAGGAGAAGTTATGCAGCCGGACTTTACCCTTATTTTTTCGTTTGATACATGGGATCCACCTACTGTATATAGTCTTAACTAGACAATAATCATTTTTTAATGCATGCCCTTTATTAAAGTGAGGTTGTCGTTACCTATGTGTCAGCTAATGACTTTTAACCTCTCACGAGAAGTAAAAGTATAAATGACTATGTGCCAAAATCTCAAATTTTAAAAGTCTAACTTATAAGAAATTTATTAATGTTTTATTTTGGTATCATGCCAATATACTCAATAGTCACTGTCATGCGGTATGGTTTAGTGTTACTGCTACAAACCATCTCTTTTAGTAACGACACTGGAAAGTTTTACGTTTTTTGTCTTTTAGTTAAGCGTTAGGTATGAGTAGGGGGTTCTCTGTTATCTGTGTGGGTACATACTATTTTTTGGATCTTCATTAGTCCATAAGTCCATGTCCCATGCATAATCTTTGTAGAGTCACTCTCATTATCTGTCTATTTCTGTTCCCTTACAAGATGGAGTTTTATCATTCAACGGTCACAATGATTCGAGTAACCGCCTCTCTAAACAAGTTTCGCCTAAACACTTTTACATGCATATTCTCTCAAGAATCTCAACATGGATTTTTATAATTTTTGCGTGATTCTTAAAAGTTTTCCTCTTACACGGATTCATTTTACTGTTAATATTAATTTCCAAGAATATATAATATGTAGCAGAATTGCTGAAATATTGGTGGGCATATATGAGAAAGTCAATTAGAAATAGTAGTAGCTTCTCAAGGTGAATAATTATCTGTTTATTTTCCCTGTCTTAATGCCTTTCTGCTACAACATGCAATTAGAATTGTTATCTTAGATATATTTTTAAGGATCAGGTTTTTGTAATTGTCGAGCATGTGTTCATCTTTCAGATCTATTACTGGGGTGATTTCTTTATTTGTCTATTTTATATCTTGGATCACCCACAAGCTTTTATAGCAATATTTAGTCTCTCCTTTGTTATTTCGTAGGGATTCCCAGCCATAGTATTCCAATTTACAAATAGATAAATTAATTCAAATCTTTATGTTCGTCCACTGAAATGAGATGTTCTTAGGCATTTGAAAATTGAGTTTATTTAATTATACTGCACAACATTCCAGTACACATGTAGAAGATCTGCGTGCAAGTTTACATGTCTCATCTCTCTGGGCTAAAGTATGATTCTGTGGTTTGGGTATAGACATGTTCTTATTGTGTTATTGATATCCATATGTAACATAATATTGATTACTGTTTGACTTGCTAGGTATTCCGATCATCTGCACAGAAAGCACGCAAGAGAAGAGAGCACGACAGTGTAAGGAGAAATAGGGAGGTCAATGAGAACGGTAATCTGAGAACCAGGTGATTTATTACTCCTAACCCATGGGATTTTCTCTGATCAGATGAATGGGGTTCACTTAAAAGAAAAAGAATAACGTTGGTTACAAGCACTTTATGATATCCACGCCTCTATCTTTTTATATGGGAGAAATAATATTATTAGACCACATCATAAATTTTTGTAGAAGTTTGGTGGGTTTTGACTGCTAATTGTGTTATTCTATTGCTAAATTTGTATATTTTAGGCGTGTATAGGTAAATTTATATTAATTATGGTTGGGGATTTGTTAAGAATCCTTTAGCAATTTTTTTTTTCCAACAACGGAGGCTAGGTCTTATATAGACTGAAACCTAATAATGGGATTTAATTATCATATATCCTAATACTGACAGATGGCATTTCAGGTTAAGGTCTCAAAAGAAGGTTGATATGGTGGTGTTAATCCCTCAGCAGAAAGCTTCCTTATCTCGGCTTCTTAAGGTGACCCTTTTCTTCTTTTAGGTTTTTTATTCCGTCAGTAGGTGCTTAGATCCTTTCTCGGATGCTTACCCCATATGTTATTCTGTTTTGGATATTCAATTTCGTAAAAGGATACTCCCGGTATTATATAATTTTGTACAATCTGTCGTTAGCAACGACGTAGATGATACATCAGGAAAACAACAACTTTTTTTTGTGGCAAGGAGATTGAAATTTTGTTGGTTTTTTTTATAATCAAATAGATTATTTTGATGATTTTAATTTTGTATGCATTGTATGGAATGCACACAGAAAAAGTTGGATAAGAGCTTGATACAGAATGATTTCCACTGGATGAGGTACTTTAAATTTCTGTGGTTTGTTCCGAGGATATGGTAATCTTGACTTGATACAGAATGATTTCCACTGGATTTCTGTAGTTATAATTGATAACGTTTATGATTTCAAGTTAACTTAGTAGTTAGTGTTATTGGTCATCTTTAGGGTCCCCAATATTGTCCATTTGATACTTGGAAAGAAGATACACCGACACCCTTTGTGCCCCAAGTTGTTATGTGAATATTCTCCATCATGGAGGAGATTGCATAGGAAAATACGGTTGGAGTATTTTTGGCAGTACTATTAACTAAATAAGTCTTTAGTTTTCTTACGGATTAAATGTATGATGTATGTTAGTATTGTTTATATCCTGAACTGCTTTTATTTATTTTTACAGTAACCTAACTTTCTCTTTTTCCTTTTTTCTAGGAAAATGGCGATTTTGAGACTATTGAATGTTGTTGTATTGTTTGTTATTATTCCCGTGGATGCAAGTTGTAGGTATTATATCCACTCATTTCATTGAATTATTGGATCAGTTTCGACTTTTTGGTTCGGGTTTCATTCTTTTTTGGAAAAGTTATAGTTTTTATTTGTATCTATCTTGGAGGATAGACTCCAAAGCTTAACTGCTAGAATATGCATAATTGAGGATATCCACAATAAGATATATGCATTGCAGGGTATATATGTTATTAGCCAGAACATAATTGAATCTCTAAATTATTTGCAGGCGGTATGTTGGACCTTAGGTGCCATTTGATGGGACTCTGTCTTAGTAAATTTTATAGGTTTAAATAGTAAAGTCATTAGTAAGAATTTGGAAGTAAAGTGGACGTGTCATGTTTGTGAATACGTTTGTGAGTACTGTTAAAGTTTCTTTCTATTCTATAAGTGCCATCCACTAGGTTGGTAGCAGTACATTAAATGGCTTCACCATCTATTTATTTATTTTGATCAATTCTTTACCATCTTGATGTTTACTGTAATCTAACTTTTCTTAGACATGTAGTGGACATTCTAATGATTTGGTAACTCTATAACTGGAAATTCTTCTTGAAATACTACATTACCAAATATGACCTCTGTGTCATTTTTATAGACGTTCTGTTTTTCCTTTTAGGTAGCTAGTAGAGTTAGGTATTACCATCTTTTCAAGCTCTCTGTTAGCTCACAACTTCCTTTTTTTTTGTACAAATAATCATTTCTCTTATTGGGTGCAAAATGTAGGCAACCCTTCATTACAACTTTCAATAGTAGTGCGGTTGTTTGCCTCTTTTTCTTACTTCGAGCAGTAACTTATAGTCACAGGGTTCCACAATATAAGAATGAATTATTGTATGGTCAAAATAAAGTTACTTCCATGTAGAGGCATCTGATGAATTATCATGTTTCATGTTATAGAGTAGGTATTCAATGTTTGGAATAGTTGTAATGAGTTCTGCACAATTGATTGTTGTTCTTGATATGCTAAACTGTTTTAGATACAAAAGCAGGTGCAATTGCATCAACCAAAGAAGAAATGCGAAGCCACAAACTCAGATAGGACTAATGGGAAGGTAAAATAGATAAATGATTAGAGCCAATGCTTACTGAACCTTGGCACCACCAGCTAGCAGCTCTCATTTAGTAATATATCTCATGTTGAGGGTAAAAGAGCTAGAAGGATCTCTGGGCGATGTGGATTGGTCGAGAAGGTAAGACTTCAATTTGATTTATTAGGTTGGTTTCCTAATGAGGTTTACTTCTTGGGTAGCTTTTAATTTGTGTTTATTTACATTATTTCCAATATATATATTGGTCAAAGTCGTGTTTGTGGTTTTCATTTCATATGATTGCTTCAATATGTTTTTTCTTCTTTCAAAAAAATGAAGAATTTTCTCTTTAGTGTTTTTAACCACCCTCATTTGTTTACATTCACAGTTTGCACAAGCTTTAGCTGATTTAGTTTTAGTGAATGTATTTTAATGCCTTTTTTAATGCAGTAATTGCGTCTTGGTTTAGCTAGATTGATCTGAAAGATACTTTCCCATGTATATTATATGCATCTGTTTGGATTAATATCATATGTATGACTCACTTCTCAGACGCTTGAAAACAACATTTTGGAGTTGCTATGCCTATACGATGAGTATTCCATCTCTGCAGATAACGTTTCAAATTTAAAGTTTTTGTTAATTAGAATTTGATGATATATAGAAGGTGATAATAGGTCATTAGAAACAGGTTCACTATAAAATTTCTTCTCTAATTTCTGCGAGAGAATTTATTGCATGTATCATCGATTTGTCTCATCATTCTCTATGGATACAAGTGATGCAGTCACCGACATTTGTTGCAACTACGTGATGACATAGGTTCTAGAAAGGGAAAATCGTCTCTGTAACTGAATTTATTTAGTATTTATTTGCTTATTCTTTGTTGGTTGTTTCCTTCATTGGCCACTGTGAATAAACATTACATATTAATTAATTTTCCTAGGTATTTGTCCATTGCTGCAAACTATGTCCAAAAAATTTCTATATAACCCACTGAGTGTACTATGAATGCCCGTTGGAGTCATTCATGTCTTCCTCACTCTACTTCAAGGTGAACCATACATATTAAATAATGTTTTTTGCAGTGCCTAGCTAAACTTAATAACGACCTAAACGACACATGACTAGGGTTTTAGGAAGTCTTTGGCATTGGCATATTATTTGATTTTCCTTTGAATCACTCCACTCTTACATTATACTTGATTTTTTTCTTTGAAAAGTATAGCTCATAAAAAGATCATAAGATTCCTAAGAGAGATAGGTGATCCGGAAAAGCTACCAGGAAGGCATATCTTATGCAACATGAGTGTGGTTTAAAACAGTGAATGTGGTTAACAGAATCAAGGATTTTAAAGGAAACGAAGTCAAAGTTGGAGGATAGAGAGTCGTTAAAACTTAGTGAATGTGGTTTTCAGAATCAAGGATTCGAAAGAAAACAAAGTCAACATTTACAGCATCCCGTAGGACCCAGTGAACAAATTTGGGCACTATCTTCGTACAGGGACATGTTTATACAACTACCAAAGGGTTAATAAAAAAACAGGTAACTCCATTACTTATTACATGTAATTCTGGAAATGTATTGTCTATTATAATTCTAATTCCTCTGGATCTATTAAACTTTGTGTTTATTGTTGCATGTTTGCGAATTTTGCATTCTTAAGTATTGTTAAAAA
The DNA here is from genome assembly GCA_023529315.1 of Papaver bracteatum. Lineage (NCBI taxonomy): Eukaryota > Viridiplantae > Streptophyta > Magnoliopsida > Ranunculales > Papaveraceae > Papaver > Papaver bracteatum. The sequence continues at coordinate 25,234 of JAJJWX010003988.1, forward strand.
AATTTTGTACTTTTGTATAGAATGCAATAAGACATGATGGGTCAGTGAAGAGGTAATATTGATGCTTACGGGTGCCATGTTGATCCTAATTTATTGGAGGTCATTATTCCCAATATTTTTTCTCTTAGTTTGAAGGAAAAATACATGAAAACGTAATTTTTTTCTGTGTAATTTTAGCATTCTAAGTTTATTTTGTAATTCAAGATATTGATCTCCCAAAAAATCTCTTACAGGGTCTGTTGGGCTTACTTTGGATAATATAGTCTCATAATGCATTTGGTTATCTTAGATTGGATCTTGACTAAGCAATTATATCCATTTCTTCATCCAGGTAATACTTGGCTATAGAAATTTCCATGTGCATTTTGTTGAAATTCGGATCTTAATAGTCAGCATTGAGATTCGATAAACATTTAGCTTGCAGAAACATTTTCAGGCTTATTTCAACTGAAAAGAGCAACTGATTAGTGTATGTTGTTGCGCATAATTCATAACTCGGCCTAAATAAAGACAATCTTAACTCTAATTAACTCTCCAATCTTTTCTCCAAGTGTTTGCAAAACAATGAAACACATAACAACGTTGCCTTTTTCAAAATTTCTTTTGCAAGTTTGGAAGGAGCAGTTGCTAACTGAACTGGGTTAATATTTGTACATCTAATCTATGCTGCTTTTGAAAATGGTGATATTAGATGTGTAAATACTAACTCAGTATCAGTTGTGAACAACCACGGTTTCCACCTGTTTCCCACTTGCATTATTTATAGAAGCACATTCCATTTGCTTGGTTAATACATTAATACATGATAGATGCACAACTCATATTTGAGCTATTTAGAAATTTCATTTTGTTCCCCATTGTCAATTGTGGATGACAATTTAAAGTTTATGGTGTTCGGGTAGGCTTCACGCTTCTTTGGTATTTCGAACACTTGCTTGGGTCAGGTTTCAGTATTTGCAGGTTCTCTCGACAATATTATTTCAGCAGGAAAACAATTCCCAGCTGGATACTTGCACTCAGTTGCTGAATTGAAATCAGGATTTCGCTTGAGCTCTTCAAACTTGACTGGTAGTTATGAGGCCTCATACAAGGAAGTGTAGCCTCGAGTATTTGTGAAGAAGCTTTGCAAAGGTACCCATGGTGTTCCCAGCCTAGGCAATGTGGCCCCATATGCCTCCTTAGTTTGTTTTTGTTGGCAGTGGAAAACTATATTACAAAGAACTTGCAGGGTTTTCAGACTTTTTGGTTTATTTATTATGGTAGGTTATCTTAATGACGGTAGCTAATTTTTACATTACAGTATGAGCAGGGTTATGGTCTTTAGGTCCCTGCTAAAGGACATCTTTCATTAATTAGTGACTTTTATGGTTTCCTTTTTAGCTAATCAGTATAGGAGGTAATTTGTTTCTTTTTTACACCATGTTACGATGTTGTTAAAGAGTATTGAACAAAACTGAAATTTCATTTCAGTTATTAGCAATAATATGGAGATTATTTTGAAGAAATAAGAATAGATTACAAGATTAAACTAAAACTTCCAAATGAAAGAGTAAGGATTAAAGAGACACCAAAAGGACCAAATGAATCCCTTACAAACTGTAGGAAAAACAAAGCCCAAGACACACAACCTTATCAAAGCCCAAGACCCGTTACTAACAATTACAGTAAACTATACCGAATGGAAACAACCCATTTACGGGAAAAATGAGATATAAACCCTATCAGCCCATTCAGTTGGGAGAATTAGTGTCATAGGAATTCAATTATGGATTCCAAAGAATTTTATTCCAATCCAAAAAATTGTGTTCGGTTGATTTAATTCAATTACCTTTGTTTTTACCCCGGAATCCAATTCCATTGCATCATTGGACCAATGCAATGAAAATCTATCATTTTGGAGGGAATTGGATTCTTAGGAATTTAAATTCCCAATTACATAGAGTTCATTTGCACCGTTCGGTTCAAGGAATTGGACGTATTCCCTAGAAATTGGATTCCAAGGAATACAATTCCTTGAAACGAACGGGCTGTAAGTGAAACAACATCACTGCCTCCGCCATTTGCAGTCCACCGTTGCATCAGTAACCATTGCAGAAATCTCACTTGATTTTGTAGCCTTGACATATGTTGTTCTCACTTGATTTTGATTTTGAAATCTGAAACTCAACATATATGAACCACACCATGAACCATTGAAATTGGAAACATTTTCTTCTTAAGAAAATGAGAGATGGTTTAAAGGGATGTTGAAATCTGAAAATCAACTGAAACAAATACCATGAAAAACTAAAAACATAAACATTTTCTTCTTCAGAAACCAACACCTATGTCGGTTTAGAAACCGAAAAGAAAATGAAAGATGGGTGAAAGGGATGTATGATAGGGGTGTTGGAGATGCAAGGGATGGGTGTGGGAGATGAACCATGTATGAGATGGGTGTATAAGCAAGATTTTAATTGAGATTAAAGCAAGATTTCACTGATTTATGGGTCTTTGCAGTATGGTTTTGATTGATGAAAATTAAAGTATGATTTTACTGATTATGTAGATGATAAAGTAATGAATTGGGAGATTGAAGCACCATTAGTACCTTAAAAGGTTCGGAGATGAGGTTAGGGTGAGATTTGCATATAAATTGAAAATGGGACATCTTCTTCAATCCAGAAAATTGAAGAGATATCCATGGCTACTATCTAACCCTATGTAAGATACCCAATAATCTAATGTACATACCTGCTCAGATCCAATCCCTAAGGACCAAATCTAAGCAGTCAAGGATGGAGGCGCTAGGGTTTCAGTGAGGATGAAAGAGAGGTTCGAGAGGGGATAGAATGTAATGAATCTTGGGTATTCATTTGAGTCCTAAGTCTAAAACAAATCTTGGGGATTAGACAAAATATGAGATTACCAAATTGTCGTCAGAAAGTTCTAAGCTAAACGTGAAAAATTTCCATGTGTATTGGGTGCTTCCGTTGTGATTCTTACGTCTTCTCTTATGGTAGATAACTTTGGAGTTCATACAGAATTTTAAAAATATTATATGTGACCAACATTCACTTTCATGTTTGCGTCTATCACGTGTCTTCTCTTTGGATAGTCCAGTGGATATTCCAAATCCAGTAAGAAAATACTATACTTATTGGATACCGTAGATTAGAAAACCTAAATCCAGTCATGTAGGATGCATTATATATATACTCTTATGTATACAATGTTCTTATATATACATACATACACTCTTATATATATATATATATATACGAAGCATACGTTGACAAATTTGCAAAGAGTGTAGGATTGTTTTCATTCTCAAGAGTAAGCTGGTGGTAAGGTAATACTTTTTAATTTATCTTTCGTTGTTTTGAAACGAACATTGAGTTATTTGGGTGTTTGATCACATAGATACATAACAGTCTTAGATGTGTGCTAATATATGGATTATTGGCTGAATCGCAAGCATGATAGAAAGCCGACACCTATGGAATCTTCTGAATCACATTAATGGGGAGGGGGGGGGGGAGGATTCAGGGAACACTCATTACTCATAAAGAGGGTCATTTTTTTTTCTTAACTGAGAGTGATATTCTCATCTCAAAAGAATGTCTCTCACATTGATAAATTCCTTGAAATAAATAGGCACATGGTGCCCCCTGTTTTGAGGAGGATAGTGTGTATACTTAAGAATGAATTCTACATCATTCGCTTCCAAAAATTATGATGAACAAGTGCAGATGTATCCCAAAGAGATCCTAAATCAAGTAGAGCTTACGTATATCATAAGATTAGTTGTAACAAAGTTGGAGATCAAGAGATTGATGAAGAAGTACTGAACATGATTTTTGTTGGGAAAAGAGCAATAATAAGACGAAAAGTGATGAATCAAGTGTTGTGAAACCAATTTACTGCGGAACACTTGTGTGATGCTGGCATGAAGGTGAAAGTATTACTCATCGTGGAATTTATCCAGTCATCATGTAAAAATAAGAGATGCTTGATTCGTCAGAATCTCAACCACAAGCATCTCAGTTCTAGACATAGCTAGGCCAACCCAACGTATGACATTGTAATTTATATAAAGTAAGGAAAAAGAAATAATAACTACATCAACAATGAAATGGGATATGGATGGATATATTAGATGGTTCATAATTAATTATAAGATCGAAGCATACTTTAACATAAGCATAAGCATAAAGCCATATTATATTGTGAATAATGGGGTTTTACAATCCCTGTGGTCGTGATAATAAGTGGTATCCTTGGTTATTTGTTTCTAAAAACTCATGCGATAATATAAGACATCAGATACAGACATGGTCAGGTTTCTATTCTCAAAGTTCTAGAGCCTGTTTTTTTTTTAATTCAATGTTAAATTTATTCTGGGCCTATTTATAACGACAACGTTAAGGCCTTGGTTTCTGGTTAGGCTACAATGTATCTTTATTTTGTTAATTATGTAATAATAAAAGTTTTAATCATGAAATTTATTTGTAATATTAGCCATATATTTTAAAAAGTAACAACTATTTGATATGTTATTGTTATGTTAAATGCCACCTTCATTGATATTGGGATCATGTATGATTGGTAGGTAATGCAATGTAGACAGATAAAGCAGAAGATCTGTCTTTTCAAAGGTTAAATGAGCAAAGATGGCCGATTATCTTCTAATTGCCCTGCCATGCAACCAGATATTGAACTACAAAAATTACAGGTGTACATTTCCATTATTAATCCTACTTACAATGGTCTTGACTTCCTTTTTTTTTATTCGATTGGCTTATTTTCTGTTTTGATAAAGATTAGCTAAGTAAACAACTGTTTTCCTGGAAGAGAAAAAGCATTAAAATATTCTCCTAACAACGGTTGACAATAATATTTTTATAAGATTTTTCTTACCGAGCAAGAAATATAACTTAGTGAAATGAATGAAAATAGTGAAAAACTTCGACAATCTTACAAAAGCTCAAGATTCAGGTAGGATCCCAACAGCTTAAACCACTAATCGCAGTTCAATCAATCTCCAACTGCCTGCTGTAACCAACATGAGAAAGATATTCATCTCCGAGTAATTGTTTATCATATGGTTTGTGAGATTTGTTCAATTTCCATGAGTAAGATCAAGTTATAGGATCAATACTACCAACAAAAAATCAGACTTACTGAGGTGGAAAAACAATGTTCACAATAACCGATTGGATATTTAACAGTGCAATAAAGGATAAGTGGTTGCATCAAATTGAATTCAATTACATGTGGAGAATCAACAATGGAATGAAGAATAGATGGTTGTAGTGCCAGTACTTATTACATATCTGTAATACTTTTTTAAAGAGTTTTGTCACTTTCGGGACATAAGAATTATAGACTAAAGATAAGGAGATAATTCACATCCAACACAACTGGATTAGCTTCAGAATCTATAGCTTTTCTTTACCCCATATAAACACAATGTATGGGTTTCGGTGAATAAACTTTTTTAAAGAATTTATCGAGTAATTGTTTGTCGCGTGACTTTGTACAATTTGTTAATTTCGATGATTAAAATCAATTTATAGGTTTAGTGAACTAGCTTACAAAGTACAATCTACATGGTTTCCTAAACTAGACGATTTCCAAAATTATTTAGAATTTCATAAATACTCAAGGATACGAATCACAAGCTGACATAAAAAATATGATGTATAAACCAACAGAATAATAAGGTTTACTGCTACATAAACTCGGAAAATAATAGAGTTTTCGTACTACAACAAGTGAAGTTTGAGAACAATAAAAGATATGGTTTCTGAGAACAATAATAGATTTCCACAACAAGATAATTCAAATTTTGGATTAAAATAGTGCAATAAATAAAGAACATAGCGTGATCAATCAACCAATGTTGGGTACGTCAAAGAAAATTAAATATCCTACACATGAAACCCTTATTTCCTTAATAGAAAACCGATGGGTTCATATGAAAAATATAAATTGGATGGGGAAATACGTGGAGAACAATATATGCACGATACCACATTTTCACAATATTATATTCAATCGAGTTTTGTGAATCTAAAAAATATTGTATTAAAGATCATTATAATAGGATCATATATATGATCAATGTGATATGGACTTCATTTGCTGAAGAATGGAGAAGACACACAAAGTTCACAAAATATCAAAAATTAGACAAAGACTGGAATAACATCACATTTTACCAATTTGAATTCAGAAAGGTGATTTATATTCATAACCTGAAAAGAATGAAGACATTTAAATATGTTGATAAATTTGTGTATACCGAATTTGTAGATAAAAATACTGATCCAGTTTTATTTAATATTGTTAAGAAATACATGGTACATGATCCATGTGCTGAAGAATGGAGAATGCAGTAGATGATATCCGATGAAACATACCGAGAGAATACACCATATGATATCCAATATATCACCGTCGTAATAATGAGAAGGAATGGATTGTCCGCTGGGGATACAAAGCGAACAACACAAATGTTGTTCAGTACAACCCATATTTTCTAGGATGTTCAACTGCCATACTAATGTTGAGATCTTTTGGGGTGTAAGGGATGTTAAATACATATACAAATATATCTATAAAGGTCACAATCATGCAACACTAATTGTCGATAAGTGTGAGTGGGGTGCAATAGTACATTGATGCATGGTACATTGGTCCAGTTAAGGTTACCCGACATTTATACGATCGTTCGATGCATCAAGAAGAATCTAATGAAGTTCGATTGTCTATTCATCTTCCAGGCCAACAAAGAATCGTGTATGATGCAACTAAGTCAATGGACAAGGTTAATACTACTGCAGAAAACTATAAGCCAACATTGTTGGCATTCACCAATAATATTTAACTGGATTATAAATGAAAGTTTAATTTTACAAAACCGCTTTATTATTGTAGTTTAAAACTCTCATAGATATAAATGATTTAATTTATTTTTTCGCATATATATTGAGCGCACAAATAATTCTATGACATAAGCACAAACCTAAGCAGACTAAAACGTCTACCCAAGTGTAAAATATCGACGCATTAGGTTAACTTTGTTTACAAGACTTTCCCTGTTAACAGAATATCTTGGATTAATCACTTATCTCATGACTCTAACTACATGAATACCGAACACATCAAGTAAATTTTATTTTGCAAAATCATTGGTTGTACTAAATTGCATATTTTGCAAAATGGTTATGTACACGTTGTAGATTAAATTAGATATCAGTAAGAGACTTTGCCTAATGTGTTGAAACAGTCATATTATTATGGACATAAAATCTAAAATCTAAAATCTAAACCTTCATCTGAAACTAAGCATGTGTAACTCAATATAGTTAAAAGGGACACAACTTTATATTTGCAACATAAGTTAGAGATTGAGAAAAAAAGACTAGAATAAGTTCATACCTGATGATTAGCTTGAAAACCGAAGTTTTGATAACACAAACAATAATATTTTTGTCTTTGAGTAGCAACATTACCATGACCAATCAATGATTACCAAATAATTAGATTATCAAATATTACTATGTTGTTGCAAAAAATTACAAAAAAAAGTTCTAGAAAACTCGGAATACTTTATACATACCTTCAACTATTCTATGGATTTGCTTAGGTATATGAATTTTTTTTTATGAGTTGGAGTAATTAGGCACATACTTAAGGACAATATCGTGTTCTATTGTTATAAACTGCAAATTTATAATGTCCATCACAAAGGATTTTACTAAGCCAAATAAGCACAAAGTATACCTTGGTAATGTCTGCAATAAAGGATCTAACTAAGCTAAATACATTTATGTCCCATCAGCACTTAGTTTTAAATATATGAGTTCACCGAGTTGTCTTCCCTTGCAACTTCTGTTAAACCCACAAACCAAAAAAGTTGGGCTAACAGGATTAGTAATAGTGGCAAGGATAAGGTAAATCATTTAGATATAAAATATGCACCAACTACCCCGAAACGCAAGCACACTTGACAACATCTCAGACCCTTGAAACAATACGAAATAAAAATGAGTTCATTGGTACACCAATATAAAATTCTAAATATCAGAATAATGTTTAACAATATAATGGTTGAATCGAAGAGAATCTGGATTTTGACAACATATTATTTAGTTTTAATAACCCATGTATTATAATAATTTTACAACTAGGGATGCACAAGACCTAGATCGGAAGTGAACCGTCTTGGAATCAGAAAACCCGAACCGGTATCATACTGGAACCAGTGTATGCGGTAAAGGGAATAGGAATGAAAACTAGAACAAGTAGAGGAGTGGGTATATGAACAATTATGAACATATTTGTGTCTGTACCGGTACCCAGAAGCCCGGTTAAACTTATCCCTTGATCTTATATATATCCTAGATCCTAGCCATTCATCTAAAGGTTATCTAATAATAGCTGATCATTTTTGGTTAAATATATAGTCTTACGCATGTTTCACTTTTCATTTTTATGTTCTTCCCCAATATCGTTCTACAGCCGAGAGAAACCTATAACAATTGAAGATAATGTTCGATGTTGTAATTTTCGGTGTTGTTATTTGAAGATGATTCAAACAAAGAAGAAAATGTTCGATGTTGTTAATTAAATATGATTGAGAAGAATTCTCGAATTCAGATGGAATTGAAATCTCGGTTTTGTAATTGAGATGAAAAAGAACATGGGTATTCGATATGAATTTTAGGTTGGTTGTATTGATTCACAACAAGGGTTCATGAGAGATGAAGGGATTTGACGGATTGTTGATCTGAGAATAGTTGGAAAGGGTTTAAAGTTACTGCTATAATGAACTAATATGTTATGTGGACGCGAGAGGAAAGGAATCAGAGTTTCAGTTGAGAAACCAGTTTGATTTCAATGTTGTTGTAGGGTGTTGATAGATTCAACAAGAATAATAAAATTTGGAAGTTAAATCAGGGGAAAAAAATCTTATTGTTGTTCATATCAGAGAAGAGTACTGGGTTTGCATTTTTTTTTTTTGTGAGTGATGAATTCTGTTGAAGAGAAGAATGAAACTGAGTTGTCAGTGGAAGTGATCTAGGTTGTAGGTAAAAACCCGGTACCAGTCTCGAAACGGACCGATACCACCGGGACAGGTAAAGTTCGGGAGAATATATATGTACAGGTACTCAGAACATGGAACCAGCCACTAGAAGTTACAGGTACCAGACGATTTCTGTGAAAACCCGTACTGTACCGTCCCATGTGCAGCCCTATTTACAATGGTGCTCATATTTGATAATTTTACGAAAACAATTCTGAAACTCGATGCAATGGTCTAAACTAAAGTGTATAATATACTACACAACTAAGCAACATTTTTTTTACTAGGTAATTTCCTTCATTCCCATTACTAGAAGCCAAGCAACATATATTAGCAAATTCCTTGGCGGATTTTGCTAAATAAATCTTCAATTCAAGATACAAGATTCTCAACCTAAAACCTAAAATAAATTAAGTGATTCCATATTAGATAATCCATTTTCTATGGAAATAAAAGTTTGATACTAAATATTCGAAGGATAGAATCAAACATCTACTCCATATCCATAATATGGATTCATTACTGGATTCCTCTCACTTTATTTCTCTTATGAGCAGTAGTATTAGGGTTCAAATAAATTAGATTTTAAAAAATGTTGGGTAATATTATTTTTTAAGGAAACTGTTTGGTATTAGTCGAATAAAGGTCGGGTATGCATGTATAGTAGAGTCATCTCTACTATACATACTAGCCTATTTTATTAGAGTCATCTCTAATAAAGGTCGGCTACAGATAAATACTAGCCTATTTTAATATGGGCAATATCGCGCCAAAAAATTCAAGTAAACTTAGTTGTACTATTTTTGGAATCCGAATACTAGAAAATAAAATCAACAATTTAAGTTATCTTAGGAAAATGATTTCCTTAATCTAAGAAATTAATATAATTTTAATAATATGGAAATATGTTTCGTCAATTATTACAATTGGATGACACTGTCGAAATCAACAATGTAGGAAGACATTTCGCAACTCATCTATTGTCACATAACAGTAAAATGCTTGAAGATTATTCATTAAGGAAAACTATCATAAAAAATTCAGAGTCTAATGAGGGGCCGGATGCAAAAGAACTATAGTTACTTCGTTGAAGTGTTAAAAAAATAAATAATTTTTATTTTCCAAACATCGTTTCGAAAAAGAAAATACTAAAATAAATTGGCGGAGAATTGATTGCACTCCTAGAAAACAAGTAACATAATAGATATATGCAAAGCATCATAATATGAGTCTTTTTTTAAACCATGGATCTGAAGAACAAGTTGAAAAATTTATGAACTATTATTCCAAAGATGAACAAAAAGAAAAAGAAAAAAAAGTCAAGAACGTAAGATATTAACATTCAGAGAATATATACAACAAAAATTTAGTGTAAACATGGATAGAATTTGGGATCGAGAAATAATAAAAATATGCAAAGAAGGTCTTATATAGTATATAAAATAGAACTGAAGAAACAATAGGGGAAGCCGAACGCAATTTAAATACATTTAGTTTTGATTTCGGGTTAAATGACTAGCAAAAGTCAAATATGATTAAAAGGTAATGTCATGCTACGTTTTACATTAAACTTTATGGTTGTTTTCATGTCTTATTTTAATCAACACATACTACTACTTTCTTATTTTTGTTGAGCATAATATACAGACAAATGCATACCATAATTGGTATGAATATGTAACTATCTAAGTCTTTTAGTTATTTTTATTTGGAATTATTGTTTTCCTCTTTTATAAGGGTTAAATGTTTTAGCCGCAATTTTGTTAATGAGTTTCTGCAAATTTATATGTAGAATCATACTCCCTACGTGCCACTATTAATTGACCTACTTTAAAACTGATTTGCTTAATAAACTAGGTCAATTAATAGTGGGACGGATGGAGGATTATTATTCCATGAGTTATTATTCAAACTCAGTTTAAAACGAAGTGCTATCATATACACTTTTAAGTATATACTAATCTGCTATAAACTAACCAAATTCTTTCGGTTTGAAATATTATACAATCTATTTTTTTCTTGAAGCATATACACCAATCTTTGGATGATAAGAAAAAACAATATTACATTTTCTTTTTCCTATCGACATTTATTTTATAAAATACACTGCATGATTAGTGGCCGTCTAATATGCGTTTTCATGATCGAGGGGTATCTTAAATTCATAAAGAGTAATATCTTCACTAAATTAACAATAACATGTGAAGATCATTGAGGGTCAAACCTTTTTTACCCAAAGAAAATTGGTTATAAATTGGAATACTTTTTAAGTTCCAAATTAAACAGGCTGACATACCAATTGGTTTTAATAAACAAGGAGTTTGGACACAAATTAGACTCACAACATGTTAAGTGAATCACATTTGTTTTTCCAAGAAAAAGTATCATATTGTACTTTTGAAGAAAAGCACTAGCGATTTAATGATGAGATTGTAAAGAAATATATTATGTATAAACTTAACACAATAATAAGAGGTTGAGCTAGGGCCGTAAGACCACGGTGATACCTAGTATTGTATATAAAATTTCACTTGATTAATATAATATCCTGACTTATTCGTAATTTTTTTAAAAAAAAAGTTAGCTTCATCAACTTCATAATATGGTCATCTATATTTAAGATAAGCACGTCGAAGTGTACACTTTCTGCTGGTACCAAAGTAACCAAATCGCACTAGCTCGCAGTCCTTGTATCATATCATTAGTCTTAAAAAGTGATCAAGTGGAAGTGCCCACTTGAGTATGCTTGTGAGCACACTGTAAACACAAAAATTAGTCTATATGAAAAAGTGGATAATGGTGATGATTAATATACATGTACTATACATAATTCATAAAAAAACAAGGAAAAAATGCCCACAATTTATATTTTCGTGCCAAATTTCTTTTGACAAAAAAGCTTTTTCAAATTGTAAGTTCTCATCATGGTTTTCAGCTCGACCCCTTTTGTACAATTGTCCTTACCAAATCTGGACCATATCCAAATGGCCAGAGGATAAAAACAAGTTTCAGTTGCAAAAACGAGGATATGAACCAAAGGCAGAATAAAAGGTGCGCAACAGCAACTGTAAGTGACAACATCTTTCCGGGTAGAAAAAAGGTTTTTAGATTTTCCAAAACGAAGAAAGCGTGCGACACTGTTAAGCACCGACATGTCAGTATTAGTACCGCGTCTACGTCAGACGCGCATCGGATCATGATGAATATGGGATACCGATGACGTATGGGTAGAAATCTATACTATATTTTACTAGTTGGATAACCTAGTATGTTACGGTGGGCTAACCCAACGAAGTAAAATTGATTTTTTTCCGAATCCTATTTCTGGGGCTGTAGGGGGAGAGTTTTTGGGGGCTAAATTACTAAGTGGAACCTAAATGTTATAGGGGGAGATCAAATTTGTGTCAAAGTTCAAAAATACCCTCTATAATTTTAATTTATTCCTCTTATACATCTCATTAACTACCTAATCTAATAAAAAAAAACACGGAACATTAAAAGAAAAAAAAACCCGCCCCCCTTCTTATTCTTCCTCTTCCTCCTCTTCTTCTTCTTCTTCTTCTTCTTCTTCTTCTTCTTCTTCTTCTTCTTCTTCTTCTTCTTCTTCTTCCATTGAACGTTTTCAACGATTAATAGTCGATTCAAAAAAAAATCGTCGTCGATTAAACTCATTCTATAAAACCATGAAACCTAAGGAAAATCTAGGTCAATCTTCGTCGAATCAACCTCCTACTGAAGCAGAGAAACCAACTTCATCAAGTGAATATGGAAGTGAAGATCAAGAAGAAGTGAAAGAAGGAGATCCACCAGCCGCTGAGAGTCCTGATATGACCACAATAATGTATGAATTCAAAAACCCACTCTTTATTTAAGCGTTTCGTTGATTATTTTGTTGGTTTCAAAAAATTTAGGTCTGAAAAAACCGTTTCTGAAAATGCTTACGGCTGGGAGTTCTTGGGTTTCCCAGCCGTAAATAGGTATAACGTTTGGGAATCATTGATTTCCCAGCCGTTTATAAACTACATGGTTGGGATATCTAAGAACTCCCAGCCGTAACTAAATCGATGTGTACGAGATGGAGAAATCCTATCCGTATATATTCTCCTGTGTTCGTAATTTTTAAAGCGGTAGTATAATAACGTCTCGGTTTATCTATCCGTAACTTTAGTTCCTGACCGTAATATTCAGTTTCCTAGCCGTTTATGTATTACGGTTTGGAATTTCCTAGCTGTATGTTGTCCTATGTTGAGTAGTGAACTAGTAATATACCAACGTAAAGGTTTTCCTATCCGTAATTATTTTTCGTCTTGGTCGATTACTAAGTTCCCATCCGTAATTTGTTTTACGGCTTGGTCGATTACTATGTTCCCATCCGTAAAAATTGTTGGACTATCCAATTTTCCTAGCCGTGTTAGGTGTTACGGTTTGGTTATGTAAAATTTTTCCATACGTATTTCTTATCTACTTTTGGTTTTTTTGCCTTGTTTGTCTTGGAACAGAGGAAAAGAAGAAGAAAAGATCCCAAGAAGTAACACCTCGTAGTGACCCAACTCCGCAACCTCGTCACACAAAACCATTGGGTGCAAACGCAAGGAAAGCAAGTGGAGTTGTGACAGCTGGAGAAAATGAAGGTGGTGGATATGGAGTTGGAGTCACTGGAGGAACTGGAGTTGGAGTTGCTGGAGGAACTGAAGTTGTTGTTACTGAAGTTGTTGGTACTTCTAGTGGTGGTGGAAACGAAGGTGTACTTGTTGTTACCGGAGGAACTAAAGTTGGCACTTCTAGTGGTGCTGCTATTGATAAAGGTAAATCCGTAGTTGAGGAGGGCAAAGAGGAGGACAAGAAAGATGGAAAGAATAAATATAAACCTAAGACAACACCAAGAGAAGTAGTTGATGCTATGAAGGCTTTACCTCCCAAGAGGAATGGGAGACCTTGGGGTGAGGCAAGAGATCGTTCCGTCTTGATTGTCTACACGTCTTCATGGACTGCTAGGGTTTGTATCACAAAGGTAATAAATCAAATTACATATATGTTATATTCATTTTGTTATTTCCCTTTAACAATTTGATAAAAAGATCAAAGAAGTTACATAGTAGGCAAGCGAGCAACAAGCTGTTATGGATTTTTATTTTTACAACCATTTTTTTGTGTGTAGATTTCGGATAAAGCGGTCCCTAAACTAAAGGACTAACAAGCAAGGTTTTGGCCGTTGGACGATGAGCATCCATATGTGATAGCTTTGGTAAAAGCTTCGGGGTTATGGTCTGGAATTGAGGCTTTGCAGAAGACATATGATGTTGTGACGGTTTGTGGTTTTAGAGAAAGATTATGGCATGAAACTATGAATTTTCACCTCCCATTCGGCGAGCTTACTATCACTCCGGACGACGCAAAGCAAATCACTGGTCTAGGTATGGAAGGAAATACAGTGTTTGAGGGTTTCAACAATTCTATGCCTTTTGATGAGATTTGTGCCTTGGCGAAGAACTGTCTTGGGTGGGGTAAAGATGAAGCGGAAGAAGAGTTCGATATAGGGTATGGAGCACCTCCTAGATCTAAAAGGAAATTTAGTGCACCGAGCGAAATTTGTGAAGTAGTTAATATGTCAAGGAAGATTAATTTGGGTCGTCTAAGGGATAAGTTTGGGTATTCTAAACATAACACACAGAGTGGATTGGTGGTGATGGACGCAGAAAGAGCTAGACATACGGCTATATCTTATTTGTTGCATGCTCTTGGGAAGTCCTTTTCCCCGATTTCTCAGGCAATAAGGTAAATGCATGTTATTTGCAGTGGTTGAAGACTCTCAGTCTCGATAAGAAAACAAAAGAGGTACCTAGGTACTCGTGGGCCACCGCCTTCCTTGCTGATGTGTTGGACTGTCTTTGCAAAGCTTCTAGATGGAACGAAACACAAATTACGGGATGTGTTGCTCTTATCCAGGTATCTTTTTGTTTTAATATAACAAATGTTTATTTGTTTGACTTTTATATACTGATTTGTGTGTAATAACTTATTTATAAACAATTTTTTTTATTTTTTTCCGTAGTCATGGGCTTACGACCATTTTAAAAGCTTGAGGCGTACTCGGAATACAAATTAGCCTCTAGATAAACCTACATGAGGAAGATACCCCTTTGGAGGGACCCAACACAAGGCTAAAGAGACGAAAATGGTCGACATGAGGAAAAAATTGGATGCTTTGACAATTGAAGATGTGGCTTTTGATCCATATTTGAAACTTGATGAGGATCGAGAAGATGAAGTTGGTGATAGAGTATTTTCTGATGTGGCAACCTATATAGGATCTTTGTTTCATGCAACCGGGTTTGTCATTTTAGATCCTCGTAGAACGCTCCGCCAAATCGGTATTGTCCAGAAAATTTTCCCAAAAGAGACTCATTTTAGAATGAGCGTAGCCACCTCCTAATTTAAGGACAAACATGTGAAATTAAACTATGACAATGCACCAGCGATCGAGCATTGAAATGCTCGCTCCCAAATGAGTAGAAGACTCCTTGAAGATTCTCACAGGACTTCCCAAGCGGATGCGAATTACATGGAATGGTATCGAGAGTGGGCTGGAAATTTTGGATCCGGAGGCGCAGAGACATTTCAAGAATGCAGAGAAAGAGAGTTCAAAGACATCAAGGAATGAAGAACATGATTGGGAGAAGATGGTGGTATGTATACTACTAATTATGTTTGTATATGATGTTTTTTTTTAATTATCCATGAATAATTAGAGTATGTGTGTTTGATATGAAAAAATAGGTCGAACGAGTTAATTGGGTGGCCAATGACATCACCCATATGATTAATTTGGGTGAGGGGTTAACAGTAGATGAACTAAAATTAATGCGGAATCGAGTTAGAGGCATAATTATCCCTGAGAAAGGAGGTTTATATCATGATGAAGCACCATGGAGAACTAAAAGGGCTAGGTCTCCTTCTTCTAGCGACGACTCGGACACTCCCCCCCGTGACCAAGTTCAATCTAAGCAAGGAAAAGCCGGACGAGGTGGTAGAGGTGAAAAAGGTGGAACAAGTGCTTGGGGTGGTCTAGGTGCAAAAGGTGGAACAAGTGCTCAAGGTGAAAAAGGTCGAGGTACTGGAACAAGTGCAAAAGTTAGCCGTGCTGGAACAAGTGCTAGAGATGGACGTGGTGGAGGTGAAAAGGCTCCAATTCAAGGTGGCCGTGGTCGAGGTAAAAAAATCTAGAGTTATAGAACAAGTTGTGGAACCTCATGCAAGGGACGATTTGGATGAGTTTTTGCAAACCACGTCGGAGGAGGGATCAAGTGAAAGTGAATGGCTATTTAATTTTTATTATATTACTTCATGGATCTTTTATTATCTAAGACTTTGTCTATTTACTTTTGTTGTTGTTTGGTTATGGATTTGGATGGATGAATTTTTAAAACTTTGCATTTATTAATGAATGTTAGTCTTTCCAATTGTCTAATCTAAGAAAACTGAGGAAACAATCAAGATTCACCAATTTTTTGTGCACTTTCGGCTAGGTCGATCCTTCACATAACCTAGCCGAAAGTGCATATAATCCTTGTCAAATACACTCGCACAGGATTGCGGATGGAAAGTCCCGGCCGTTATACAAAAACGGTTAGGAAACGTAACCGTAACTCTATTACGGTCAGGAAATACCTGGCCGTATATTTCACTAGAGACTCAAAATTTAACTGAACCTGGGTTACGGATACGTTTCCGAGCCATGTATTTGTTTGCGGTTGGCACTCCGAGCTGTAAAGATGACATAAATTTGCAGCTCGAGTTTACGGCTTGGTGGACATTTGAAGTTCTTGGCCGTAAAAAGATTGCGACTTGGAATTTCCTATATATCCAGGCAGTAATTCTGACAAAAAATAACAACTATTATTTACGGTATGAACTACCTAGCCATAAATCTAACACACCACAAATCCTACAAGTTTATACAGAATAACGGCTGGGTCTCCCATGCTATTTCCAAGCCGTAAATACCTATAATTATGAATACCACATCATATCATCTAGTTTTTTGAATTTTGAAAAATAGATCCGTTTGAAGACTGATCTATAAAAGGATTTAGCTGTTCAACCACTTATTTAAACTTGAAATAACTTCACCTCCATATGACCACCCATTCCAAAACAAAATCACATCTTCTACATCAATAATCTCCACCAAAACTTCTACAAACTCAATGCAATGTACTCAAAGGATAAACCCAACTTCACTTTGGCAGAAGACTTATCTCTTTGCAAAAATTTTGTACTATGCTATCCAAAGAAGGGAGAAGAACGAAAGCAAGGTGGTTTAGCCAGTAAATCGTATTGGA
Organism: Papaver bracteatum; assembly: GCA_023529315.1. Lineage (NCBI taxonomy): Eukaryota > Viridiplantae > Streptophyta > Magnoliopsida > Ranunculales > Papaveraceae > Papaver > Papaver bracteatum. The sequence goes on from JAJJWX010003988.1 coordinate 42,649, forward strand.
GTAATATTTTTGAGAATTTTTGTAGTGAAACAGGTAACACTAACAACCGCGATGGGGTTGAATTGTATCTTCGATTTTCAGACATACACAAAAATGTGGAAGAATATATGGCTTTACGTCGTATGTGCAACCAACTTCGCCTTAGAGGTGAGACTGATATAGAAGTCGCAACTCAAGCTAATAAGGAATGGACAAAATAAAAAGGTTATGATTTCAACTTGGAAGCTCAATTCGCCATCATCAAAGACTTTTTAATACATCGAAAGGGATGTTATTAAAACCAACTTTGTAACGGGGATCTATTAAGTATGTAATGGGTTTTATTTTGGTCTAATTATTGAAAGTACTACTAATTTTCAATCGTAGTATGTATTCATGTTGAAATTCAAAATTTCTCAGCTTACATATTCAATTACGGACGGGAAATATAAGAATTCCCAGCCGAAATACAGACTCAGGAGATTCTTGTTGAATAACGGCTAGAAGTTCTTAACTTCCCATCCGTTATCAATGTTTACGGCTGGGAATGCATCATATCCTAACTGTAATTGATTCATTACGGCTGGTTCGACACAATTTCCTACCAGTAACAAAGATAAAATTCCAGATTTTTGACGGATTTGAATTGATGAAATTGATGTTGGGAGTTGATTATAAGGTTATCTTGAATTTTGTGATGAAGGGTTTCATCAAAAAAAATAAAAACAAATCAAAAAAAATAATAAAAAATCACCATTTTCCCTTCTTCAAAACTCAAAAAAATCAAGTTTTGATTTGCAAAAGATTAATGTTTTGATTAGTCTAATCGATTCACTAAGACTGATTAGTTAGCTTAATCAAGTTAATTAGCACTAATCAAATTAAGGGTAGATTAGACATTACAAAAAATGATGGATAAGGGGTCTATGAGTTGTTATTTCATGACCCCATCAAGCCCCCAAAACCCATCCATTTTCAGCCCCAAAAATAGGATTCTTTTTTTCATGTACGTGATTAATGTATTCTATTTCATTTTTTTAGATGAAACGTTAATTTTTTTATTAAAAGTGAAAAAAGAGGGGAGACAAGGAAAGTGAGACCCAAATGCCTAACCCAAGCGTATAGTGAACCCAGTGTCTAAAAAAAACGTATGATGAACCCTAATTACACTCTATGACTACATCCCAATTGAAAATCAATGTACTGAAAGGGATACTAGATAACCAGTTTTAGATAAAATCCCGTTTAAAGAATACATAAATGTGTCCGCGTTCTGATGATTATGAATTTTCCGGGTCTCTGCGTCCGTCTCGTATTGTGTCTGTGTCTCTGCGTCCGTATTGTGTCGTGTCGGTGCTTCCAGGTGCAAACACATTTGCTGGATTTGTTCAAATCCAATGTACATCATAGGGAACGGAAATTGAGCACAGTATATCACACCCTTCTGGGTGTGTGAGTAAAGTGTAAGAATGTAAATTTCTTTTTCCAATCGACAAATGGGGAAGAACAAGATAGGGATTAGGGAGCATGATTTATAAGGAGATACCACTATTAGCGGGGATGATACCAATTGAGCGATCCGATGGTCAGGATCTTTTAACACTTGTTTGTCCTATATGGAATGATATCACCCGGACCGAGTAATACTGGTATCCCCTTATAAATTGTGTTAGGGAGGTTTAAAAAGTAACAAACTACAGCGTTTATTCCAAACAACTTAGCGTTCACAACAAGAACAAATCTATCTTGGTTTATACTTCACTTGATCACTTACTGCAAACTCGGATCCCAATCTCCCATCTCCCATTTCTCTTCTACTCAACTCAAGCTATTTCCCGTAATTCAGAAATACCAAGGTAAATTTTGTTTTTACATTATTATATTTGTACTTTCTAGTCTGATTTCCTTCTTTTTTTTCCTGACATTTCCTCCTCCTACTTCTTCTTTCAAGGTCTTCCTCTATGAGTGAAGAAGCACTGGAATCTGAATAAGGTTTGCATATATGGCATGCATGAAGCTGGGGTCAAAATCTGAATCTTTCCGTCGCCAAGGCCAAACCTGGTTTGTGCACATTTTTACTTTTTTTAACCTCTTCAGTTCTGCTTTTGGGTAATTATGATTCATGGGTTAAGATTAGTTTATGAAAATTGACATTGGTTTATTTTTGTTTCTTCCATTACAATCTGAAATGTGCATAGTGTAGTTCAAAGAGTTTATGTGAATCTTTGATTCTGTGTGTACGAATGTGGACTAGACTAGTAGGTTGTTGAATTAGAAGAGTGGTTGGATTTCCCTTGTTATGCTGAAATTTATTTAGCCACCAACTTGTTTTAGTAAATCTGTATTGAAAAACTACAGTGAAACTTGTTTAGGATGATGACGCCTTTCCCATGTTATGCTGAAATTTATTTAGCCAGCCACTAGCTTGTTTTAGTAAATCTGTATTGAATAACTACAGTGAAACTTGCTTAGGATGATGACGCCTTTCCGTTGTTCAAGTTTTGCAGATTATTTGTGTTGCATATATATATAATTAAGAACTGTGGAACAAGATAAATGAGCGAAGGAAACAGAACATGGCCCTAAACCGAGAGCAGAAAAGATCAATAAAATGAGAATTGAGAAGCAGATTCCTTATTTCCTTTTCTTTTCTTGCTACCCTTTTAGACAACTGTGTGTGTGTGTGGTGGTGCGGGTTGCCCTTACATGGTTTGGATAGGCTTGGGGAGTTGTGGGATCTAGAGTCAAATTAGCTTTTTGGTTCCTTTTATATATGTCATTCTTTAAATCAACTTTAAGTAGCGAGGAATGGAAGTGTGATTTACAGAACACCCTGATTGCGCTTGTTAAATTTGTTTTCACACTCAAATTATCACTCCTCAAATATTAGTGCAATGTTTTAAAAGATACACACTGAGGTTTCTTACCAAAGATTGAATTATCAAGGCTAGTTCAATCATTACCTATTATGTTGAGCCTGAAGACTCAGATATTTGTTTTAGATGCCTAATTTTATCGAACTATATAAAGCTACCAAATTCAACTTGATTTGGTAATCTGTACCAGAAAATTGAGTGAACTTCTTTCTGAACTGCCGTCCTTTTGTATATATATTTTCAGTTCTCTTGCTACTGATAATTAGAACTATGTAGCTAGATTACCGAGTGAGTGAAACTTATTCTGGAAACATCTATCTTTTGTGTATGTTTTTCATTTATACTGCTACAGACAATCAAGAACTATATAAAACAAGATAACTGTGCACTGGAAAGAGAACATAAACGTAAAATGAGAAGAGAAAAGACTAATACAATGTATATTCACTAACGGAAAAACAAAAAAAGTGATGTCGTTTCTTTTTTCAATATTTGTGGATACGTAGTGTGGCGTTTATGGTGCTGACTTTCTTTGGATTGCATCCTCATATTTGATTATCAGACTGAATTTATGAACCAAAAGTTGAAGCCACGAGAAAGGCTGAATTGCCTGAATGAAGTTGCAGATTGATATATTTGAAAAATCATTGATACTTCTCCTATTGTTACTTTCCATCAAGGGGGACAAGGACTTTGGAGGCCCTTTATATTGTGACATTGCTTTAATAGACATTCTCATTCATCCAGTTAACCTGAAAAACAAAAAGCCAGAGCATTACATTTAATTAATTAGAAATAATTACATTCTGTTTTCTTCCATTTGCAACTTACAACATTTCCCTCTTTTCAGGCTTTGCGCAACCGGGCTTCCGAGTGATGTTATCATTGAAGTTGGTGATATGTCCTTACATCTTCACAAGGTATGCACTTCTTTTTTCACAAACTGACTTGTTTCAGACGTACTATTGTCGTATGTCCATTTAAGTTTTGTGCTTACTTCAGAGCTCACTTTGTATCTTCTGTCAAGGACGAGTGTAACATTTTTCCTTTTGGTTTTCCTGCAGTTTCCTCTGCTTTCCAGAAGTGCTGTATTAGAGAAGTTAATTGAAGATCTCTCTGCTGAGGATGGCCCAAGTTGTGTTTTGGAGCTTCACGACATGCCTGGTGGAGCTAAAGCTTTTGAGCTAGTTGCTAAATTCTGTTATGGAGTTAAAATTGAACTTACTTCCCAGAATGTTGTCAGTCTTAGATGTGCCGCTGAGCATCTTCAAATGAATGAATCTTATGGAGAGGGAAACCTCATCAAACAAACAGAAGATTTCCTCAATGATGTCTTTGGCGATTGGGCTGACTCGCTCAAAGCTCTTGAAGCTTGTGATGAGGTTCTCCCACATGCAGAAGAGGTCCATATAGTTTCAAGATGCATCAATTCTCTGGCAACGAAAGCTTGTGCAGACCCTAGTGCATTTGGTTGGCCCAAATCAGGAGGCAATAACAAAGATGATCCACGGGATGAATTCATGTGGAATGGAATATGTGCAGGACCTAACCCTCAGTATTTTGGTGAAGACTGGTGGTAAGAAGACGCGTCTCTCCTTAGCTTACCTTTGTACAAGAGGTTCATCATGGCCGTTGAATCAAAAGGGATGAAACAAGAGAGCATTGCTGGTTCCGTAATGTTCTATGGGAAGAGATACTTGCCAGGAGTTTGCCGGCATCCAAGCTTAAAGGAACATTTGAGACATGCAAACCCCACCTCTTCTGTTACAGCTCTATCAGAGGCTGATCAAAGGCTTCTTCTTGAAGAGATCGTGGAATTGTTACCTAATGAGAAGGGAGTCACATTGACGAGATTTCTTCTCAGATTGCTCCGAATTGCAATGCTGTTACATGCGAGCCCATCATGTAGAGAGAACTTGGAGAAAAGAGTGGGAACCCAGTTGGACCAAGCAATCTTGGATGACCTCCTCATACCAAACATTGGCTTTACAGTGGAGAACCTTTACGATGTCGACTGTCTTCAGAGAATTCTTGATCACTTCATGATTGTGGACCAGACGGAAGTGTTGTCTTCTTCTCCTTGTATAATTGAAGAGGAATACGAGGATAAGGAAGTGGATGAGGGTGTTCTGGATGACCTGTTTCAGCCAGTGACCCCAGTTACAATGGTGGCCAAGTTAGTGGATGGGTACCTTGCAGAAGTTGCAACAGATGTCAACTTAAAACTCTTGAAATTTCAATCCCTTGCAGCCAGCATCCCCGATTATGCTAGGAAACTTGATGATGGATTATACCGCGCCATTGATATATACCTCAAGGTAACAACTAACAGCATCTTTTTTTTAAAAAAAAAAAAATCAGAAAGGAATTATATTGAGAGATTTAATGCGTCACAGTAGACATGTCTCCCTCCAGTGATTCGACCGGCAATTAATTCTAGAGGATCATAATACCATTCACACTGACCATTAACTCTGGCATACTTAGCTAGGACATCTGCTACACTATTTGCATCACTTTTAACCGACTTACATGTCCAACTTGAAAATTTCTGTAACAACACTCCTGTATAACAGAATCTGTTGTCCAGTTAACACACCAATCATTCCCATCTACACCAAGATTTTATTATCCCCCTCTAGATGAAGAACATCAACAGCTTTATCTTTAGTCCATCTAATGCCTTTCAGAGCAGCAATTTCTTCTCCTTGCTCATCTATGCTTCTCCTTGCTCATTTCGGCTCCACAGAAAGTACCTACACCACTACGCAAAATCAGTCCAATTCCTACTGGTATATTTTGCTTAATAAAAGAAACATCAAAGTTGACTTTCATAGTCCCTTACCCAATAGATTGTCACAATATCTTCCGTTCACATCTTCTGTGGATCTTATAAAAATAACAATGTATGTTACACAGTAGTAACAAAAAAGGAAAGTTGTTGCTTCTTACAGTAGCATATCTTTTTATATCATTTGCACACATATTGACTCTTCATCATAAATGGTACTAGCTATAAGATTTGAGTTTCCTGAAAGTCTATCTCTTGATCTCAGGCACATCCTAGGCTCGTTGATTCTGAAAAAGAGCAACTTTGCAGACTAATGAACTGCCAGAAGCTCTCTTTAGAAGCTTGCACCCATGCTGCGCAAAATGAGAGGCTACCTCTTCGTGTAATCGTCCAGGTACTATTTTTTGAACAGCTTCGACTCCGCGCATCTGTTGCTGGCTGGTTCTTTGTCTCCGATAATATTGAGAACTCGTACGTTCCAATTGAGAATCTCCCACTCTTCAGGAATAATGCTGCCTCTCAGTCTAACCGTGCAAATTATCTGAAGGAAGACCAAATCGTAGGCATCAATGACATGAGGCTTAGAGTATTGGAGCTTGAGAAGGAGTGTTCAAACATGAAACGAGAAATTGAAAAGATGGAGAAAAGCAGAAGTGGTGGTTGGAACATTCTTTCAAAATTAGGATTCAAAAAATCACAGGCAAGCAATCCAAAAACCTCAAAACCTAACTGTTCGAATGCACCACCCCACACTTGAAAAATGAGAACAAGATCATGGAAACAACGAGTAGACTGACTGAACCTAACGAAAATATTCTAACTAACAAAAAATCTTTATTCCTTTCAATTTTTGATGTTCCTCTTCTTCTTAGTAAGAATGTAAGATATATATCTAGGTAGGTGTGATTATTTAGTTGGTCAAGTTTGCCTGTTATGGTGCTAGCTAGGTATTAACTCATTATGCATGAAACTGGATTACTGTTTCCTCCTTTTCAGTCCTTCAAATATCTACTTATGTTTTTTATGGTTTCAGTTTTAAGAAAAACTAAATCTTGATTCTTTTTTTGCGAGGCCACCGTAACAGTTTGTTCAGTATCAGACACTCAACTACAGTGCAAAATCCACCAATGTCGATCATTTGATATTTGTTAAGGCATTTCATTATGGTTATGGAAAACGCCCATAAGTTTATAACCACTTCTTCAGGAAACGGCTCACTAGAGCAGCAAACATTGGACTGCAGAAATTTATGGAAAAACACTTGCCCGATGGCATATCCCACAAGTGAGCTTCCTGGCTCATGCTTGATCAATTTGGAAACTATAGGAAAATAAAATCATACTCATACTGAGAACCATTCTAAGGTATCAGAATGCGTTCTTACATCCCATATATTAGTGTGCTCCTCTTGCTAAAGAGCTGGAAGTGGAGGATGAATAGGTGTTTTTGTTTGATAACATAATTGGCTGTGTGGAATGAATCAACCCAAAAAGATTTATAAACCAATTAGTTAGTTGGTGCACCATTGTTTAGGTCAAAAGAATATGTGGAAGTAGTTTTAGAAACATTACCAAACAGTTTGTTCAGTATCAGACACTCAACCAAGGATTTTCTCCCATGATGTTGGCGGTGGCAAATCCACAAAATTCAATGTCAAGATCATTTGATATTTGTTAAGGCATTTCATTATGGTTATGGAAAACGCCCATAAGTTTATAACCACTTCTTCAGGAAATTCCTTAGGCTCACTAATGGAGCAGCAAACATTGAATTGACTGCAGAAATTTATTGGAAAAACACATTTTGCCCGATGGTTTCCCATAGATTCTTTGAAGAATATCCCACAAGTGAGAATCCATAGTATTAAGGTGGTATCATCCTGGCTCATGCTTGATCAATTTGGAAACTTAGGAAAGAATTTGGAAAATAAAAAAATGCTAATATCAGAACAACTGCTCCTCTTGCTAAAGAGCAAAAATAAGATTTATAAACCAAGCACCCATCATTGAAAATGCATATACAACAATTAACAACATTCCAAGTCAATAACAACATTCCAAATCCCAAATACTTTACAAGCAAACATACCGCTTAAGTACAGATGACAGATGATAATTACAAAGTACTGATGATGAATCAGGTGAATTACAATCTGTTAAGGAAGAACCAGACGGTGAATAAACGATTGTTGGACCAGACGGTTGTGCAGTTTTTTGGGTTTCCTCAAGTAGATGAAATATTAACCTTTGTAGTGACATCTCCATTTGTAAATGAATCACCAAATTCCAGATTCAGATAGATATATAGTGATGATGAGAAGTGTAAAAGTCTCCGTTTGCTCTTGTTAACGCCGTTTTCTTTTGTCAACTCCACGTGGTTGACTCTTATATTATTCATACTCCGATAATTATCTGCTTCAATAATTTTCTTTGTTTTTCTCGCTTGGGTAAGCATCAAGCAAGCCATGAACAGTTAATAGATTCTAGAAAGTATTATTGGCTTATAGGCTGTTTGGATGCACACTCAGAAGTAGCTTATTGACTTCTGGAAGTCAAAAAGTCAGAAGTCAGTTTGGCAATAGAATTTCAAAATGACTTCCAGAAGCAGAAAAGTCGACTTTTTGTGAAGCAAAAAATCTGGACTTCTGACTTCTGCTTATGACTTCTGACTTCTACTTCTGCATCCAAACAGGCTAGATATCATCTTTTTATTCTGCATAAATTTCCTTGTCAGTTGTGATAACTTACAGAGCCGGTCTTGTGTCTAGAAGGGCCATGTGCGAATTTTTTTGTAGGGCCTTTTATAGTGTCGAATATTTTATAATAATTGTAAAAAAAAAAGGTTAGTGTCTTTTTCATAGACGAATTCGCTAGAATTCTTTTTTACACTTAATTGGGTTATTAACACGTATTTAAAAAAAAAAAAATCAATTGAAACCTTTTATTTGATACACCTGCAGGAATAAGCATACGCAAGAAAAACTCAATGATATCGCTGCATGTATTATATCTAAGGTCTTGGGAGGTAATAATAATACCATAAATGCAAAACGCGTCTAAAATAAAAAACAATAAAGAGACTAGCTCGGTGGATGATGCATTAACCAACACTACCGGATTATTATTAGGTTTAGTTCAGGAGTTCTAATCTCTTTGAAGATAAAGAAGTTTTTTTTTTTTAGGGAGGAAAAGGCCCTTGACAGAACCGGGCCATGTGCGGTCGCACACCCTGCACACCCTCAGGGCCGGCTCTGATAACTTACGATGTGTAAGATGTCAAATAGAGCAATTTAATTACTAAACCCATTAGGATAAGTTGATGTCATGCTTTGACCAAACCTGATATGGGCAGTGACATCACAGTTTTTTTTTTTGATGCTAAAAGGAATTTATTGATTAATCTGAATGAGAATTTTGATCTTGGGCTAAAAGATCCATTAGTTCATGCCCAAAGTTATCAAACTGAAACAAATCAGTTGCTGAAAATCTAACGCTTTTTGTGATGAAGTCAGCTACTTGATTATCATCTCTAGGGACAAAATTAAAATTGCAGGAATTGAAAAGAGATCCTAAATGTTTTATTTCTCTAATTAAGTTTATGTTTTCCCAATGTGCTGCCCAAAGATCCACTGTAATAGCCTTTATTACTACTTCTGCATCAGCCTCAATTTGAATATCCTCCAGGTGCATTTCTTTAGCCCATAGCAAAGCGTCTCGAACATCTAAACATTCACCTTGATCTGGATTCAGGATTCCATGTTTGAACTTGCCTCTGATCCCGTCGCAGTTTCCTGTATGGTCTCGTAAGACAACACCAGTGCCATTATAATTAGTATCATGGTCAAAAGAAGTGTCAACATTAAATTTAGCAATGCCATAAGCCGGAGGTAACCATTTTGATTTAGCAGTATTAGAAATGTGCAAATCACAGTTAAAGTTTTCATGCAGATGAGAGCTTAAATGAAATTGTATCCTATTGGCAGTGGAGATAGAGTTTAGGTTTACTCCCTGGAAAATCTTGTCACATCTATCCTTCCAAATTATCCATATACCAATCATGCAAGTGAATAGAAAACGTTCACTCAAATTGGCATTAATTCCATTGAACCAGCTGAGAACCCATTTAGAAACACTGCCACAGTTAGTTGTTACTGCATCAATGTCTATATTAATGGCTCTCCATACTGATCTGGCATGACTGCACTCAAAAAGTAGATGTTCAATAGTCTCTTCTTCTCTACCACAAACTCCACATAGTATCTCCATATCAGGATTATGAGCAGCAAGCTTATATCTTGTTGGATGACATTCATGTATACACTTCCAAGAAAAAAACTTGATTCTGTGTGCAATATTACAACTCCACAATGTTTTCCAGACTTGAGGTTGAATAGAGACAACATTAACCAAATTATCATTGGAGCTATTGGCAAGATGATTGTAAGCACTCTTAACTGAGAATTTACCATCTTTTGCTGGAGTCCAAAGCATAGTATCTTCTTTTGAAGTATCAATAAAGATATACTGTATTTGCCTAGAAGTATTGGCATCAAATAAAGTATCTAAGAGGGTAACATTCCAGGAGCTTGTATCTGTAATGATAAGTTCATCCACATTTTCATAGAATCTATGCATTTCATTCAAAGGAATGGGAGGATTATTCATTCTTGGAATCCATTTGTCCTTCCAAATTTTGGTTTTCCTCCCATTGTTAACCTCCATAAAGTGATTATCTTGAATGATTTTAAGACCCTTAGTGATGCCATTCCACATGTAAGAGCAGTTTCTATCTTGAATTCTCTGATGAAGTATATGACCATATTTGAAGTACTTGCTTCCTAGTATTTGAACCCAAAGTTGATCTTCTTCAGTGCAAACCCTCCAAGCAAGTTTAGTGAGTAAAGCAAGGTTTAATTTTTCCATGTCTCTGAAAGCTAGACCTCCCTGAGCTTTTGACTTGCACAGATTTGAGTAAGAAACAGGATTAAAACCTCTATTAGAAGAATGTCCCCAGAAAAATTTCCTTTGGATTGTTGTTAACTTCTTCATAAGCTGATCAGGTAACTTGAAAGAGCCCATTTGGTAAACAGGTAAAGTGTTTAGAACATGCTTAATCATAGTGGATCTCCATGATTGTGTTAAAGAAGTAGCAGGCCATATAGACAATCTATTGTTGAAATTATCTTCAATAGACCTGAAAGCTTCTTATTTATAATGACCAGGAATAAGAGGAGATCCTAAATACCTTTCTTTTGAGTTCATAATCTTGACTCCTAGAATTTGTGTGAGTGTTGCTGCAACTTCTGGTTTAGTATTTTTGCTGAAATGTATTGCAGATTTCTCAAAATTAATTACCTGACCATACTGTCCAATGAAGTTGTTTAGTAATTAAATAAGGTTATGCACTGAATCCAAGTTTGCTTGAGTGAAAATCAAGCAGTCATCTTTAAATAACAGATGATAAATGGCTGGAGAATTTGCAGCCGCTTTAATTCCTTTGATATTGTTGTTTTGTTGAGTAGCAATCATATGTCTTGAGAGAAACTCCATAGCTAGTATTAACAAATAGGGGGAGAGAGGGTCACCTTTCCTAATGCCTCTAGAAGGGTGGAAATCTTCACAAGGGGAGCCATTGAGAATGACTGACAGAGTAGTTATGATGATGCATTGATAAATGAGCTCACAGAAATCCTCACTAAACCCAAAGTATCTTAGGACCTTGATAAGGAAATCCCATTCTAATCTATCAAAAGCTTTGGACATGTCTAGCTTGAGTGCTAGCCATCCAATTTGACCTCTTTTCTTCTTCATGGAAAGAATGATTTCCTGAGCTATAACTGTATTGTCACTGATAAGCCTTCCTGACACATAAACAGCTTGATATGGGGAAATAATCTTTTCCATTAGGGGCTTCATTATGTTGACAAGAATCTTTGAGATGACCTTATAAGATGTGTTACACAATCCTATAGGTCTATAATCAGCAACACAAAGAGGTTTCTTTTTCTTTGGAATAAGTGAAATATATGTATTGTTGATTTGATTAAAAAGGTGTCTTGTTTGGAAAAACCTGGATACCATGAGACATACATCTTCACCTATTATATTCCATTGGATTTTGTAGAAACCAGCTTGGAAGCCTTCAGGCCCTGGTGCACTCCAATTCTCCATGCTTTTGAGAGTGGTGAAAATTTCTTCATTTCCTGGAATTTTTGTAAGAAGAAGGTTCTCTTCCTGTGAAATGATATCTGGTAACACTGAGAAAAGATTTTCTTCAAGCTGATGAGGGGTGGAAGTACTGATATCTTTAAAGTGCCTTGTTAAGTGAGTGCCAATGTCTTCTCTGGAATGCAACCAGGTACCACTGTGATCTTGAATAGAATCAATGTTGTTTCTGCATCTCTTCTTGTTGATTTTGTTATGAAAGTATTTTGTATTGTTGTCCATGTCTTTGATGAAGTTATCTCTTGCTTTATGCTGCAGAAACTCATTTTGAATCTTATGCCAATTGTTTAAATCTTTATTAATTCTCAAGATTTGCTCACTGACTGCACTGCTAGGTAATTGAATCTGCGCAAAGTTAAGCTCTTGCTGAAGGTGATCAATATTTTGATGTATGTTCCCAAAGTGCTGCTTATTCTAAATTGATAGCTCTTTCCTTGCAGATTGAAGTTTAGAGACAAGCTGAAAACCTGGAGAACTACTAACATTGATGTTTCAAGCATTGGCTATAGTAGAAGAGCAGGTGTCATCATTAAGCCAGGTTAAGAAAAATTTAAAGGGCCTCTAACATGGTTCACACTCATAATCAGTGACAAGGAGAATAGGAGTATGATCACTTCCTACTTGGTTAAGGTGTAGAAGCTTGGAATTAGAGAAGTGACTACTCCATTCACTATTTCCTAAAGCAAGATCTATTCTGGATCTTCTGGAACCAGTACCAAGATTGTTGCTAGTTCAAGTATAATTTTTCCCAACATATCCTAAATCCTCAAGACCACTCTCAGCTACAGTTTTGTTAACCCAGGCATCTATAGAGGAAGAAATTTTGTTACAGTTATCTAAAACATGGAAATTTAGATCATCAATAAGAATCCAAGGATAATGACTGGTTTCACTAGTTTGTTTAATATAGTTCCATTGTTCTTTTTTCCTATTATAAGAAGAGAACCCATACATGCAAGTGAGTAAGAATTATGGCTTACTGGGATTACTTTGAACAACAACATTAAACATATTTAGCTCCTCACTCAGGATTTCACAGGTAAACCCATTTTTCCATAATAAAACTAAACCCCCTGACATCCCAAAAGGTTCTATAAAAGCACTATTAGGGTAATGGTATTGATTCAGTAAAGGTTTACTTTTAACTTGGGAAAGTTTAGTTTCAAAAATAAAGATGATATCAGGATTTTGGACTCTAACTAAATCACTAAGGTGGTTTCTAGTGGAGGGGTTCTTAAAGCCCCGCACATTCCAGGAGAGTATTTTCATAGTGAAAAAATGATTAGTAGAGTATGAAAATTGAAAAAAGATAATGATGCAGAGTAGTAAGACAGTTTTATGTAAGAAACTAAAGTAATCACAAGATTTGAGAAAACTTAAAAGTGCAATTAGATGGAAAAGCTTAGAGAGTAATAAGTAAAAAACAAGACTGGTAAGGGTTATTTGTACCTGGTTCCCCTTATTTGCAAGAACTTTAGGAGTATCTCCAGCTGGGATCATGTGAGTTGTCATGGAGGCTTGGTTTGGATTCAAAATGGTGTGTTGGGAAGTTGATTCAGCATGAGAAGGAACATTTGTAGCAGCTTCCCCAACTCTATGCCTCTTGCCAAGTCTGCTATCTTCTTCCATATTGACTTCTACATTCTTGAGCATATCTTCTAAATTGATGACTTCACCATCTTTTGGGGGAACAAACTGTGTTTTTTTGACAAATTTTTTCTGAGTATTCTTCAATGTCGGGGCTTTGGAAGTTGATAATGCAGAGTTGGTGGAGATAATACTGATGTTCTTGTGAATATTGTTAATGTTACCAACAAAATAGGGTTTTTCATGATCTTTCTTCAAGAAAGTAGCAGCATCTTTGCACACAGTTTTTGAGTGATTGATAATATAGCAATCTGTACAGATACTCCTTGGCTGGCGTTCAAAGAAAAACTGCTGCCATTTTGTAACCCTGGCATTGGTGGAACTTTTGACACCTCTTCTCATTGGCATGGAGAGATCAACATTTACGCACACTTTCACAGGTACATTTCCAATAGGGATTGCATCCTTGGGTTCAATTGCAATTACTTCACCCATCACTTGACAAATTTTTGTCACTGAGTTAACATTCATGTGCTCCGGCAAAAGATACTTGAGTTGGATCCAAAAAAGCTGGAATCCCCAATGTTTCTGAGTATAAACCATTGCTGGGATGTAGTCATGAACTACCAGGAGGTGCTTTTTAATGCTCCATGGTCTTTCATCTATTACCTGATTAAGAATCTCCCACTGATTAAATTTGAAGATGAAAATATTAGGTTCTACTTCAATGATTCTTAAGTTTTCCAAAGTTAGGAAAGGCAAAGTGAAAGTGATATTTTTCTCAACCATGTCATAACTCATACGACCTTATATGATAACTTTCCCAATGGCACTGGCTTCCCAGTTATCTTCACCTTAAGCTTCCTTGTTGTTGCTCCTGATGACTTCTATTTCATTGATATTGCCCAAATCCAGTGTGGCTTTCTTGAACTTATTGACCAAATCCACTACTTGACTGGAACTTGCTTCCTCTATTCTAAAGATTGTTTTGGTGCAAGAGAAAGTGTTTTGGATAGTAGGTATTATGCAGTTTGATAGGTGGTAAGGGTTTGGATTATAATATTTGAGGAAAGATGGTTGAGAACTATAAGGGTTTTGAAGATGATTGTTTACCAGAAATAAGTTATGAGTTGACTGCGGATTATCTTCATCCCTACTAAAATGGTAACAAAATTGACTAGGATCTTTCCGAAATTGATATTGTGTATAGTTGTTTATAGTAAATTCACTGACCAAAGTAAGGAAACTAATTAACCGCATGCAACTGACTATTCCATTTTTGAAATTTGAAATCCTTGATTGGCGGGATGAAGAAACACTGAGTCCCTGAGGTCTGAAACCGTTTTGAAACAACTTCCTTTGAACACCATTAGCAAAAGCTTTGAATTCGAACCATTTTGAGCCTTTAAGCAAAAGCTTGTAGATTAACTCAGCAAAAGCTATGATCACAGCAGCAAAAGCGGCAAAATCCATTAGAGAAAACTCCATAAGCAAAAGCAATAAGAGGAAAAGAGATAGTTAGAAAGCCATTAAAATAAATTGAAATGGAAAAATGCAGTAGACACCAAGAAAGATTAACAGAAATGAAAAGAAAAGACAGAGATTATAAATAAACAAAACATATATGCATGGATTAGACAAGAATATTAGATTAGAAGATGATTGATCATCAAAAAACTGAGAACGGATAAAAGTGAGTCAACTCAGAAAAATCTCCCGATTTGCAGAGACATGTGATTCCAACCCGAGCTTAAAACTGGTGCATCTCCAGTGACATCACAGTTTTGGTCTTTTGGTTCCATTTTCGTGGAATCAATTTGTGGACAGGTTGAAAGGAACCTCATTTTCGTGGAATCAATTTGTGGACAGATTGAAGGGAACCTTACCTTGGTACCTTATGTAAAGAGGTCCTAATGCTTGGCCTGCGACAAGGCGAGCTTGATAGGAGAGTTTTACAATATCACAATTCACACCCTAATAACGTTTACACCGGTTAAAGCTAAATTTCGAGGGGGTAGGAATTTCTCTCCCCTATGATTTTTGCTCTGCAAATCGGTGGTCAACTCAGGTGCATCAAACATCCCCTGACTTAAAAAAATTTATGTCAGCCAAATTTTATCAAGTTCATGACCTCTGAATTGTTTCATAATTTTACCATTCTTCCTGTAATCATCTTCCTCAGTTACATTAGTCTCAGTATTTTGCACTATCTAATTGGGCTCAAAATCGGAAAAGAACATCATAAGCATATCATTTCTACCAAAATAAAACACAATTTCTACTTAGACAAAGTTCAAAGCAACAATCATATATCCATACTTCTTTACAAAAGTAGTTCCCAAACTCTGTATTATCATTACATTTCAACCACTTCTTCTTCAAACCAAAATAACAGTACTACTTTTAACCAAGATATCAAACCAAATTTCATGAGCATAATTCCCAATACAACCCATTTCGAGAACCATCAGAAATCTAACAAACACCCGAACAGTTACTGCAATAACAAAACCTGTGCAAAAACAAAGAAAACTACCAACAAAGCCGATTTTTTTGCTTCAAAGAACAGCAAGAAGCTTACCATTAACCAAAGCAGCAAATTCAAAAGATTGGGCAAATAGGGAACAGACCGGTGAAGTCTTTTCACAAAACACTTCCTAACCATTGTTAGGATTTACGCCCAACAAATGAATTTGGCTCCTCCATTAACCTCTGTGGTTTTCACCACATATCATCCTGTCCACCATCTCCTTCTCGCTCAATATCCTTACTATCTGAAGGAGCAGGCGAAGTTCCGCTTGAGTCTGTATCACCATCTTCATCTTCAGATCCATAATAAGCTCTGGCACCCACACTTAGGTGTATGGTTTCACCTTCATTCATGGTGCGCGAGAATATCTTTGGATTGGAAAGCTCATATTCAAATCGACTTTTTAAATGTCCCTTATCATAAACAATCTCCATGTTCTCATCTCCATCACTGTATCCACCATATTTTGAGTCCAAGTCACTTGTATCCATTCCAACATCACCTTCATCATCTGTCTCAAATCCTTCTGACGCATCTGTATCATCTTCTGTTGAGCTTCCATATTTTGGTGCTTTTGCATGTTTCTCCTCTTGCTGCTCTTCCCATTCCCCATCCTTTCTCTCTCGCGCCTCCTCTCCTCTAGATTTCTCTTCCGGGAAGCAATCTCTTCTTTTATCTATTAGATTTGTAACTGTTTTTTCTTCTCAATCTCTAGATGAACATCATTGTCCAATTTCTGCAACTCCTCCAACTTCAATGTTGATAGAAGTGATTTGGCCATCCCATACTCTGGAGATTCATCACATGCAATAGTGACGGTTTGCTTATCTCTCGGTAGAAACCCATCAATTCCTGCACTCTGAGAATATGTTCCGGCCATTCTCTAATTTTACTAAATCCCCTCCTAACCTTTCCTATTCTGGTGAAAGTGTTGTGATTTCTTACTTCGCCTATGATAATTACCTTCCCATACCATCTTTTAAAGCCACCAACATACCCATTCATTACCATTCAAGTCTCTTGGTTAAGAGTCAAGTCGCTTTGTTTACCACGCCGCTTAAAAGATATGCGTCTGATTCTACCCATTCTCACCATAATTACACCACCAAGACCTATTTTCACCACCTAAATTCAATTATAACCGCTACACCCTACATATTTGCTTTTAAGAGGAGAATTGGCAGGTTAACAGATTTTGATTTTTATCTTTGGGGTCTAACTAACATTTTATGTTGCATGCAGATTAGGATAAGGCATCATCAGTTGGGAGGCACCACTGCAGCTTGGGGCATACCATCCAGGAACATGTCCAATTTACCCACCAGAAATTACCGCCAAATCATGATCCAAATTTCACCACCCCCTTAATTTTATATAAAGGAATATCCCCCTTGCCTTCCTACCATTATTACCTTTGGAGGTTTACATCATCACCTCAATGTCATCATAAGAAATGACAAGCACAATAAATACTCAACAATCCAATCTACAAGTATCCACTCCCATTTCAACCCGTACCGAAAATATCATTACAATATCACTAATCTCACCCTGTTGTGCCCTCCTTCCTGTAACACTCACGTGAACACTTTACAGGAAAATCATACCCAAAATTTTGTTACTGATAATGATGTACCATATGTTAAACCTCTCACCCAAAGTACCACTTTCTACCTCTTTCTTGTAACCTTACATAAAACCTCTGAAACCTTCTTAGATTTTAGTCATCAATATTCTCATTCAATTTTTAAGGTTCAAATACAAAAAACTACAAACTTTGCTACCATTTCCATCTGGTGCACTGCTTACACCACTTATCAACATAATATTCAGCGGAATTTCATTTCTGTAACCATCTATTTTATAATAACTTCTGGGAATCCTAAGTGTACTAAATTTTTTGAAATATATATTCTCATAACTTTCTCTATGGAAAAACCATCTTCCTCAAGAAACTCTCATTCCCTTAACCTTGAGATTCAAGCTCTCTCTACCCAAATGTCGGATAAATTAAATCTTCCTGCCACTCTCACTAAACCTGTCTTCATAGATAAGAGAGTTATCCTAGCTGAAGCTGACACCAACTAGAAATGGTGTATGGCTAGTTACATTTGCTGTGAAACCCTTATCCCAACTTCTTCTATCAGATATTACATTTGCAACAATTGGCCTCTGGCTCAAAATCCTTCTGTGACTACTTTCAATGGCCAAAGAAATAAAGTTCTCATCCTTTTTCTCTAAGAGGAGGATTTTAACAGAATTAACTCCCAAAAACCTTGGTTTATTTGTGGTTACCTATCTGTTCTGAAAGTGGTACCAAATGAAGGCTGGCGTCCAAATCAACAACTTATTTTTGATGAAGAGATTATGTGGTTCATATTATGTAATATACCAAACCAATGTACTGAGTTTGAAGATCTGAAGCTACTCACTGCAAGTATGGGTGAACTCATTGAAGCTCATAACCCATTTGGAAAGCACGCTCACAAGAAGTGTGTTAAAGTCTGCATCAGAATTCCAGTCCAGAAAGCTTTACCAACAGGCATCCCTCTCTTTACTAATGGAAGAAATGAACCCTTTCTTATTGAATGCAGACACATTATAGTCCCAAGATATTTTTGTACATCATGTCGCATCCTTGATCACAAGGATCAGAACTGCCATGCTTGGAAGCTTAAACAGAAAAAACTCAAAGAAATGGATTCTAGTCGCAACAATTATAATCTCCCAAGTGTTTCTAAGCTCATGATGCCTTACACTGTAAAGGAAAATGGCACCTCCTCTACTGGTATTGCTGACATAAATTTGCAAATTTCAGAGGAAGATCAAGATACTCTTATGAGTCCAACAATAGAAGGAACATCCATAGGAAAATCTGCTGAAGTTGACACAAGTCTAGCTGATTCTGCAAATATTCTTTTGTCAAATACTTTCTAGATGGGCCATTTTGTCAATCGATCTCCAGCTTTGAATATTTATGATGTCGGTCATGTACAACAGTACACAACTCAAATGGAAAAAGGTTTACCAGTAATTGGCAAGCATACTACCATCCAAACTAATATTGTTACTATCCCAATTGCTAGGTCTGAGTCTACACCTAGTGGTCCGATTCGGACTACCAATTCTTCAAGAAGATTCAAAACAACTACTGTATCAAATGTCAGCCATATAGTCACTAGAGGAACTGTTAACACTGCTGAAAGAGAAGCCATAGCTAATCTCAAAAGGAAGATTAACCCAAGATCTGATCTAAGGAAGCGTACCAGAGCTACCCCTATTGCTGATTCTTTAGACACCATTTCTGAAGATCAGCTCTCCAATGAACCGGATTATGCTAAACTATGTTCTCCCATCACCAAATTGGATAATTTACCTGATATTGATCTTTCCAACTGTTTCCTCAATACTCAAGCCATGTTCAACTCAATGGGTACTTTCACTGTTCCTGCTGATAATTCCTCTACAAGTAATGGTGTCCGCAATAATTCCCCTCTCAATGTTGTTAATCCTAATCTAGTTTCTTCCCAAAGTTCTACTCAGAGTGGTGACAATGCTAATTCTTTTCTTGTAAGTGATTCTGGCTCCCATTCTCAGGTAAATTCCATTCCCGGTAACCCTATTATTGATAATTCAAACCCTACCATGAATCAATTCCCTGTCAATAATATAAATCTTATAGCCTGGAAAATTAGAGGTCTTGGAAAAAAATCTACTAATAAAGAACTCAGCTTGCTATGTAGAAATGTGAACCCTGATATTATTTTCCTATCTGAGACCAAAATGGTGAAAGATATGGCTTCTAGGAAACTCAAAAACATGGGCTTTCCATGTACTTTCAATGTTCCTAGCATTGGTAGAAGTGGTGGTTTGGTGCTGGCCTAGAAAAAGGAAATTCACTTGTCTGTCATATTTTCTAGCTTAAGGGGCATCCATGTGACTTCTACTGATATCATCCACTCAAAAACTTGTCATATTCATTTTGTGTATGGTGAACCTAATAGTGCTCTTAAAGCCTCTTTTTGGGAGCAATTTTCTCAACAAATTATAGCTCCTATAAATGAACCAGTTTTTGTCATTGGGGATTTTAACACTCTTCTAGGAAATGAGGATAAGAATGGTGGTTTAGAGGTAAAAGAGTCTGATTTTGAATTTTTAAAAAACTTTTGCTTAATTCATAATTTGCATGATCCTAGCTTCTCTGGTCCTAGGTTTACTTGGTCTAATATGCAACATGGCCCTGATCTGATTCTTGAAAGACTTGATAGATGTTTTCTAAACCAACTGGATGAGGAACTTTGTCCTAAATTCTGTGTTAATAACCTACCAAGAGACTATTCTGATCATTATCCTATGCATGTAGGTTTTAATTATGAGGAAAATTGTATGCCCAGGCCTTTTCATTTTATGGCTATGTGGATAGAGGATCCTACCTGTAGGGATATCATTGCTAACTCTTGGTATGTTAATGTCATATGCTCCACTGCCTATAAACTAAAAGCCAAACTCCTTGATACCAAGAAGGGTCTTAGAAATTGGAACAAATCTTCCTTTGGTAATATTCGAACTGATATATTTACCATCAGGAAAGATTTGTTAAATCTGCAAATATCTAATCCCACTGATACCATATCTACCTCTAGACTTAAATCAAGACTAGAGTATCTCTACACTCTTGAGGAACTTTATTGGAAATATAAGTGTAGAGAAGTTTGGCTCATTGAAGGAGATAGAAACACTCCTTACTTCCAAATGGTTACTCTCTTTAGAAGGAAAAGGAATGCTATCAGTTGGATAAAGGACTCTACCAATGCTACTCTAAATGATAGAGATAGTATTGGGAAATCCTTTTTAGATTATTTCAAAAGTCTTTATTCTTCACAACCTCAGCAATTCCAGGAGGAAATTCTAAAGGATCTACCTGTCAAATTTTCTGCTGAGGATAATGACTTACTAAATGTTCCCCTCAATGCTGAGGAAATTAAAAATACCGTCTTTCAAATGGGTGGGGAAAAAGCTCATGGACCAGATGGTTTCACTGGTCTCTTTTATCAAAAACATTGGGACATTATGGGTGATGTTGTGGTTGATATGACCCAAAATTGTTTTAGAACTGGTCATATTGTTAAAGCTTTCAACCATACTAATATATCCCTCATTCCCAAAGTTCCCTTAGCTGAGTTAGTCACCCATTACAGACCTATTGGTTTATGCAATTTCATCTATAAAATTCTCTCCAAAACTCAAGCTAACAGGCTCAAACCTTTTATGGACAACATTATCTCCCAAAATCAAAGTGCCTTCATTCTCAGGAGGAGTATTTCTGATAATATTCTTCTAGCAAATAAAGCCATATATTTTGTCAACCATAATAAAAAGGTGGAGGGTACTGCTGCCATAAAACTTGATATGTCCAAAGCTTATGATAAACTGGAATGGATTTTTCTAGAAAAAGTCTTGAGGAAAATGGGTTTAGCTGAAAACTGGATAAAACTTATAAACCAATGTGTGTCCACTGTCTCTTATTCTGTTTTGATTAATGGTAGTCCCACTGGCTTTTTTCAACCTGAGACAGGTCTTAGGCAAGGGGATCCTCTATCCCCTTACCTTTAAATTATCTGTGCTGAGGCTCTATCCTCTTATATAGTCAGTCTCCAAAGAAATGGTTCTCTTAATGGGATCAAAATTTGTAAACATGCTCCAGAGATGACTCATCTCCTTTTTGCTGATGATTCTCTTCTTTTTTCTTCTACCACTCCTGAAAACTTCAGTGTCATAAAGAATTATCTTCAAAAATACTGTCTTGCTTCTGGTCAGGAAATAAACTTTGAAAAGTCTGGTATCCTTTTTAGTAAAAAGGTACCTGAACATAGAAAAGCTATTTTAGCCAATATCCTGGATATTCAAAACATAGATTTGGGGGAGAAATACCTGGGTATCCCAACTGTTTTTCAGTCTTCCAAAATTCAAACTCACATGAGTATTTTGCAAGTTTTGGATTCTAGGATTAATGTTTGTCTCCATAAACTCCTTTCCCAGGCTGCTAGAACCACTCTGGTTAAACACATTGTCCAGGCTATTCCTCTCTATCAAATGGGAGCTTTTCTTATCCCTAAGCACCTTTGTAGATTGAGGGATGCCCATCTTTGCAAGTTTTGGTGGGGAGAATCCTTAGACCCAAAAGATAGAAAGCTACATCTTTTGGGGTGGGATACCATTTGATTCCCTAAATACGAAGGTAGTATGGGTTTCAGAAAAGTTGAGCTAAATAATTTGGCCATGTTAGCTAGAAATTCTTGGAAAATTATTGAAAATCCTGACTGTATGTTAGCAAATTTTTTAAAAGTTAGATATTTCCCTAGAACTGATTTTCTTATTGCCAAGTGTCCTCCCAATTTTTCTTGGACTTGGAAATGCCTTCATGCTATAAAGGATCTGATAAAACCTTTTGTTTCATGGATTGTTGGAGATGGTAAGTTTATCAACCCTTGGCGTGATAAATGGATACCTTTTCTAGGGTCTGCTGCTCCTAACCATAGTACTCCTCCTAATCCCAGTTTGACTGTTGATTATTTCATTGAAAAAACTTCTAGAACTTGGATTGTCTCTAGACTTGCTACTCATTTTGATGATGTTTCTGTTAAGAAGATTATCACAATTCCCTTAAGCCAGATTTGCACTCCTGACAGGAGGGCTTGGGACCTTTCGAAGAATGGGAAATTTTCTTCAAAATCTGCTTATTTGGGACTCAGGGGATCCTTCCCCTGTCCCTATAAGACTCTTTGGTTACATATCTGGAAAATTAGAGTTCCTTACAGAATTCAACATTTTCTTTGAAAGGCTACTAAAAATGCTTTACCAGCTAGAACTGTTCATCATACCAGAATGCCCATGCACTTTGTGGATTGCACTAGGTATAAGGATCCCCTGGAAACTATTATGCATACTTTGGTTCTTTGTCCCTTTACTTCTAAAGTTTGGTTTATGTCCAAATTCTGTATAAACACTACTTTCTTTACTCAAAAAACTTTTCAACAATGGCTTGTTTTCTAGTTACTTGATTCTAACTCTAGATTATATGATGATGATCAACAGTTCTTTGCTCCTATTTTATGGTATATCTGGACTAGTAGAAATAACTTGGTTTTTCAAAACTTGTCTGAAACTCATAAGTCTGTCTTAGAAAGAGCCAAAGCTATGCTTTTAACTAGGAAAAACACTGTTGTAGCCCCTCTTTCTAGACCTATCAGCTTAAATCATAAATGGATGCCCCCTTTGACTGGTTGGATCAAATGTAATACTGATGGTGCCTATGATGACATCTCTGGAGATAATGGTGCAGGTTTTGTGATGAGTGATCACACCAGTAAAGCTTCTCTCTGTGCTGCCATGGTTTTTGAAGTTTTGTCAGCAAAAGAAGCTGAAGCTAGAGCTATCTGGGGAGCTCTCAAGAAAGATGTGGAACAGAAGCTTACCTATCTTATTATTGAAAGTGACGCTCAACATATGGTGGAACAGTTCTCTTCAGGATATTTTTAGGGTGATTCTAGGACTGATGCCATCTTCAAAGATATTCAGTTTTTTGCTTCCACCTTAATCTCTTGTATCTTTACTTTTCAACCTAGGAATTGTAATTCGGTAGCTCATGAGTTGGCTCAATGGGCCAAACTAAAAAAGACTTCTATGTTTTGGTCTAAGCCTCCTGCTTGGCTAGCTATAACAGTTGAAGCTGACCGGTAGCCTTTTCTAGGCCTTTGCTTATTTAAAAAAAAAAAAAAGATGGGTAAAAAGTTAAGAATGTAGTGCAGACTCATCGTACACTTTTAATTAAAAGAAACGGAACTAGTAGTAAAACGCAAAAACATTAGTTAGTGCAACAAAGAAAGATTAGTTAATGCAGTAGAGGCATGAATGTTAAAGGGTGATGCCAATTCTTACCAGCAATACCATTCTATATAAGACAAAAAGATAAAAACCGCTTCTGACCGTCAGACAACCCAAATGTTGCCCCCTTACTAATTCATGTATCCCCTTTAGCAATCATGAGTACAAGGATTCAAGTATTGCTGATAGGGGCATATTAATAAATTCATAGTATAAGACAAATACATCTTCATAGTATAAGACAAATACTTCTCAATTTGTCTTATACTAGGATATGACCCGTGCCATAACGGCCCGGGATTAAGGATCTGTATCCCAAAACGCCGAAAACTGCGCTATGGAAATAATCATAGTAAAACCATAGGTCGTTAATAATTTTAGTACAAAGATCAATTATGGTTTGCATTGTTAGTAGCTACTAAATCTGCCCCTAAACATCGTGGCCATCCTCCAGGCCTACCTGTATGCTTAGATAATTTCGGAAATATAATATGTAAAAAGTAGAAACCTTAATTACGTCAAACTGGGGTGATAAGAAAGGAGTGATTATTACACCTGACAAATATTAAAAAGCATATGTGCAAATTTAGCAACCCAAATATTCTAGACCTAACTTCAAGGATTTTGTATAAAGAGCGGTGCCGGTATGTGCCCTTTTCCACTTGAGGTCAAATATGGATGCAAGACATCTCGTGTATCTTTCCAACATGCGTTCCTCAAAATTTTCCATATTTCACACCTGAAAACTCATTGGTAATGGTTTTGGAAAGTGTGGGTTAACAATTTAGATCCTATCTTAGAAAATATTTGTAAGAAAATCTCAGTTAATTTGTTGTTATTTGCAAAAAAGAAAAAAAAAATTGATGTCCATCAAATAACCTACAATTTCAATAAAACCTCAAAACTTATTGTGAGTCCTGAAATTATACAAAATGTTCAATACAATTATATTGTGCTGATGAATTTCAAATTGCTGAGGGACATCATAAAGAGATGGATAACATGAATTTTATATACATGGAGAATAAACTTGGAAGAAAAGAAAGAACAAAACAATAGTTTTCTTATGAAGAGTTCATCACAAAACAACTGAGCGAAAAGATCGCCACAACATTGATCTAATTGTTGATAAGCAAAAAAGAGCCCAGAATTTATCTAACAGGATAAAGTGAGAAATATTCAAACGCCAAAAGTGCTACCGTTCTAACTAGGGAGACTAGGTATCCAATTTTGGTGTGCACCCTAGTTCGCATAACAGTAAGAGGCAATGATAAGACCTAACGCGCGTCATAATTGGGGAAATCCTAGTAAGCATGACTCGATAGAAAGGTACACCGACCCTGAAACCTGAGTCATGGAGATTTGGGGTGAAATAAAAGCCCATCCAGCAGAGGCATCGACTAAGGTGAGAAGGTCTCTCCTAAGGAGCACAAAATCGATCAGGGGGCCGAGGTACACGGTTGAGTCAAGAGTGCCTGAGGCGTATGGAGCGTACCTGGACGCTCTTGGCAAGTCCTTACTATGATGCACTAGGTCCTCAAGAAACCCCAATTAGGGTGCGGTCTCGTAACCATAAGACATATCGGCAGAGGGAAAAGAGGCCGCAAAAAGAACTGTTTGTTGCATCACCGGATGGGAATAACCCACCCTAAATCGGTAGGGGTAAGCTTCCTTGAAGGGGAAGTTAGGGGGAATATAAGGACGACACCCTCTATTAGGGAGTTGAATTGTGTCGAAGACGTCAATATCACGAGGCTTTTTACTCACGGGAGTAATTAGACTTGTCGTATTGACGCATCAATACATCCTGTAGACGCAATAATATGAGAAGATGCTAAGGCGAAATCAATGGGTCATTGCATGAAAATGTAAAGACCATCTGCGATTTCGCCTCACAAAAGAAAATCATATCTTAGGAAAAATAATACCTCTAATTAGGGAGGCTCAATAAGACCTCATGAGAAAATAAAATCGGAACTAATATGGTTTTGCAGGAAACAACGATTAAACAAATGACACATGGATATAACCACATGATGAGAAGACAGAGAATATTTCTAACAAGGTGAATAATAAAAGGCGAGTATGGGAATAACAAAAAAGAGGTATTATTCTCCTTGTTAGAAACAATATTACACAAAAGTAGCAAAAATAAAAGTGTGCTATTTTAGATGTTTATATTGAGGAATCACAAAGTACGAAGAGAAATTTGCGATTTCCATGTATCTCGTTCCTGATCTAAGATAACAAAAACCTCGAAGATCAATAAGAACAAGATTAGGATACACAGACTATCAGGTAAAATATAATTAGACCTGACTTTACGACTCCTTAAATAAAGTCTTTAAGTCGTGACGTAGTTATGTTTTCATAGGAAATATAGGTTAATAAATGACGCCTCTAGCAAAAAACTAGGACACAGAAGTGTTGGGGACGGATTACGAAGTCATATTACATAAGTCTCCCTATTTATAGATTTTAAGGTCACTAGGTAGTTTTGAATTCAAGCTAAGATAACTTGAGATTCAAGCAAACATTTTCTCAGTTTAAATGAAATTTTTATTAGGATTTCATGTAAGCATGTGAGAAGTTATCATTTACACAAAAAGAATATACATTATGGTCCAAGATTCCGGAACCGTGTACAATGATAGTTCTTGGAAATTATGTCTTATGAACTTAATTAAAAGCATAAATCGTGTTCACTAATACTCAAGACCTAAACCATGATTCACAAACACAAAGTGATTTAGTGAACAAGGTTGTTACAAAAGTGTTCATGAGAGATGTAGCAATGTCAAACATATTTATTTAAGTAATTTATGAGCATATACTTAGTTATGTACTGGGTAGGTATGTGTAGAGGTACACATACCTATGGACCAGTCCATGAACTCAGGATGTTGGGGTTCGCGCACCGGGTATGTGTACCCTTAGCCATTCATGAATTCAGATCCCATGGGTACGCATATTTGGATGCGTATCTATCCTTTTTCGGAACTCAGATCAATAGGGTACGCATACTGTGTATGCGTAACCCTATGTCCAGAACTTCAATTAGTTTTGAAAACTCTCTTTAGACAATTTGAAACATTTTTTATCGCTGTAGTAAGTAAACATCATTGCTTGGGAAATTTCCAAATGATCAACTTGAAACAAAAATTGTTCATGAACAATAAATTATTCTTAACCAAGATTATTAAGGATCTATAACATTCATTTCTTGAATCATATTTCAAGAGCTTTATTAAGACAAGCTCGACTCAAAAAATTATTTGCAACAGTAAATATACTAAAATCATACGACATAATCTCATAAGATAAAATGGTTAATGCCGTAATTAAATAGGATATTCAGTCTTCACATACCTCTTTGTCAATAAATTTCTTCAAATGTCTTCATTTGATCTTCAATCTTCAATCTTCCAGGGTTATTCAGTGATGTATGATACTCAACTACCATACTCTAATCCTAGTCCGAGACTTGACTTTATTAGACTAGAAATCAAGATATAGGTTTGTGTATCTAATATTGACAACAAGCTTGAGATAGCAAAAATTGTGAGTTAGACCAAGCAGTGCTCTAACAATCTCCATATTTGTCAGTTTTTTGACAAAAACTATCAATACACATGGATTCAAAATAAGTAAACCTTTCAGATTAAAATCCATCAAGCTTGATTTATTTGAATCTTCAACATCATCATGAATTCTTTGTTCTTCAAGAGGCGTAAGAAGAATCAATTGCGTAGAGCTAAGGGAATCAAAAGTATTCACTAAGGTTGAAGTAACTCTTAGGTTGTAAAGGACGTCAACTAAGGGAATCAATTGCGTAGATCCTTGCGAGGTTCAAGAGGTGTAAGGAGAACGACTGTAACTGAATTGGTTGGAGGGTGGGTTCAGTTTCAACTACATTCTAGTTTGATGATAGACTAGTGTCCGTAGCTGCTTAATATAGTTTGTTGTTTAAATCTGGATGAAGTCCCATGGTTTTTCTGCAGTTGAGGTTACCTCGTTAACAAAACTTCTTGTGTCTTGTGTTTTTACTTTTCCACATCATATTTTTTATCTTTCTAACTAGATTTACGCAAGTTGTACGTATTCAATCTTAGTAGATTCGTCCATATAATTGTAATAGATTATGAGACTTGTTTCTTGTAGAATTCGTATCTTGAAAGAAACATAACAAGTTTAATTACTTGGCAGAATTCCGATTGAATTATTTGGATACGACTAGATTGATCTTGGATATTGATTTTTGAGATTGTCCAAGTACTCTTCTTAACAATCAGGTTCACAGACTCTTTGTCTTATACATATTGATTGAGAAAATGTAGCGATATAAACTTTATATAATATTATCAAGGTCATTAAGTTGGTCTGCTTGCAATTATATTAGGTTATGTCCATATAGGTTGTCGAACGAAAAATTGATAGTGTACTTGGTACCCCCTGCGTCTTCAAGTTCTCAGGTAGATGCTATATTTTGTCATCTACGACATATGATAATTCGTTTTTATTTCAGCTCATGGCTAGTATTTTTAGTAGCTCACAACTTTCTGCTCCAACCTATGTGAGTTGGTTTCTCAAGTTGGTCGGGGCAGATGAGCGTCTCTTTAAGTGTTACCCCCCCCCCCCCTAAATAACTTCAAACGGGGAGGCATACCCGAGTACTCCTTTAGGTGTCTCTCCCTTTTTAAGTTACTTTTGGAGAATTCCTAGTTTTTCTAGGTCATATACTTGTCCTTTTTTCCCTTCAAAAGATCAGTATATTTTCAAAGATATTACAGATTTGATTTTCTGCCCATCAATATTTTGTCTTGTCATGTCAGACTAGGTATCTTATACCGCCTTAAAGGCTTTTTTTTATTTACAAATTTTCACTATGCTCAACCTTTGAGTTGTGTTTTTGCTTAGTATTCAAGCTAATCAATCTGGTGATGCTCAATCATTCTTGATAAATATTGCTTTCAATTTGCACAATTTCAATTTTTGGCGTAAAATTCACCTTCTTGGAATACCAAAATTTGGTAATTTATTGCGGTATTTTTACCCACTTTCAGTCGTGCACTTTATTGACTTATAGTAATAGGATATCATTATACGTCTATTGATTGCATGGGGTAATTTAACATGTTACCAGTTATCACCCCTTCACTTTCTTTATCTTGTACGCAGTATCTTTTGGTAAAAATATTGGTTTGTCAAAGCTGTCGTCCCCGCGATATTGTACACCTTTCTGACCATGTGACACGTGTCGAGTAGTGATAGGCAACACTATTTTGAGAGGGTATTCTCTTTTTGCTATTTACAAATAGCTAATCAAATTTCCATCTCTTGACCGTGAGTATGATCTTCTTGTAGAACTTATTTCTAGAGATTGAAGATTTTTCTTGTTTGGATTGGATAGTGTATTACGTGACTCATGCTTTTTGGTTATCTTTATAGCTATCATTAATATGTGGGGTTGGATTGTGAATATAGCAGCAGTCACAGCTTTTCACTTTCCCTTCCTTTCTTTCTCATTTATTCTATATATATATATATATATATGAAGAAACTCCGGAACTTGCAAGTTTCGTTCTTACAACCTCGAGTTTTTTTATTTATTTTTTATCTCCTTATTCCAGTAATTTTTTCTATCCTTTTAAGCATTTCAGGCTTGTGAAAGTATTTTTCGATGATTTATTCGGTCTTGTTCCTTTTAGAACCATTTTTTACTACCATAACGTTTTTAAATGTTCTGGGATTGAACTCTTCAACTCTTTTGTTAACAGTTTTTCTCAGACTTTGTATTGTAAGAAACATGATTTACCTACTTTTTGGTCTTATTTTCAGTGTGATTTCATGTTCCTTACTCTTGTTTTCTTTCATTGATTTATGATGTTGGGTGTTTTTGGTCTTGTTGAGCCATCTCGTAATAATCATGACATGTTTTATAATGTTAATGGTGCATTTTCAGGTGGGAAAAGCTTACCAACCTAGTCTGTCTTACATGGTCATTATCTCTTTAGATGTCCTTTGAGTTCGTCCATTTAAGTTCCTTCATGTGTTTGACTACCTGTGTTTAGGTGTCTTGTATTTTTTTCTTACATGTATCACATTTATATTAGCTATTTTAATTATTTCCTTTTAAAGATGAGCCATTTCTTCAGTTTGGATCTTTTCGTTTTCGCACATGAGTCAGGTTTATATTTTGTTATTTGAAGCTTTCTCTTTCCCAAGTGAGTCATTTCCTCAATTCTCCATTTTTATTTTTTGACCTCGGTTCTTCAATTGTGATGCCTTCAGCATTATTCACTTTTTGATGTTTTCTCTCTTATCCTTTTATTTCTCATTACCACACTAGAGATGTTAGCTTTAAGTGGTGCTGGTGACGTGTGATAGTTAAGATGTTACCTGGCCTGGGTACCATTCCGTGTCGTATAGATACTAGTTTGGATCTTCATTGTAGTGGTCTTAATGACGACATAGCTCTCCCACAAGGATAGGTATTTGTTGCTCTTAAGCTATTCCTGGCATGGTCCTAATTATGACTTAGTCGACCAATCAGAGGTTTTACCTCGTTGTGCCATTACTGACCAACTCTTTGAGAGAGATATTCTTAGCATGCGAAGATAAATTTCAGACTTGATTCATTCAAGGTAATCTGGGATCATTCTTATGAAATTTTAGTATTTTCATCTATCTCTCTAAGCTGTTTTCTTAGCATATTTTGAGTAAATGTCTGATCTTCACTTTTCAATCTGAGCATTCAGCTTTATTTTATTTTATTTTATTTTTTCTATTCCGAGCACTTTAGCTCTTTTTTATTTAGATATTCCGAGCGTTTCATCTCTACTTTATTTTTATATCATGGGCACTTTAGTTCTTCCTCATTTAGGTATTCTGAGCGTTTCAGCTCTACTTTATTTTTGTATTTTGAGCACTTCATCTCTTCTCCATCTAGGTATTCTGAACGTTTCAGCTCTTCCTTCTTTTAATACCTAAGTGTTTCGGCTTCCGTAAAACCAGTGCATTTAAGCATTTCCGATTTTCATAAAAGAAATAGTGGCTTACAATCTTAGCGTTTCATCTTTTATATTTGAAATAATAGTTTTCTCTTTATTGATAGTATTTTTCCAGGTGGCTACTTAGATCTTCCTCAAGTTGGTTTTCAGTCTGTAGGTACCCTTGCCCATATTCTCAGATATGATGTAGGGTCCTTCCCAGGATGCTCCGAGCTTACCCAGCTTATATTATGTGCTGCTGGGTAGGAATTCTCTCAACACCAGGTCGCAAATTATCAAATATCTTGGGATGATACACTTATGATTCTTTCTCATTCACCTATGATGTTTTTCCAACTATATCAGTGCCCTTTCTATCTTTATATCGACTTCTTTGATCGCTTTCAGGATAGTTTTGTCATTTCTGGATGAGTTGGCTGACAATGTCCTGGTAGTCGAGAATTTCAGCTCAGTGGGTAAGATAACTTCTGTACCAAATGTTAAAGATAATGGGATTCTTGAGTTGAAGATCTCTTTGTTGATATATAGGCCCACAACACTTCATGCAGTATGTCCGCCCATTTTCCTTTAGAAACATCAAGCTTTTTGTTTATGTTTGATAATAAAGTCTTGTTTGAAATTTTCGCTGACCGTTTCCTTGTGGGAAATATGGCGTGCTAAACCTATTTCATTCAGTGATTAGCTACCGTCTATTGCTTTTTTCCATGTTATCTTTAGCATTTTCTGGTATGTACTACATAACATAATTCAAAGCTATGTATGGTTTAATGAGCATACTTTTTTTGTATATTATTGTTTTTGCAGAAGTCTTGCTAGCTTATAGCTTGGAAGTGTCGTCCATTATCATCTACTAGCGTCATGGGAAATCCAAATCTACAGATGATGTGTTCCCATTGGAATTTTGTCACATCAGTTACTATGATTGTTATTAAAGCTTTCGCCTCTACCCACTTTGAAAAAAAGTATATCGCAACCAAAATGTATTTTCTACCTCCAGGTGCCTGTATTTTAATAGATGTGTTAGCTTAATTTTAGCTTTAAAGCTTGAAATTTTATTTTATAATACTTCTCATCTACTTTTGAAGTAAGTTGTAGGTTGAAAACTATTACCGCAGTAAACAGACCCATAATGTCACTACATCTATGAAGGCTTGGAAATTTAATTAGGGAGATGAAAGACTTGGTCGAATATGGAATAACATTCTAAAAAGGCAAGGGTACCCAAATATACCTCAAGCTAAAACTTTTCCTTCCTATAAGTCCTTTCTCCGAAAGTGATTGTCTATGGACTGAGTCGAGACAATGCAACTAATCGGTTCACACTCCGTGTGATCGTATATGGATATGAGATCGTGACAATACAACAACGAAGTATGTTTACTTGATACAAAGGTTCAGACTTAACCAAACTCAATAGGATTTGCATATCAAGTAAATAGGAATTAACGTTTGTGCAATATACTTTAATTATAATAAAACAATTATAATGCGGAAATATAAAGTAAATGACACAACAAGGTTTTGTTAACGAGGAAAATGCAAATGCAGAAAACCCCGGGACCTAGTACATAATTGAATACTCTCAGGATTAAGCCGCTATACAAAATAAACCAACTTTGTATAGTTGAGACCAAGCAACTAAACCTATAGTTCACCTAGTTCTGTCTGTATTCCCACGCCTCCAACCTGTAAGCAAGTCACATACTTGGACCAATTCCTTTGGTTCGTATTCCAAACAGTAAAGGAACAACAAACCTGTTTGATATCAACTCTCTTCAACCAAGTGATATGAGTTGCACAAAGGCTCTTCTATTTATCTTAACGTAAACAGTAAAGGAACAACAAATCTGTTTGATATCAACTCTCTTCAACCAAGTGATATGAGTTGCACAAAGGCTCTTCTATTTATCTTAACATAAACTCCTTTGCCAGGTTCCAAGATCTATCTTATGTTCAATCACCAAAAGGTAATCGTTAATATTAAGCCAACAACACTCTTAATCCAAAGAATTGTGTTGATGCCGATCTTCTCAATTAATCAATCCAATCTACCACAAGGATAAACCGACCAATAATTGGATCATCTTTTACCGGAACAAGTATTGTGCACACCAAAGATTATAGAACCAAGTATGAAATCTTCTATCTCTTCTTTGTCTTCAAATCTTCTTAGATCTTCAATAAACACCTGCACACAACTACTTGAATCTCTTGTGATCAATCACACACAAAACAGAGTCTGTTAACCATGGATTATCACAATATCGTCTTTAGATCTAACAATAGTCTAAAGATCCATATCGAAACCTTGAACTAGTTTGAGTGAATCTTATATCATAAGAGAAGATTCTCAAGCATAAACAAACTAGGTGCAATCAAAGTTCAACTACTGTTAGTTAATCAAATCAATATGAAAACTAAAGAAAAACCGCAATATCTAGTTTCCCACCAACGGTACGCACTAGAGCTTCTTAATCCCAAATAATACTTTACACTGAGCGGCCGTAATAGATTTCTCCTAATTAGGTTACTCTCCTCTCTGAATAGGAGGCTTCACCAGTAACAATACAACAGAGGAAGTTTACTGTCACGAAGGATTAGTTTGCTAGAAATGCAAACTCAAAGTATTTATAGACAAGGAAGTTTGGACACCAAGGAATTTCCAAAACCAAAAATATTCTCAAGATATTTTTCCATATTAATCCAAATTCGGTTTTCATAATGCACTGTCCAAAATAATGATCGAAATCTCCTTGGAAAATCTTTAACTAGCAAATGCACATTACTAATTCTTATTTTCCATATATAATTAAAAACCTTAATTAAAAGATTCTTAACTTATTTAAATTCGATCTTGGGATTTAATTCCTTCTTAGCTGTTAAGGAATATCTTTGAACAATAAAATAATACACATTAATGCACATGTTCAAAGTGT
The DNA here is from genome assembly GCA_023529315.1 of Papaver bracteatum. Classification (NCBI taxonomy): domain Eukaryota; kingdom Viridiplantae; phylum Streptophyta; class Magnoliopsida; order Ranunculales; family Papaveraceae; genus Papaver; species Papaver bracteatum. The sequence continues at coordinate 76,466 of JAJJWX010003988.1, forward strand.
GTCGACATCTTACTCTTACAAGTCCTTTTTCATACTTACTCACTAGAAAACTATTTACCACACTTCTAAACAAGTTTATAATTGGTTCATCTGACTTTCAAGATCTATGTGATTGATCAAGTAACACTCAATCACAAACCATGGGTGTAACGGTTCTACCAAAGCAAGTTTCGGTTCTACCTCCATGGGAGTACTATGCATAGTTACACTAGCTTACCAAAATTCGGCTGACTAGGTACAAGGATCGGTTCCCCACATATATTTGGTATCTAACTTGTATGCGCTGCACATGTCCATAGGATCGGTTCCCCCTTGCCTAAAAACATGTTGCACATGTTCATAGGATCGGTTCCCCTTTCTTCTATAAACCTTGCTGCACCTCACACAAGGATCGGTTCCCCTTATGATGTACTGCACCTCTTACTAGGATCGGTTCCCCTCTCCCAAAATTTGGTCAGACACTCACAAACCCGATCATACCCCAGGTGATTACTTAAGATCGGTTTTACTAATTAAAGTCATACCAATACATAAGTCAGGACTCATGTGAATATTTTTACCAAGAACACAAACAAGTCATGAGCGGTTATACCAATCACACATATTGGTCGTTCATGAGATTTGAAATGAAGAACAACCCCAATAACGCCTTGGCGATTTCCTTTTCGGTTCAAAACACATATCATGAACTTAATTCCTTAAAACACATGTAAAAACATTGTTTCCTAGGATGAAATTCTTACCTCATACCCATACATAATCACAATAGCATTCATACGATTATGTCGATGTCTCATATACAAAGTTTAATGGTTAAGCAATAAACTTGATATTGTATTCCTTAATACTATGTCTAACTAGAGTGTTCATGCTTCTCAGTTTTATGTTTTCAATATGCACGACTTGAAAGATAGGGTAGGAAATAAAACAATTCAAGTAAAATATCACTAACCTCAAGTGGAAGGATGATGTTGTGGTTGTAGCTCCGTACTTCTTCACTTATTCAAGTCTTCGCAATACTTGTAATGTCTCATCCTAATACTTTCAAGCTAACCTATATGAAGTTGACTCTAGTACGTTTAAATCAAGCGACTTTTAAATGAGTTTTGGTTCACTAAAATATGACAACCAAACTTGACATACCAACGCTTGGTGGATTCAACCGAGCTATGCTCTAACACATTCTGATTGATATGATGGTGCATATGGAGAGCGAAATACAAAAATCTCTGATTAAAAAAAAGAAAACTTTAGTGAGCCTCATTAGAGATATCAAATCACAAGCGTTTGAGCGGAATCGAACAAAAAAATGATATGGCGGCGAATATGGTGATTTTTCTTTATGGGATTCTTTAACCGGCCTCCGTGAAATTTTTTCTTTCTTTTCTTGGTATCCAAATCCCTTAGGTGCCCTTTTACCTCATTTTCAATAACCGATTTTTTTTTCTTAGTACGCCCTATCTCTCTCTCCCACGTAAAAATAATAAAATAAAATAAACACAGTATCAAAAATATGGAGGCGTTCAGGAATTTGAATATCATTTCAGAAAAATGAACTGTGACACACTGATATAAATATATAAATATTTATTTTCAATAACCATTTCTTATTACATGTTGAGGCGCTATTTAGGACCTCAAAACAATCTGAATTGTTAACCATGTACACATGATGGCACAAAACCGAACCTTTTCTTTTCGATCACCTTCTAGTTCCAAATGAAATCTCGGTTATAGGGACATGAGGAGATGGTTCATACTTCATAGTGGTGACATGGAGAGAAAACTGATAGTCTAACTCTCCAAGACAAAAGAACTGCTTGCATTTGTTGTTGAAAATCGAACAATTAAGAAACCAAACTTGGGTCAAGATTATTCATGTGATTAACAAGAAGGAAGGTCTTTTGGAGGTGGAAAAACAGATTGATCAAGACATTTTCCATTCTCAACCACAAAAGCCATCTTCAATCCCTACATAGTATGAACCTCAATATGACAATGCATGAACCAAACACCTAAAAATACAAAAGAGTCACATTTTTTTATAAGAAAACCTTAGGCCTAGAAAGGCACTAAGAGAAGTACACTAAGTTGTTGTTGGCACTGGATGTGGGAGAAGCACTCAGCCTGCCAACTTTGTTCTTACATAAAATAGCTAAATGAAAAGTTTCTATGTTTTGAGTACGGGTAATAAGTCTAAGATTTAATAACACAAAAGATATGAGATTGATGTCCATATTTCCATTCTGGTTTGCATAGCTTGTGCTTTTTTCATAGTAAGGTATGTGAAATCTCCCTTTGGAAGATTCAGTGTAGAGGAGTTTGAATCTATCTAAGATGTCTATTGACTCAGCTGATATGGCTATGTTGGTGTGCTACATCTTTGTGTCCTATTGGAAGGCTAGGTCTGCTCCTCCCGTGGATCCCCTTTCTCCATAGTATCCTATATATCCTCTTGAAGCAATTGTGTTTCCTGCAAAATCTTTCATAATTAGAGCATTGTGATAAGTAGAGTTGGCAGAGTCATAAATAGTGCATATGTGTATATGCTGCCCAAATTTTGCTTCAACATTCCAATTGTATATGGAATTGCCATGTTCCAGATCAAGAACATCTTCCTCTGGTAAAAGAGGGAAATTGTTTAGAATATGGTCATGTATAGCATGAATTCTATTGTGATTGCACAAATGATGCTTAATTCTGAGGACAATATTTCCCACATGAGGCTAGGTATGATTGAAGATAAAGTCACATATAGATTTCCAAATGTACCAATAAGTATTGGCAAAAGTGCTGCATTCAGATTTTCCCAGTTGGAACCAAGAGTTCAGCCAGTCTATAAAGATGGTGTTGTTATCAAATAGGGTATAAGAACTGCCAAGAATTTCCTGCCACACCAGAACAACAGTGGTGCAGTTAAGAAACATGTGAGACATGGTTTCTTCCTCCCCACTATTGCAAATAGTGCATAAAGGATCTATGTAGTGAAGAATGCTAGCTGTTTTTGCATTTGTGGGGAGAATTCCATGTGCACACTTCCAAATGAAGATTTTAATAATTGGTGCAACATCCATGTCCCAGATAGCATCCCAATTACCAATTTGTGGGTCGTTTCTGTAGAGGTGATCAGTTTTAGCCTTGTACATATCTTTGACAGAAAAATTTCCTGTATCATTGAAAATCCAACTGATTCTGTCTTCTTCATTTGGATGAGTCTTCAAGTTTATAATCATATTTGCTTCCTCATTACTGAATAGCTGAGATACTTGAGTTTTATCCCAGTTTCCATCATGTAGAAGTAAATAATTTAGCTTGTTGATGTGGTGAGGGAAATGTTGAGTTTTTGGAGTCTTGTGGAGGTATTTGGGATCCAGATATCATCCCAGATTTGAATTTTTCTACCATTACCAATCCTCTAAGATTAGTATTGTTAAATGTTGTTTATCCCTTTTAGAATTTCTTTCCATATCCAAGATCTCCATCTTTTGATTTTGTATCCATGCTGAGAACATTTCTGCAATGTAGATATCTTGCATCCATGAGTTTGTACCATAGAGAGTCCTTGTCTTGTTAAAGCCTCCAACCTATCTTGGTGATCATTGCACTGTTGAATAAATCCATGTTCATAAATCCCAGGCCTCCTAGCTCTTTTGGCTTATAGACTGCTGTCCAGGCTTTAGGATAATACCCAGAGGGATGTTCTATGATTTTTCCCCAGAAGAAATCTCTTTGAAGTTTATTGATATCCTTGCAAGTTTTCTTTGGGATTTTCAAGCAGTTCATTTGGTAGATACAAGCAGAAGAAGTAACATAATTGATGATAACCTCTTTGTCTGCAGGATTTAGAGGGATGTGTTTCCATCCTGTGAGTCTTAGTTTCAGTTTGTCAACTCCAGGATTGAAATATTTGATTTTGATTCTATGAGTAAACATAGGAGATCCAAAGTATTTATCATCAAGTTGAAGGACTTGGACTCCCATACTGTTGTTGATTTGTGGTATGAGCTCTGACCTTGTGTTTTTGTTGAAGAAGACTCCAGATTTTTGAAAATTGATTAGTTGCTCAGAAGAACTACCAAAATTCTGAAGAAGTTGCATAATATTTTGAGCTTTTGTTGGATTAGCTTTGCAGAATATCATACAGTCATCAGCAAAGAGAAGGTGACTGATAGGAGGGGCAGCTTTGCATATTTTTATTCCATTGATGATGTCTTTTTCCTCAGCATGCATAAGAGTCCTTGAGAGAGATTCCATGCAAAGCAGAAACAGATAAGTAGAGAGGGGGTCTCCTTGTTTGAGGCCTCTAGAGGGTTTAAAGAATTTACCAGGAGACCCATTAATAAGAATTGTTGATGTAGATGTTGATATACATTGGAAGATCTTGTGGCACCAACAGTCATCAAAACCAATTTTCTTCATGATTGTTATTAGGAATCCCCAGTCCACTCTGTCAAAAGCCTTTGTCATATCTATTTTTATTCCCATATTTCCACTGTTTCCTTTTTTGTCTCTGTTAGATCTCATAGAGTGTATGATTTCATGGGAAATAACAATATTGTCAGATATTTTCCTTCCTGGGATAAAAGCAGATTGGTAAGGAGATATGATTTTGTTTAGAAGAGGTTTCATTCTTTGGGCTAGAAGTTTGGAAATTATTTTTTAGGTAGTGTTGCAAAGACTAATAGGTCTAAAATGGCTAGGGGTAGTGGGGTTATCATATTTGGGTATGAGGGCTATGAAAGTGGCATTCATTTCCTTCAATAGATGACTAGATAAGAAAAAAATTTGGACCATGGAGACTATGTCAGTTCCAATAAGTTCCCAGTTGAGTTTAAAGAAGTTTGGTGGGAACCCATCAGGGCCTGGTGCCTTGTCATTTGCCATACTGAAAACAATGGTTTCGATTTCAGCAAGCTCAAGTTTGCTGTTGAGGTGGAGGTTATCTTCTCTAGTTATGGTTTGAGGGATGAGACTGATGATTTCAGTAGAGGGTTGTGTGGTTTCAGATGTAGCCATAAGAGAGAAGTGGTTGGTGAAGCACTCTTTAATTTCTTGTTGATCTGTAATCCAACCTCATGCTTCAATTTGAATAGAGTCTGTCTTGTTCCTTCTGGTTCTACTTTTGGTGGCTCTGTGAAAATAACTTGTGTTTTGGTCTCCCAGCTTAATGAATTGATCCCTGCTCTTGGTTTTCCAAAATTTCTTTTCTATGTCCTGCCAATTTTTGAGTTTCTTTCTAGCATCAACTAGGACTTGTCCTCTGTCAGTTCTGAAGTAATGAGTGTGTAACCAGGTTAGATGTTGCTTGCACTCATCAATATTGGTTTTGATGTGACCATACACCTCCTTGTTCCAGACTCTTATTTTCAGCTTGATGTCTTTGAGTTTTCTGACAATTGAGAAAGCACTAGAGCCTTAAATGACCTTGTTCCAGCATTCAGCTATGATTTTCATGCAGTTAGCATGATCTAACCAAGGGCCAAAGAATTTAAATGGAATCTTCCCATTCTTCCAGTGAGCATTGGTGTTGAGAAGTATGGGGTGGTGATCAAAGTCAATGGCTAGTAAGTTGTTGATAGTAGAGTTTGATAGATTTACAGCCAATTGTCATTAGCTAAAGCTCTATCCAGTCTTTTTTTTTTAGTAAGGGCATAACCTTTTCTCTTTTTTGACCAAGTGAAGGGGCAGCCAGTGAAGCCAAGATCAATGAGATCTAAGGATTGTATTTTTGCATTGAACACAACAGCTTCATTAGTATCATTTGGGTGTGAACTGAATTTTTCAGACTCATGGAGAATAAAGTTCAAGTCCCCCATGACTAACCAAGGAAGCTTATGAACTTTGGCAATATTTTCAATATAGTCCCAAGATTTCAGCTTGGAAGCAGTGTCAAAAGGGCTTCCATAGTAACCAGTGAATAACCAAGTAAGATTATTGACACTCCTGATAGCAGCATCAATATGGTTTTTGGACCAATCTAAAATTTCCAGGTTTAGATTGCTTTTCCATATTAATTCCAGCCCACCAGCTGTGCCACTAGTTCCTCTTGGATTAACAAACCAGTAGTTATTGACTCCTAATTCATGCATAATTTTCTTTAGGTTATCATACTTTTGTCTAGTTTCAGACAAAAATAAGATGTCAGGATTTATTTTGTTAAGCAAATCATTCAAGTATATCTTAGTATCCCTTGTGCCTAACCCTTGAAAATTCCAGGCCATAGATTTGGAGAATTGCCAAAAGTAGGACACAATAGGATATTTTGAGGTGAGTCTTCTAGCTATACTATCATAGTGTAACTGTGTCAACCAGAACTCACTGTCAATCATAAAGCACAATAGAATGTAAAGATAATCTAAAGAGATGAGAATGCTTACCTTAGCTTCGGTAGAGCAGTCCAAGGAACCAAAAGCCATGGAGTTTAGATGCTAGTTTTCAGTAGTCTGGTCCTTGAAGCGCTTAGCATCAGCCAAATCCAAGCTAATGAGAAAGGAGGATAAAGTGTAGGGAGTCGCATTCTTCCTTTTGGAGTTAGAGAGAGTGTTAGAGGAGGAGCTGAGGATGGTGTCATTCAAAGATATGATCATTTTTCTTAGCTTTCCAAGCAGATTTTTTCTTCTTAGAGGCTTCTGCTTCCAAGGTTACTTTGATTTGGGCCAAAGTTGGGAGGGGATGCATTGGGGGGGGGGGATTGGGTTTTTTATGACTTGGAAAATTTACTCAGCAGCATAAGACTCTTCATCCTTTTTACTGTTAGGAGTACTTCTTGCAGCAGCTTTCCATTTGGGAGCCTTTTCTTATAAGCGCCAGCTATCTTTTTAGTCAAATCTAGTCTTTTGTGTTTAAATTGATAGGCTAAGACATATGGGTGAGGTGAGATTTGATCTTCAGTGATAGGGGTTTGGACTTCAGATTCAAAGAGCTTAGCACCAAAGATGATGCTTCTATTGGATGAGGAAGCCATGTTTGCTATGGACTTCTCCAGTTCCAATCTTTTGGCTGCTTTCAATTTGCTTTAAACACATCAACACCATCATCATCAGAGTATTTTCTATGAATAATTTCTTTTCTATCTTGGACTTGTTTTTGTCTAGGTGTAATGGGTTTAGGTGATGGCTGAGGGATTGGTAACTGGATATAATCATGGTTGTTTTGATTTGGTGGTGCAGGGCAGGGAGGACTTGGATGATCTAATATTCTACAAACCTTGCAAAACTTTATTCCATTAAGAGCATAAGCACACTCCGGCCAGTGAGAAATTGTGGGAGTTTCAAAAGCTTCTACTACAAACTTGAGGGATATGGAAGTGTTGATAGTAACCTTGACCTCCACATTTTTTTCAAATCTGTCTCTCCCATATGGTTTTTTTTATCCTTGAAAAACCCTAACTGGTTGAATGATATTTGGGATGTCTTGTATGATGTGGGTAGGAATTCTCTTGATTAGAAGCCAGATCATAACCTTAGAGAATAGCTCTTCATCAATCAGTTTAGGTCCCATAGTTGGAACACCTACTATGACCATTAACTTATCAAAGACTCCTCTAGTCCCTCAATTTCTCAAAGTGGAGTAATCTTCTTCATTTGTAGTTATGACAATGTAAAAGTTTCTTCTCATGTTCCATACTTCTATTTCTATTCTACCAATCATCTCCTAGTGAGCATTGATGAAGTTACATACCCTTGAAGTCTGAAAACAGATATTACTACAAAGTTTTCCAATAAAACAGACTTTCCAGTCTTGGACATGTTTGGTTTTGATGTTTTCAGAGTTGATAAATACTTAGGGGAATAAATCCTTAGGTATAGACAGGGCAGTGTTCATTTTCTTCACCAAGTTATCTATTGAAGGAGGTTTAGAAGTTGAGGAAGAGGCCATTGAAGAAAGCTTAATACAAAGAGAGGGATATTAGTGAGAATGAAAATTGTTAGGGAAGGAGATAGAGTATATGATTGTGATGTAACCAACTTTAATTTGAAATTTTGTCACGGGTTGATAAGGATCTTTGTCGTGGTTGATGAAGATGACATTTTTTGTAGATATTCTCTTATAATTGTACTTGTGCTTTAGGGTGGCCCCTAAAGAATCGTTGACTTGGTTGACCATAGCTAATGGATCTTTGGACTGTAACCTGTTTAAATTCAGTTTATTTGTTTCTAAAGCGTTAGTAGATTTTGAATTGAAGGCAAATTGGTAGAGGGTTACCTTTTTCTCATGTGGTACATTTACCTTCACATGTGATACATTTACCTTGTTGCTGATTTGGTGGCCACCAGATTAACACAATCTACTTAGCAGATGATTCAAATTGCATCTGAATGGGTATGAGAGGAGAGATCTTCCGAGTCAGATTGTTCCCATAGACCAGTCTAGGCTTGGGATGATAATTATTTGGGTCGAACTTCACGGGTATGAAACAAAATAAAATACTTTGAGTCCGACCCTTTAGGGTAGTCAAATCAAGATTTCCAAGTGTGTGTTGCCGCTTTGCATGAACCAATGAGGGGGAATTGCTTTTTCTAGGACAAGTAAGATAGATAGTAGGCTTGATCAAGCGCATAGGTGTAGAAAGAAAATTTACAGAGATAGAGAACCGAGAGCCAACATGGTTGATAGACGGTTGTGATTGATAAACGGTTGTTCTTCCCAGCCCAGTTAATATCGAATAAAGAGTAAGATCATTCTATTTATTTTGCGGTTTTCCCAAAAGATAGTCAGTTAAGGCTGCAAGAACTTTCTTTCTAATATAATCTCCATAGAGAGACAATCCTTGAAATTCCAAGCAATAGAAGATGAACCAAAGTCCCAGAATGTTATTCAGCGAGAACCAAAAAGAGCCCGAGTAATGAAGTCATCGCCTCAGGTTTGTTTTCTTGATTTTCAGTCTAATTTTGAGTTTGGTTTGTATTCGAAAGTTTGGGTTTCTAGAGTAGGTGATTAAATTGACTATAAATTGTATTTTGGTGTAAAATTGGTTTAGGGTAGTACTGGAAGTGTGAGTGAAGCGTTTGCAAATCAAGGTCAAAGCAGCATGCATGCACAAGTTGAAAATGGCATACAACAACAGGGGATGGAAAGAGGGTGGCTCGAGAATGGAGAACTTGTCTGGGTTAAGGATGGATGGTTTTTGTTTGCTCTTCATCCTACATGAGGTCGATTTGTAGTTAAACATGGGATTATGTTAGTAGAAGATGAACGGGTTGTGTGTGGTGGAAAAAGTCAGGAATTGTTTGCTGCTCCAGTGCCTGATGACTGCAAATCACAAATTTAGATAAATGATTCGCATCCTCCTGCTGGTAATAAGGTACTCTTTCCTAATATGTTCATGCTTGCTCCAGCACTTCGTCAGATGGCTGTAGATGTGGCAGCAACAACTCAAGCAGGAATTAGACCCTCATGAAGTACCCGATGTTAGTCATTTGCCGCCAGGGATTGATGCAAGGGTAGTAGGCCAAATATACAGAGCTGTTGTTGCTAGTGCAAGGCGAGGAGAGGAACCTCAACCACCAGAAGTACCAACTAGAGAAAATCTACCTCCAGGAGCTGATGCAAGAGTTGTGGCGCGGGTGTATCAGAATGTGGTGGCTAAGGCTGTTAAGAGTGTTGCAGATGAAACTAGAGATGCAGGTACTTTAACACAAAAACTCAGAGAGAGGAAACAAGTGTTAATCAACCAAGAAAACTTATGGTTATGATGTTGCAAAAGTTTAATTTGGTCAGTAACTTTTTGGTGATGGAAGGCTACAAAGCTGCTAAACAAACATATTGTGTAAGTTAACTTTGTTTTTTTTTTTTGATTAGGTTGTAAAGCATGCCTTCTGAACTAGTGCTTAAACTGAATTTGCTTTCTGAACTAGTACTTAAATTGATTTTGCAATGTCTTCCAACTAGAACTAAAGATGTAATAAGAAGCAACCAGTTAGCATTTTGGGGTGGGTTCAAAGAAGTATGGCTTAAAAACAAATTATAGTAATATCCAGAGTTAGTAGTAGTTATACCTAGAAGAGATGTAGAAATGGTGATGAAGAAACTCAGAGTATAATGGGAACTTAGGAAGGAGGTAAGGATTAGAAACTTACCCAAAGTAGATTTAGCCAAAAGTACAGAGACAAACATGCCAGGATTTGGTGTATGAGGTACCCAGACGAACACCCAGAGATGTATTCTAGAGAGGACATCCCATTTTAGCTTGTTGCCAAAATTCCTCATTATGAATTGGAGATATTGGGGGTAGAATGTCTTTGTAAGTAGAGGTAATCCCATAGTTAAAATGAAGATCCAAACACCAGAGATAGAAGCTGCTAAGGTGGCTTCCAGTTTTCTTCTGAGATTCCTTGAAAGAAGCCAAGTCTTTGAATGTCTGAACATAAACAGCGGTCTTAGGGATGCCAATATTGAGGTTTAGATAGAAATTTGATTCCTTAGTATTGTAGCAGTGATTTGAAAGTTGGGTTTTGATTTGCCTAGAGGGAATTGTTGTATAGTCTTTGTGATTGAACATGTTCAAATTTTCTTGATTATAGATTTCAGAACTTGAGACAACGAGGTTGATTTGGGTAGAATTCCTGGAAGGGGAAAAACCAGCTTCCAGACCAGGGTTGAAAATGCGGGGGTCTAACAACCTCACCCAATATTTAGATTAGCAATCTATATGGACAACTCTGAGTTGTTTTCTAGAGAATCAATCAAGACTCAATCAATAGAAAATACTCAAGGAGTTATTATCTCAATCTCTCGATTTGATTTACTCAAGCAAATATGATTCGCGAGCCTAATCAAAGAGAAATAACTTAGATGGTACCAAATACCAATATCCAAGTATCAATTAATTCAAATCAACAACCAATAAGGTCGGATATTCTAATCGATTGAACAACGCACAACCTGTATTATTTCAATTATATAACAGAATATAATGCAGAATAGAAATAACACAGACACCAGAATTTTGTTAACGAGGAAATCGCAAATGCGGAAAACCCCCGGGACCTAGTCCAGATTAAACATACACTGTATTAAGCCGCTACAGACACTAGCCTACTCCAAATTAACTTCGGTCTGGACTGTAGTTGAACCCCAACCAATCTCACACTGATCCAAGATACAATTATGCTCCTACGCCTATGATCCTAGCAGGATACTGCGCACTTGATTTCCTTAGCTGATCTCACCCACAACCAAGAGTTGCTAAGAACCAAAGTCGAAGACTTTAGCAAACAAATTTGTCTCACACAGAAAAGTCTACAGGTAATAGATAAATTCGTCTCCCACGAATAAACCTATGAGTTTTGTTCCGTCTTTTGATAAATCAAGGTGAACATGAACCAATCGATAAAACCATACTTATATTCCCGAAGAACATCTCAGTTTCATCAATCACCTCACATTAAACTTAATCGACGCAGCGAAGAAGATTATTGAGGAATCACAAACAATGAGACGAAGATGTTTGTGACTACTTTTATCTTGCCTATCGGAGATAGAAATCTCAATCCAATTATTATAATTGTACTCGTACAATAGAAACAGAAAGATCAGATCACACAACTACAAGAAAAGTAGTACCGGTCTGGCTTCACAATCCCAATGAAGTCTTTAAGTCGTTAACCCGAATTTAGAGAGAAAAATCAAGGGTTAATGGAGATCGACTTTAGCTTAGAGAAAACAAGTATCACACAAGAAAGGTGTGTGGGGATTAGTTTTTCCAATAGCTAGAGTTCTCCTTATATAGTCTTTCAAATCAGGGTTTGCAATCAATGTTAGCTTGCTAACAAAGCATTCAATATTCACCGTTAGATGGAAACCTGATTAAATACAAGCTAATATCTCTCAACTGTTAGATCGAAAACTTAGCTTGCCATACACACATGTACTTGACGTTTTGAGTTTGTGTAACCGTACCAAACGTGTACAATGGTTGGTTCAATATTAGTCAACCAAATGGTTATCCAAATGATAACTTTCATATCAACCATATTCTTCTTCACCATAACTAGTACAAATGACTCAAATGAACTAGTTAGAGAGTTATTCAATTGCTATGAGATCTCAAGTACTACAAGAGATACAATTGGATCTAAAACGATGTGATTCACTCGAATCATTAATCATGAACTATAAATCCACGGTTTGCAAAAGCATTCCTTGGTAATTTAAGATAAGTTCACGAACACCGTTTTCAGACATAACCTCTTGAGTTCGCGGACTCAAGCTAACCTGTTGAAGTTAATGAACTCCAGTAGAATTTCTCGGGATGAGAACTTCCGTCAGTTCGCGGACTGCACCTGAGCTTCAACTTCAGTAGATATTCTCGGGTTCGAGAACTTACGCCAGTTCGCAGACTGAGTTGCTGCTCACGTTCCGGTCAATGTTCTGAAAACCGGACCAGACCGTCCGGTTAGACCGGTGAACCGGTGACCCAGTCATCTTTCTGGGCTGGTTCATCACTAACCCAGTAATATATGAAAAACCGTTCTCCTTTGTAAAAACCGGGTGACTCGTCCGGTCTGACCGGTGAACCTGATAACCTAGTCTAGTTTTGCACGGGTTGATGGTATTGTGACTCACTTTATCAAACCTAAAAAAATCACACTGTTAAGAATATTCGATCGGAAAAACCAGAGAGACATCAACCAAACGATCAAAATCAACACACACATGAAAGAACTAACAGATATAACATGAAAGAACTAACAGATATAACATATTCAAGCATCAAAAAAATTTAGATCTCAAACTCAATAACCCAAATCGACATAATATATACCAAAAACATCCAAGTCTGTCAAATCCCTAGAAAATTAGAAAGACCCCAAATGAAATTAGAACACTGGGTACCATTACATCTTCAATCAACTATTTAAATCATCTGTTTTTACTTCATCAAAACCTTTGCTGTGAGCTAGTTCTTCTTGTTTTCTTTGGTGGGAGTGATAAGAGTACAAAGAGTTTGTGATAGCTAGAGAAAGGTGTGTGTGGTGGGAGTAACAAGGGAAGAGACGACCTTGGATTAGGCCTTTAGTGGCCAAAAATATAAATAATGCCATGAGAGGGGCAAGAATTAAATTTACCTTCAAGGACACATGTATTTACCAAACTAGACTAATAAATCTTTCTCACGTCGCATTCCCAATAGTACTGTACTAGTGTTTTTTATCACCATTCGGTACTTTCCATTAAGTAAAATAATATCTTGCATTCCCTATACATTTGACCCAGTGACCCGGGTTAAACCACGGGTTAACCTAGTTGACCCTTGAACCAGTGATTTTACCGGTTTGATAGCCGAGCTTGTTTTCAGAACATTGGTTCCGGTTCCACTTGATCAACAAAGTTCGCCAACTTCGGTTCAAGTGTTAAGGACTTATACATATATGTGTTGCCATAATAATGTTTATATCCCACAATGGTTATATAGTCTAAAATCTCATTTCAATCATTGAAACATTCTCAGAGGACGTCTTATAGTTGTTATTCACAAACTAGTTTTCATCAGTTCCAAGTGATTGAAACATAACATGACTTTCGTCACTAGGCAAAGATGAACTTGGCTAAAGCGAAAGCTTTACCAACACCCATTTTGAGAAATAGATAAGCGAGATATACTCAGCTCGAAATGTCACATGTGCATATTCTTAGTCTATATAGTAAAACGACTTTTGTCTCAAGATAGGAGATAGAGTAGATATACTTTTGAGTGATAGATAAGTTCAAGTCTCCACATACCTTTTAGTCTATGAAGATCCACTGGTTTCTTGAGTAGTCCTTCGTCTTGTATGATGATCGCCATGGAGTTCTTGAGCTCAACTACACTTTCTATCCTAGTCCGAGACCTTAGCTATAGTAGACTAGAAATCAAGACTTTATAGTTTTGATCACTAAGATTGACAAACATGCTTGAGATAGCAACGAATGTGAGTTTGACCGAGCAGTGCTCTAACAATTTCCCCCTTTGTCAATTTTAGTGAAAAACTATTAATACATATGGAATACAAAAATTATATAAATAAACTTTGTAGCTCCTATTCCACATGCCTAATCTTCAACAATACTCGAAATCTTCGTCACTTCCAAGTAGTCCAATGATCCCAAAGGTTGTAAGTTTAGTATCATCGTTGTTGAAAATCCGTAGCTATAACAATGAGAAAAGCATTGGTTCTCAATCATTGTTATACAGTGTCATAATATTATTACACAGCGTCAAAGTCCAATTGTGTCACAACTTCAACAACAATACTATGGTGATACTTCACTCCCCCTTAGTCAATACTCCATATCACATGGAAACCACTCTCCCTTACATAATGATCTGAAAACCATATGTATTTGTAGTGTGAACTACAATTAATTCTCCCCCTTTTTGTCAATAAAATTGGTAAAGGTACAAGAACGGAATCCTAATGAAATTTTTGTAAGAGACATTTCATGACCAAAGGTAAATGTTCTATCATCTTGTTTAGATGCAATCATAAAGCCGAGGATAAATGCATTCATCAAGGAGTTTATAAAGATACAAGATAACCCCTAAAAATTCCACAGCCGCACTCCTCACAAAGATTTGGAAATTAAGCGCAAGTTCAAAAGAACTCTCCCCCATAAGATGTCATTCCCAAAGGAACAACAAGAGCGACCTTAATTTCAAGAGAAAAGAAGGATTTCCTTATATTCAATAAATTGCATACAAGTATGAATTTGGAATCCAAAATATTCAATCATATTAACCAAAGCAAACCAAGATTAATTTGACTAAATATGCTCAACACAAGTAAACTTATGGAGACTTAATTCATCGAATAGATTATTCACAAGAGAACCCATAAATATTCTAACCGGATTACACAATTAAACTAATCACAAAATAATCAATTCAATTGTCCACACTCGACATGAGAAAAATCTATGGAGTGCAAACTAAATAATCACACAAGATGATTGATTTAGTTCATTTGGGCTCAACATAAGAGATTATGGAACCCCGACTAAGATTATCATAGAAAATGACAACCTTAATCGTACATGTACTCAACATGAGAGAACTCATGGAATACAAACTAAATAACCACACAAGTTGATTAAATTAGTTCTTAATGCTCAACATTTTGCATCTTTATGGAACAACCAACCATGCCAATAAGAAATCAACTTATTCATATCGTGCTCAACATAAGATACAAGATGGAACTTTCACGGTAATACATAATAATATGGACAATTAAGCTCTATACCGTGGATCACAAAACAAGGACCTATTCTATTTTTCCATCACAAAGTGACACAATAGACTTTATCCTTGAATCACAAAATATTTTAACCTATCATACATCAATAATTGACAATATAGGCTTAACTTTTGTGTTTTGCCAAAAGTTTATTCATTCCTTTATCAATATTTTCATACCAATATGTGAACGACTTTACTTTTGAAAAAATATGGGATAATCAAGTTCATGGACGTAAACATACAAATCCCATCAAAATATTGCAATATATAAAATCAAAAGGATTAATACTGCAACCATCATCTTCCAAACCAGTTTAGAATTAAAACCAATAAATATAAAAACAAGAAGATGAAATCATTGGATATAGCTATGTGTAGTCACAATCATGGCTATTCCAAAAACACTAGTTATTCTTCTAAATAAAACAGAAAACATAGAAGATTTACTAGACATCCACCCATTACTCATCATCTTCATCGGATATACTCCAAGAATCTTGAATTGTGTTCAACTCATCCTTGAGTTCGGGAAACTTAGTTGCAGCCACCGACAATTGTTCTTGAACGCATTTGACCCTTGAATTGACTTTACACACTCCCTTGTGAATTTTTTTAAGTAAGCTCAAGGTGGTAGGGTCACACTAATTCAAAGAAGCATCTCTTTGTCTTTTGCACACATTTTCCCTTATGCACCTGAAGGTACAGGAATGAACCGGTTTGGGTACCCCAAGAGAGTTGCCAATTGAGTCAACACAACAATCATGGCAGATTTGACTAATCAAACAAGGATAGCCTAACATCTTGACAGGAGAAGTCATTGTAACCATTTGATGTATAATGAATTCACGAATATCAAGACTTTGAACACCCGATTCAAGAAAAAAGACTAATTCAGAAAACTCATGGCTCCACCAGGAATTCTCAATTGTGGAGGGACAAAGATTGGGAATACCAAGTTTTCCAAATGCCATTAATGCAATACTAAGATCATTAGTAGGAAACTTCCCTTGATTCCAAGATACCATCTTACCACAAAGACCCATAGAGATTTCATCATATGAGGGACGTTCATCACTTGGTCTAGGGAGATGCACGTTTCCCAACGGTATGTTGGTAATCTTTGAGATTAACTCCCTATTAACAAGAAGCCTTTTTCTATTTACCATGGATTTGAATTCCATCCTATCAAGATCAACATCATGGATGTTGGCATAGAAAATTCTTTTTAGAGAATCAAAACCTTGACCAAGACCATCAAAGATATTTCCTAGATTGTACTTTTTGAAACAAGTTAAATCCTCATCATGTCCACTAGACAAATCCAATTTCTTTTCTAAAACAAACCATTTAGATGAAATCTTATCAAAAATTCTAGCACATGAATCATCCACAAACCTAATCCTAAGAGAATTTTGGTCACAAGGAGGATTCATACTAGAACTATTTGAGACTTTGGGAATCCTTATTGAGCCCTTAGAATTCATCATGAGATCCAAGAAATTGAAAGGAACAAGAGGAATTTACTTACTTGGAGTGAATATTCAACACCCTTTCTATTAGTTTCTCCAAAAAGTCTTTGATGAAGATAACACACAAAAACCTAGAAGTTCACGTACGCGGACGGGTGAGAGGAAGAAGGGAGTATGCGAACTTCCTTTTAAAAAGACTAAACATGGGCTTTGACCCGTTTGCGAACTTCACCCCACAAAGAACTAAATGAGCCTTTGTTTGGACAATTGCATATCAAGAGTTATGCATTCCACAGCATGAAGGATGTACTAGATTTCTTAAATTGAAACCTGTACACGATTCAACCATTTCTTGCCCCATTTCAAGATATATACATATGGGGTGGTGCCAGTCTTGTTACCAAGAGGCATAATGTGCATAGAAATTCTCATGCAACATTTTTGGTTGATCAGAGTGAACAGTCCCCGTATCATAATGATAATAATCAGGGGAGTCTAAGCTTCCATTCTTTTGCTTGATATGCCTCAAAGGAGGATTCTTCCATTTTCCAGGTTGTACAATATTATTTAAAGGTGTAAATGTACAGAGCCCTTTTTGGAGTGATTCTTAGACTTAACAGAATTAAGTTTCTCTAAGGATCTAAAAACGTCTTCGAACGCTTTGTAGAGATATTTATTATCTGATCCATTATGATAGTACTCCTCATAGAGATCGGTAGTTATTCTCGTGAGATTCCACATCATTGAGCGCCATGAACGTTTCTTTAATCTCCCCTCCCCTCCTTTTTATTTTTTTTCTTTAGATTGACACATATCATCTATAACTTCCTTCTCAGATGAAATGAAATTATCATGAGAGATCAGAGGTTTTTACCATAAGAGATCTTGATCAATATTTAAGAATTTCTGGTGTGCGTTACAGATGCTAAGAACAAATTTTCTAAAGAAACTTCCCAAGCGACAAATTTCAAGGACCGAACAAACACAAACTTATCAGGTTTAAGGTGTTTGCCTGCTCTGACACCAATTGAAAATGCAGGGGTCTAACAACCTCACCCAATATTTCGATTAGCAATCTGTATGTACAACTCCGAGTTGTTTTCTAGAGAATCAATCAAGACTCAATCAATAGAAAATACTCAAGGAGTTATTATCTCAATCTCTCGATTTGATTTACTCAAGCAAATATGATTCGCGAGCCTAATCATAGAGAAATAACTTGGATGGTACCAAAGACCAATATCCAAGTGTCAATCGATTTAAATCAACAACCAATAAGGTCGGATATTCTAATCGATTGAACAACGCACAACCTGTATTATTGAAATTATATAACAAAATTTAACGCGAAATAGAAATAACACAGATACCAGAATTTTGTTAACGAGGAAATCGCAAATGCGGAAAACCCCCGGGACCTAGTCCAGATTAAACATACACTGTATTAAACCGCTACAGACACTAGCCTACTCCAAATTAACTTCGTTCTGGACTGTAGTTGAACCCCAACCAATCTCACACTGATCCAAGGTACAATTATGCTCATACGCCTCTGATCCTAGCAGGATACTGCGCACTTGATTTCCTTAGCTGATCTCACCCACAACCAAGAGTTGCTAAGAACCAAAGTCGAAGACTTCAGCAAACAAATCTGTCTCACACAGAAAAGTTTACAGGTAATAGATAATTTCGTCTCCCACGAATAAACCTATGTGTTTTGTTCCGTATTTTGATAAATCAAGGTGAACAGGAACCAATCGATAAAACCTGACTTATATTCCCGAAGAACAGCTCAGTTTCATCAATCACCTCACAGTAAACTTAATCGATGCAGCGAAGAAGATTATTGAGGAATAACAAACAATGAGACGAAGATGTTTGTGACTACTTTTATCTTGCCTATCGGAGATAGAAATCTCAATCCAATTATTACAATTGTACTCATATGATAGAAACAGCAAGATCAGATCACACAACTACAAGAAAAGTAGTATCGTCCTGGATTTACAATCCCAATGAAGTCTTTAAGTCGATAACCCGAATTTAGAGAGAAAACTCAAGGGTTAATAGAGATCTACTCTAGCTTAGAGAAAACTAGTATCACACAAGAAAGGTGTGTGGGGATTAGTTTTTCCAATAGATGGAGTTCTCCTTATATAGTCTTTCAAATCAGGGTTTGCAATCAATGTTAGCTTGCTAACAAAGCATTCAATATTCACCGTAAGATGAAAACCTAATTGGATACAAGCTAATATCTCTCAACCGTTAGATCGAAAACTTAGCTTGCCATACACACATGTACTTGACGTTTTGAGTTTGTGTAACCGTACCCAAACGTGTACAATGGTTGGTTTAATATTAATCAACCAAATGCTTAGCCAAATGATAACTTTCATATCAACCATATTCTTCTTCACCATAACTAGTCTGAATGACTCAAATGAACTAGTTAGAGAGTTGTTCAATTGCTATGAGATCTCAAGTACTACAAGAGACACAATTGAATCAAAAACGATGTGATTCACTTTGAATCATTAATCATGAACTATAATACCACGGTTTGCAAAATTATTCCTTAGTAATTTAAGATAAGTTCACGAACATTGTTTTCAGACATAACCTCTTGAGTTCGCGAACTCAATCTAACCGGTTGAAGTTAATAAACTCCAGAAGAATTTATCGGGATGAGAACTTCCGTCAGTTCGCAGACTGGGTTCGCGGACTGCACCTGAGCTTCAACTTCATCATATATTCTCGGGTTCGAGAACTTACGCCAGTTCGTGGACTGGGTTTGCGGACTGAGTTGCTGATCACGTTCCGGTTCCACTTGATCAACAAAGTGTGCAAACTTCGGTTCAAGTGTTAAGGACTTATACATATATGTGTTGCCACAACAATGTTTATATCCCACAATGGTTATATAGTCTTAACTCTCATTTCAATCGTTGAAATATTCTCAGAGGACATCATATAGTTGTTATTCCCAAACTAGTTTTCGTCAGAGAAATTTCCAAAGTGATTGAAACATAACATGACTTTCGACACTAGGAAAAGATGAACTTGGCTAAAGCGAAAGCTTTACCAACACCCATTTCGAGAAATAGATAAGCGAGATATACTCAGCTCAAAATGTCACATGTGCATATTTTTAGTCTATATAGTAAAACGACTTTTGTCTCAAGATAGGAGATAGAGTAAATAGACTTTTGAGTGATAGATAAGTTCAAGTATCCACATACCTTTTAGTCGATCAAGATCCACTGGTTCCTTGAGTATTCATTCGTCTTGTATGATGATCGCCATGGAGTTCTTGAGCTCAACTACACTTTCTATCTTAGCCCGAGACCTTAGCTATAGTAGACTAGAAATCAAGACTTTATAGTTTTGATCACTAAGATTGACAAAGATGCTTGAGATAGCAATGCATACGAGTTTGACCGAGCAGTGCTCTAACAAGGGTAACTTGTGATTTGGTCACAAATGGTGATATTTGTATAGTGAGAGATGTTTGGAGTGATTGTGGTGTTAGTGCCTATCTTCAACTCATTTGATTCAGTGATTGTAGCCTGTAATTGGTTTGTGTAGTGTATGCAATTGCAAAAGCAAAGAACCGATTGATTTGAAATTGCCATAAATCAAAGAAGAGGTTAGAAGAACATAGAGATTGTTCGATTGAAAGATCAAAGGAACACAGAAGAAGAAGAGATTAACATGAAAGGGGGGCTCCGGCGTGAAATCCGACAGAAGAAGACCGTTAGAGCTAGCCGTTGGAGGAAGACAACATAGAAAAAATGACTAAGAGAGATCGGCGAGAGGTAAATCAGGTAGCCAGGAGAACAGAGAGCATTCGTACAAGAAAGAGATAGAGAAACTTGTATCTTGTATCTTATAGAGAAGGGAACTAGTCGGAATGAAAAATAATGATCAGTTCAATAGAGTCACATGGTTAACACAAATATGCACACAATTTGACCACGGTTCTTGGTGTAGTGAAAAAAAGTTTCAAAACAGAGTTTGGCCCTTAATTATAAAAGTTATTTAAGGCCAAAAATTAGATTACTTTGATTACCTGGATTATCATCTCTAAACCTAATAGCAGTCCAACCACCGGTAGGAACACCAACTGTATTTCGTTCCGGAGGGTCAACCAAGTTATACCCCGCCGGGTCTTTCAAAGGATCAAAATTATTGATTCCACTTCCAACAACGAAGAAATTATAACCATGAAGATGAAATGGATGAGATTCAACGGTGAGAAGATTAGTATCTTGTAGAACTATTTCAACACTAGAATTAAAGATAATTGTTAGGGGGAAAGCCACTTTTATTAAGGGGAAAGCAGACATTTGGGTGGAAATAAAATAAAACTTCCCCCTCTCTGTAATCGTTTTTCAGCCAGCCCAATTTAAAACGGATAACTTGTTCATCTTAGCAACTACCTTACCATGATAGCTTTGACATGTACCATATACGGGTGGGACTTCTGTTATATATTGCTGATCACATGGGGTTGGCAACTAAAGGAACTGATCACATTTCAAAGGTTCTGTTTCACCTGCTGGTCGTGTAACAGATTTTTGGAAAACCTCAAATTATTATATGAATAAAATAGATTTAGGTACCATCCAATCAAAAATGGTTGATGATAGATTGATAGTGGAACATCCAATTAGAATGGAAAAACTAATTGCTAATTATATCAAGAAAAGGCTTGAGATTAGTGCACTACGAAAGGTGTTCAATTCATAGGGTTCCAGAAAATCTTCACATTTGGTATTGTTCAAGGTCGAAGAAGAATTTTTACATCTTGAAAACAAGTTCTATTGTTTGTCCTTCAATGCTTGTCCAACATAATTTTCAGTGTAGAAGAGTCGAGGATTATCCTCATTGAAAAAATGAACCAATCAATCGAGTATTCGAGTGTCACCTTTAAGTATACATAATCTTTTTGATGGGGTTAATTTGCTAAACTTACATAAGAATTGATGAGAGGAGACAGATTTTAAAACCCGAGATTGGATTTTAAAACGAGAGGATGATTATCGGTGGGAGAATTAAAGCTTTTCTAAAACCACCCCAGATTTGGCTTTCGCTTTAGTAAAAACGGCTTCCCCCTATTAATTATCGAATTAAAAGGTATCCTACTAACACCTTGTTTGTTTGCAGCTGACTCGGTATCTGGATCTGAGTCAACCCCTGACTCGGGCCGAGTCAGCAATCAGACCGTTTGTTTTGCATTTTGAGTCAGATCTGACTCGACTCCTGACTCAGACGTAACCCCTGACTCGGACCCATTTGAGTCAGGTAATAAAATATCCCTGACTCATGGAACCAAACTACTGACTCACATAATTTTGAGTCAGATGAGTCAGATCTGACTCAAAACAAACATATCGAGCCAGATCCAGATGAGTCAGGTGATTTCACTCAGATCCAGATGACTCAGATCCAGACGACTTAGATGAGTCAGGAGTAAACAAACATGGTGTAAGTCTAGTTCCTAAAGATGTACCCAGATTAGCCGTAAGTGGCGCGTTCGTATAATCAAATGCTTTGATAGGTTTATCTGGAAAATTGGTTTTGAAAACCCCTTCAGTGTTGAAATAATGAGCTTGAAGGAGTCCAATATGAGGCATCACGAATGTGATATTGTTTAATGAAGCTGTAAATTGTGTTCCATTTTGACAACTAGGGCACGGGTTCACTCCTAGACCGATCGTAACAAAGAGATTTCTATCAATTTTTGTTGGTACATTTGCGGGAAATTGTTGGGTGTTTAGGCTTCGAAGTTTTTGGTTATAGTTTAATGCAAAACTGGTGTCATTTGGTGCAGGTAATTGAGGTAAAATCGGGATAATTGTGTCTGGAATTCCTTTGTATTGTAAAATTGTTGTAGCTGTTTTATTGTCTACTGGAACTGGAGCATCCATAAAAGGCCTTGCAGCTATGAAATATCTGCCTGGAGTTCGATCCATTCGAACGAGAGCATTTGTGGTTTGCCCGGGTGCAATTTGTAAAGCTTGAGTTGTAAATGGCTTGGTGTAAACAGCGTCGATTTCAACTACTGTCATGTTATGACCAGCAATAGCGAAGAAAAGATCGTCATTGAGTGCAGCATTGACGATCCTCAAGAGATAAGTTTTACCAAGCATAACCTCCAGGGCATATGTATCTGAAATTAAAAAACAGAGGAAAAATGATATGAAAATTTCCAATCTAAATTAAGAGATCATGTATTCGAAACAAGAAGGATAAATTGGTGTTGCTTTGTAATGTTCGTTTTTCCGAGCAGGGGAACAGAGGCCCTGGTTTTCCATTGATAGTGTGAGCATCTGACATCGGTGGAGGCAAACCTAACTTGTTCGCTTGATTTACAAATGTTTCAATGTCTTTGTTCCACCATTCTCCTGCATAGAACAACATGGGTCGTAGTAATTTCACGCTTAGTTAATCTATTTCCTCTCATATTAAAAATATACACTAGTTTTTAACCCGTGCGTTGCACGGGCTTAAGTTTATCATGCCAAATTTGAATTGGCACGGTTCCTATACTTTTTTTCTTGATTTTTTTTAAGCATCTCTATTTGTAACTCAGCACCTCTGCGTGTGTTTAATTTCATCAAGGCAGTTTTGTCGTATATTTTCCTAATTTTTTTTTAAAGTGTGAACGTCATCACCACTACGCATCATTCTTCCCACCGGTTACCTTTGTCTCAAGAGTGGATACATTTTATGGACCGAATAAGAAATTAAGACTGGAAAATTTAATAATGGATTTGAGAGCTAATAAACCAAAAATTCCAAGTTAATAATAGCTTTATGGGTTATAAAATATGAGAAATTGATAATTGAAACTTTACACCTTGATTACAATATCACGTGGATGGAAATCAACCATTGCAGTCCGTTTGTTGGTTTCTTGATGTTTATTGTGTTCTGACCGCTAAGCCTCCGACTTCTGCCGCATTGGATATCCCTTACAATCAAAGTAATGTACTGAATTCTTAGTGGTGAAGATATCAGCGACCTGGGAAGATGAAGGAGTCGAGGAACCATGATGTGATCCCGCTACAGAATTTGACCGCTGAGCCTCTGACTTCTGCCGACTGGATATCCCTTACAACTATAGAAATTTAATGAGTTCTTAATAGTGACAATATTAGCAACCTGGGCAGATGAAGGAGTCAAGGAACCATGACGTGATCCAGCTATAAAAGTTGGAAAATGATATAGGGTTAGTAATACACCTATAAAAGGCATATCAAAATAGTGCACAAAAACACAATTAGGGAGTTCATTCTAGACGTCGTTATCTAAGTTCAGTATAAGTTGCTCCAATGATCTATATTTCATTAGGAAACTGTATTAGAATTCAAGGAATTCAACTGTACTAACTTCAGCAAATTGGCAGAATAGAGACAAATAGTAGTGTGTTCTCGTAGATTGAATTGGGTTAGTAATTACACATCTTATCAGATATGCTTTTAAAAGCAGTAAAGAGTAGATGTACAACCACTAACTCACTTCAGTTAGGAATAGTGTTTATTCCTTCATAGTATGCAGGGTCGGATTGCATCTTATTAAATGAAGTCCTCCATTTATAAGTCACAACCGATGCACATGAAAACCAAGAATAGAAACACAAAATCTAAACTACCAAACTACAAAATAAAAATAAAAATGCAGGTTAAGGAATTTGGAACAGGTTAGTGAAATTAAGACATATTTGAAGTAAAGGTTTGGTTCAAAGTTTATCATTCATCTATATGTGCCACCAAATTCATAGTTTTATAAGATCGAGTGACTAATAATGGTACAACAAAGTTGGGACAAATAAATAGATTGAGATTGATTTGCATACTATTTCCAGTTAATGATCATACGAAGAAGCACTGATAAAAAAAAAGGAAAGTGATAATAACTCGAGTATATTCTGGGTGTTGGGTAGAAATAACAAATGCAAAAAGGAAAGTAAAGTAAATGAATTTACCTTCAACGGCTACATGATGGAAAGGTCGTCAACGTACTGGTGACGAACTCGTTTGGGTTTTCTAATAACATAAATTGAGTTAGTATTTCTATTTCTAATTACAGATGCTTCTTAGAGCACTGAAATCAATTAGAAGTACAAATTCTAACACATTCAGCTAATAGTTGTATTTTGTCATTTTTTTTGTATTTTGTCATCTTTAAAGATCATTTCTGCAGCTCCTGACATGGATGAGAGTGGTGCGATATTTCATGAGCCAACACCCTCAATTTTATCTATATACGCCATGAGTGAATCCAACCCCTTGCTAGCTTGCAACCAAGAAAACAGTATACTTAGCAACCTCAGCAATCTAAAAAAATATAAAACCAAGTCACGAAAATTAAACATGTATTCAGATTAACTAAGAATTGACATTTTCCTATTTATATTTGTCCGTGTTCCGGTGCAGTGCAAGACGACAACATTACCTGGAAATATCTTCTCAAGATTAAAAAATAGTAGCAATCTCATCCTCATTTTCAGCCACGCTATTAACATATAATTCTCTTCAGCTAGCTCATTCTTTCTCACAGCAACTAAGTTCATGAAAATGAAAGTCGTCAAACATAACCGGTTTCAAAATAATAACTTTGTTTACTATAACCCCATAAGCTGCATTACAACATTGTGTCGTACCAACGTTGTTAATAGAACTCATGAGCTTCACATTACCTTAATCGACAACTCAAAGAAAATGGTAAAAAAGAAAAAGAGTAGATAGGAAAGAGTTACCGACTATCAATAAATTTGCAACACCAATTCTGTAAACATACGATGAATGCCAATAACCACGTTTGGATTAATTAGGTTAAGCCTAAATTCCAGTCTGACTCCTTATATAATAGGAATAAAAATAATTTTAATAGGGCCCAGTAAAATTACACATTTCAGTGATAAGTTCCCAATCTAAAAAACTGCGGTTTAATAAGGTATTCGATATTACGCAGATTAGTGCTTTCTAGAGCACATAGAAACGTTATACAGTGATTAGTGATTCCATGCATAAACAAAGGAACCTGCCAACCCACAATTACCATAAAATTCAAAGTATTGTATCTCTCTCAGTGAAATACATGTTTATGGAACAGAGTTCTTCCCAGCAGAGCCAAATAAGTCTGTTGGTTATGGCCTTCATACAGATAAACAAATATTGGTTAAAATTACTTTATGCAGATCTTTTGTGTTCTTTTTCACTTACTCTGGAAAAGTAAGCTGCAGCCAAGTAAAGTGGGTAAGGTACAATGAAAGGATTTGAGATATAATGTATAATGTAAATAACTAACAAATAGACAACTCGTGTTATTTGTGATTCAATTTTTCATAAGAACTCTTTTTTCATTTAGGTTCAATTTGAACTGCCGGCTCAAAAGTAAATACATGAAATCAAAACAGAATTAGACCTTGCTGCATTTAAAAGAATATCCATGAATCAGGAGCAGTCGGCTTCTAACCCTCAGCTTCGTACCCAACAAAGCACAAACCTATTTCAGCCTGAAATATCCTGATACATACAAAAAAAAAACAGTGTTGTTACTGTTAAGACCTTGATGCATTTAAAAGAATATCCATGAATCACGAGCAGTCAGCTTCTAACCCTCAGCTCCGTACCCAACAAAGCACTCACTTATCCAAGTCTGCAACCTCTATTTGAGCCTTAAATATCCAGATACATACCCAAAAAAACAGTGTTGTTACTGTTAAGATCTCCATTTTGTTATGTCATCAACTGAATAGAAGAGAAATAAACAAATATATATAAAGAATTTAAATTAAATAATACAGAAGTTTCATTTTGATTTTTCCCCTAAATGATTGGGATTTGGATTTCTTATATGATCTATACTTTCATTCTCCTCATCTCAGAGAAAAAGGATCCAGCAATATCTCTGCAGTAAGCAATTTATTGGAGCCATTAGCACAACATCTTTGATCTTTAACGATGCAAGATTTTTCCTTGCAAAGACACAATTATAGGAAATCGATTCAGAACATGATGAAACTAATGTCAGATGCTACGCCATTGAGGAAACATATTAGTCATATGCCATGAGAACAATCAAAGCAATTTTTTTCTTTTTTCGCATATAAGAGAGCTCCAAATGACAAACTCTAATTGCTTGACACATGAATTCAAAGT
This sequence comes from Papaver bracteatum, assembly GCA_023529315.1. Lineage (NCBI taxonomy): Eukaryota > Viridiplantae > Streptophyta > Magnoliopsida > Ranunculales > Papaveraceae > Papaver > Papaver bracteatum. Next base: position 103,324 of record JAJJWX010003988.1, read on the forward strand.
AAACAACAATAGTAGAAGAAACAAGAAAAGGCTAGTAGGCTTCAAATTGCTGTTAAAGTACAAAGACTTCCCTTCAATTGGGTTCCAGAGCTATTCCCAGAAGAGGCAAATAAGGCTGCTCGTCATGGACAATCTAAAGACAGATGGATGCTAGACTTCTGATCGCTGTCGTATGCGTCAAAAATAATTTACACTTTCTTACTACTCAAAATATAAATATAACAAGGGCAAGAAAGGATCGATCCCACAGAGAGGTCTAGTTTGTCTCGTTGTTTCGGTTTCCTATAAGTAACACCGGGGGTTTTCTGATTTTTATATACTAAAGTAAAATAAAAGCAAAACAATAAAAAGTAAACACGCAAATCAAGGTTGTGAGAATATTGGTTTCAGATTTCATCTTCAATTGTAAGCAAGTGTTGAATATATGAATAGAATTCGTATTTAATCTCGCTATCATCAAAAGCCCTAGAATACATTTTTGCGAGAATACTCCGTAAATTTCCTAAATTTATCAACACACACATTAGAGCTGCGTATGTGAATTCTACCTAAATAATAACCTAACGCCTTGCGCTAATTATGTTCAATTCCTAGGAGCATTAAATTTTGGAAATAGGATAATCAATGCAATCGTCATACATTGCGCATGACAATTCGGACAATGGTCAATTTCTACATATGATTACAAGAGTGCATCACTACAAACTATAATCATATCATGCTACTCGTATTCAAGGTTATCGCTCGATGAAAACCCTAAAATAGCTATATATATGGATGTATGTTCAATCAATTCTAGACTCAACCAAACAAACATTCAATCATATTACAATACATCAATCATGCAATTATTATAATCAGTAGAAATCAAACGATGGTTTTGAGAGAAAACTAACTCATAAAGATCAAAACTTGTTTTCAAAATCCAACTACATCTTTAACCAATAATAAAAACTTAGTTACTCATGGCATAGGAGTTCATAACAAGAAGGAAGAGAAAACCTATCATGTTTCTAAACCCTAGAACACAAAAGTAGAAGATGATATAAGATATTTTGCCTACGCTTCCCTATATATAGAGTTTTGTAACCTCCTCTTTAAGAAAACTAGGAAACCTAGAAAAAATAGGAAAGTGCACCGCCTTTTGAAATTGTGTCCCGTGCATAACACCCCGTGCAAAGTAGCTGCCAAAATCTGGCCAAAAACCAAATATCGTTCACAGCCAAGTCTGGCCATGCAAACACACGTCCAAGGCTGCTCAACAAAGTCGTCTAAATTCCAAACAAAGCCCATCCCATTTCGTCATTGTCTACTCAGGCCGTACACCACTACTAAGCACGCTGCCAATACTAGCAGCAGCTCCATTTATCGAGCTCACGTTATCCTCCAACTACTAAGCACGCTTCCATGCGTCCCCAAACTCCATCGACACACCTCCCATCTCCGGATTCACACGTAACATCAAGCAAGTTCCGGCAGTCTTCATTCCATCATCATAGTTCACAACTCGACTCCACCATTCACTGTTTCATAACTGACACAAGACCACAGCCTTCCACTCTCTCAATTGCTGCCAAACTTCATCGAGAATATCTTTGTCATGCAGTCCAGAGACTCGAGCTCCATTAATGACCAGCGACAACTTTCTCCATATCGAGTCTTGTCCACAACCCGAGCAGCAGACACCATCTTCTTGATTCGATCGACTAACAACCACAAGCAACTGTTCTCGATCCCTGTTAATGGTAGCAATCATCACCGTAAAATGCTCTAACTCCATGTCTCCCTTGCCATCTTCCCCTGTACAAAGTGGCTGCCATACGTCCCATGCACAACCCCGCCATTACTCATTCGAAACTTGAAAACGACCATCGACCAGCATCACCTCGGACTCGAGCTTCAGTCAATATCCATCGGAAAATGCTCCAATGCAACCTCAAGCCATCATCTTTTTCCCGTTCGAAACCAAAGAATCACCTAGTCTCGATCTCCTCCTTCGTATCTCATTGGCAGCAGTATTACATTTGTTTCTCCCGTCATTCACCAACTTCCATGCAACCGAATCCTTTCCATCACCAACTGCTAATAATAGTAGCAGCTCTATTTCTCGAGATTTAACGCACTGCCAAGACTCGACCTGTAATATCACATTCAATCTTCTTCTCAGCTTGACCCAACAGACCGAAACTCCATCGACTTCCATGCTATATTTTCTTTCTAACCCTGGCAGATAAGCCTTGAGCCATGGCATTCACAACTCTTGTTTCAGTCCGTATTAAACCTCCCAGCATTCACAGCAACGGTGTTGGTGTTCAAGCCCATAACAGCACCGGCCATCCACTAAGGCCATCTTTTTGTTTCCAAGATGCATTAATTAAGAACCATCTTTTGGGGACTACCCAAAAAAGTTGGGGACTACCCATCAGTTTTTGTGGAGGATATTAGAAGTAATATTTGGTCACCCCTTATAATTTTTGTTTCTAATACCCACTTTACCCTTGATGATAAATTTAGTTAGTAATTAATGATTAGTTAAAAACTGATTAGTGATTAGTTAAAAACTGATTAGGGATTAGGGATTAGGGATTAGTGATTAGTGTTTTATAAGTTGGATTGTTTTGTTTTTAACATTTTTTTTTTTTTGAGAGATAAGAAGAAGAAGGAAATAGGAAGAACAAGAGTATGATGTTTTGGGTACTCATGGATACTTCAAATTTAGTTAATGGTGCTTGAATTGGCCAAAACATTCCTAAAAATGAACAATTTACAAATTGATTTTCATTTGGTTTACAAAGTTCGGCTACAACATTTGAAGAACAGGTTACCGAACTCATCTGCAAGTGTAGTTCGGTTAATGTTTCTAAAAACACAGGTAGCCGAACTCAGATTTAATGGAATTTTTAGTTTCAGAGAACAGTTCGGTTAGGAATATTTTTTTACGACGTAACCGAACTAAAAGTTCGGCTGGGATAAAAAAATGAAAAAAGTTGCGACGTAACCGAACTCAATATATAGGTTTTCAGAGAAAAGTTCGGTTAGGAGAAAAAAATTGCGACGTAACCGAACTAAAGTTCGGTTAGGAAAAAAAAAATTGCGACGTAACCGAACTTTTCTCTGAAAGAAAAACCTCCATTAAAAGTTGAGTTCGGCTAGTTCGACATAGTTTTTCACATAATTCCTAACCGAACTTCTCTCTGCAACTTACATTTTCAACTCATTTTAATGATTACTTCTCATTTTTGCAACCAAAAACGAATGACAAGTAATGGGTTTGTTATAATTTTGATTTTGATTTTGTTAATGATTTAAATTAAGCTATATATTGTGGTCGGTGGTGGTGGTGGCTCAAGGTGGTTGGTGGTGGTGGTGGTCGGTGGTGGTGGTGAGCGGCGGGGGTGATGGGAGGAGGTGGTTATATATATAGGTGGTGATGGGAGGAGGTGGTAATATATATATAGGTTAAGGGTAGGTTAGTCATTTCCACATTTTAGGACACCCATTATCATTTTAGGGTGTACATTTGTAGCACTGGGTAGTCCCCCACCTTTTTTGGGTAGTCCCCAAAAGATGGTTCTTAATTAAGCCCATGTACGGCCAGCTTGGCCCAGCACATGTAACCGGGCTCATGTTAGCCCATGAGTGCCATCTCTTATAAACACAATGTTGTTGTATCCAAAGAGAATTAAATTCTCTTTTAGATCTGAACAGTGAGCAACATCTTTTGGTCTTTGAGTCTGTGCATTAGCTGACACGAGATTTCATACAATGATAATTTTGCCTCTTTTGTGGTCAATTGGACGATTCTTGTTCTTTTCGGGAATAAGCTCCAGAGTACCTAATAACTCAAAAACACACGTAAAGTACATAATTTACAAGAAAAATAGCAAAGAAAGCATAAACTCTAGATAGTAAATACGGTGTATTCTACACATATCAAATTCCCCCACACTTGGACTTTGCTAGTCCTCGAGAAAATCAAACAAAACCAAATACAACAACTCTATGTCGTCGAGGCTACGGTCACTTTTAGCATAAATAACAAGCCTTTGAACCCCTAGGTGTCCCTAGTGGACGAGTTTTAGTCTCGTGAAGGTTTACAAGAGGTCTACCTACAAAACCTATGTTTCCAACTCCAGCTACCTATGACAAATCTATGAACGAATCCAAAATGACTACAGGAGGAGGTACCTTGAGCAAATTCAATTCATATATAAGTAAATAAAGACTTAATTAGATAATCGAACAAGCCACAATACTCGGAAACTAACAAACCACAATCACAATGAAAAGATTAAGAAAATGGATATAGATGTAGAAGTTAGCGAATGTTCACAAGTGATCGATGTTTCCCATATTTGTATGAAGGTCACTGCCAAGATGAACCTATGCATCCTATTGGATTGAGCTACTGGTTTTAATTCTACATCAACTCACCGGCATATACAAGGGAACCAGGAGTGACTTTATTCAACCAATATAATATAATATTTTCTTTTTCACTCTTTTTTTTTAGATCTTTTGGATCCAAGCGCATGATTCTTGTCAGCGAGAATGTGATAGTTGCCTTGGATCCTGCATTCCACGCTTGTTTAGATGACGGAGACAGGGACTACGTTTCACACATACTGCTATCCAAGTGTCTTTTTATTCCGTTTGGTCTAATTGGTCGGTCTTTTTTTTTTCTTTTTTAGCAACTCAATCACTCTATTTCATCCTAGCAGTAATAACAAGTCGATGTTTAGTGACCCACCAAAGCACTTAGAGAACAATAGAAAAAATATGGAAAAATAAAAAAAATAGAATGTGATATGGTGATATTCCGAGATATGGTAACAACTATCATATTAATTGTGATTTCTGAGCTATGTTCGTCCCTTTAGTTAATGGGTTCCTCAACTCCTCCAGCCAAGATGGTTCCATCCATTTAGATTGATAGTGTCATCCTAAAGGCCCATATTTCTAGGTTTCAGAGTACATAAAGCCAAAAAAAAAAAATTTTTTTTTTTATCATGAAAAAAAGGAAAACTAACAAGGCTAAAAACTCTATATGAGAACACTCCCCCACACTTAAACTTTACATTGTCCTCAATGTAAAATTTAGTCATTCAAAGTAAAGTTCAAGATGGGAAATTCATAACAAGATATATATACACAATAAGAAAATAAAATGCATGATAAAAACTCAGTACTCCAACTCATAGTTATTTCGGAACAATAGAGGATAAACACTAAACAAGCTATTTAGTTGGCATCTAATCCCAACTCAGCCAATATATACACCTCACCGCTAAGAAAAAATTCCATCTACTTAGAAAGGCTAGTGTTTATTCTAGATTGTTCAAAAATCTCTAAAAGTTGGAGTTTTGATATGCAAACATACAAAATAAGAAAATAAAGATAAATGACTTAAAATAAAATAAAAAGATAGAGATAGATACACAAAACCAGTGGGTTTCCTCCCATTAGCGCTTGGTTTAAAATCGTCAGCCTGACATGCAAGACGAATTCCCCATACACCAATAATCGGAAAAGTTGGGGATCCACCCATAGCACCTGTTTTGCAAACACTAGCTTCACACAAATATTAGTACAAGAAAACAGAATTGAAGCTATTAACCGATAAAAGCTTCCCCCACACTTATTCTTGTCTACACATGGAAGTGCATAAAGAATATAGGAGTCGGGTACTTCCACGGTTTCTTGTTCACAAACCTGCATAGTATGAGAATCAAGTTTTTCTAATGGAGGAAATTGAAAAACAAAGTCATTCAACAATGTTTTCGAAGCACATATATTTAAACCAATAAGAGGTAAAGGAGAAGAAACAATATGCAAAGGGTTAGACAAACCTCGCACAATCTCTTGTAGCACGGAATGCTCTTCATCCTTGAAAAACTCAAGTGAATTATTCACCTCTTGTATATAATGTTCCTCTATCAAACCTTGCAACCATTCTTCGTCCGTTTCTGCCTTAACCGGAGTCTCGACATAAACATCATCATTACAATCCTTTGCAAGCTCAATTGGGTCTTCCACAATATTAGTCATAACGGTCACATTCTCAACATACTCCTCTTTGTTGTAAGGCACATAATCCACTGCGGATCCAAATTTTACTATAAGGAACTTTTTTAGAACACTCAAAAATGCTTCATCCTCAAGCTCCACCCTTTGAATAGGCTCTTGATCATTATTAAGATCCATGCTTGAGAAAGCTGCACTAGTGTCATCATATTCCTCTTCATCTTCATCTTGATCCCAAAAAGATTCCATTGTACACTCCTCATTATTGTCACCATGAGTTGTTTCAAGCAATGTATCATAATCACCATCACTTTCATAGTTAACATAAGGTTCTTCGTCGTTGAATTTAGTGTTGCTAAACTCTAACTCATCCTTTTGAATAGGTGAATGATCATTATTAAGATCAAGAGTTGAGTTAGCTACACAATTATCAACACAAGTGCCCAAGGATTGGCCTTTTTCAACATTAGCATCAATCAAATCATCACAACCCATATGCACATTAGAATTATACACACCTTCCTTACATTGATCAATGCCTCTTCGCAAGTTAGCAATACCTTCACGAAGTTCTTGGAGTTGCTCGTCTCTAGTCTCTTTAGCTTTTTGAAACTCTTGTCGTACAAAGTAGGAAAAGTTGTCTAACAAGTTAGAGACTTGTTGTTCACGAGCATAAGAATCCTCCAATCCTTGTGGTTGTTCACACCCATACCCGCCATAAGGTTGTTGAGGAAAACCATAAGGTTCCATGGAATATTGGTCATAGCCAATAAATTGGTTTTGATTATACCTTTGGAATTGGTAGTTGTCATATTGTTGAGGTTGTTGAAAACCGTATCCGTTGTTCCAATATGCTCCATCCATGAGAAATAGGTTCCTGAAATAAGATTCTCAAACCAAGGTTAAAACCCAGAAAATAAAAAAAACTAAAAAAATAAGAAACCAAAAATAAGAAACCAAAAACAAGTGACAACCGTTGCCTCCCCGGCAACGACGCCAAAACTTGATCACTGTCGTATGCGTCAAAAATAATTTACACTTTATTACTACTCAAAATATAAATATAGCAAGGGCAAGAAATGATCGATCCCACAGAGAGGTCTAGTTTGTCTCGTTGTTTTGGTTTCCTATAAGTAACACCGGGGGTTTTCTGATTTTTATATACTAAAGTAAAAGAAAAGAAAAACAATAAAAAGTAAACACACAAATCAAGGTTGTGAGAATATTGGTTTCAGATTTCATCTTCAATTGTAAGCAAGTGTTGAATATATGAATAGAATTCGTATTTAATCTCGTTATCATCAAAAGCCCTAGAATACATTTTTGCGAGAATACTCCGTAAATTTCCTAAATTTATCAACACACACATTAGAGCTGCGTATGTGAATTCTACCTAAAGAATAACCTAACGCCTTGCGCTAATTAAGTTCAATTCCTATGAGCATTAAGTTTTGGAAATAGGCTAATCAATGCAATCGTCATACATTGCGCATGACAATTCGTACAATGGTCAATTTCTACATATGATTACAAGAGTGCATCACTACAAATTATAATCATATCATGCTACTCGTATTCAAGGTTATCGCTCGATGAAAACCCTAAAATATCTATAGATATGGATGTATGTTCAATCAATTCTAGACTCAACCAAACAAACATTCAATCATATTGCAATACATCAATCATGCAATTATTATAATCAATAGAAATCAAACGATGGTTTTGAGAGAAAACTAACTCATAAAGATCAAAACTTGTTTTCAAAATCCAACTACATCTTTGACCAATAATAAAAACTTAGTTACTCATGGCATAGGAGTTCATAACAAGAAGGAAGAGAAAACCTATCATGTTTCTAAACCCTAGAACACAAAAGTAGAAGATGATATAAGATATTTTGCATAGGCTTCCCTATATATAGAGTTTTGTAACCTCCTCTTTAAGAAAACTTGGAAGCCTAGAAAAGATAGGAAAGTACACCTCCTCTTGAAATTGTGTCCCGTGCATAATACCCCGTGCAAATTGGCTGCCAAAATCTGGCCAAAAACCAAATATCGTTCACAGCCAAGTCTGGCCATGCAAACACACGTCCAAGGCTGCTCAACAAAGTTGTCTAAATTCCAAACAAAGCCCAGCCCATTTCATCATTGTCTACTCAGGCCGTACACCACTACTAAGCACGCTGCCAATACTAGCAGCAGCTCTATTTCTCGAGCTCACGTTATCCTCCAACTACTAAGCACGCTGCCATGCATCCCCAAACGACATCGACACACCTCCCATCTCCGGCTTCACACGTAACATCAAGAAAGTTCCGGCAGTCTTCATTCCATCATCATAGTTCACAACTCGACTCCACCATTCACTGTTTCATAACTGACACAAGACCACAGCCTTCCACTCTCTCAATTGCTGCCAAACTTCATCGAGAATATGCTGTCATGCAGTCCACAGACTCGAGCTCCATTAATGACCAGCGACAACTTTCTCCATATCGAGTCTTGTCCACAACCCGAGCAGCAGCACCATCTTCTTGATTCGATCGACTAACAACCACAGCAGCTGTTCTCGATCCCTGTTAATGGTAGCAATCATCACCGTAAAATGCTCTAACTCCATGTCTCCACTGCCATCTTCCCTGTACAAAGTGGCTGCCATACGTCCCTGCACAACCCTGCCATTACTCATTCCGAAACTTGAAACAGCCATCGACCAGCATCACCTCGGACTCGAGCTTCAGTCAATATCCATCGGAAAATGCTCCAATGCAACCTCAAGCCATCATCTTTTTCCCGTTCGAAACCAAAGAATCACCTAGTCTCGATCTCCTCCTTCGTATCTCATTGGCAGCAGTATTACATTTGTTTCTCCCGTCAGTCACCAACTGCCATGCAACCGAATCCTCTCCATCACCAACTGCTAATAATAGCAGCAACTCCATTTCTCGAGCTTTAATGCACTGCCAAGACTCGACCTGTAATATCACATTCAATCTTCTTCTCAGCTTGACCCAACAGACCGAAACTCCATCGACTTCCATGCTATATTTTCTTTCTACTCCTGGCAGATAAGCCTTGAGCCATGGCATTCACATCTCCTGTTTCAGTTCGTATTATACCTCCCAGCATTCACAGCAACTGTGTTGGTGTTCAAGCCCATAACAGCACCGGCCATCCACTAAGGCCACCTTTTTGTTTCCAAGCTGCATTAATTAAGCCCATGTACGGCCAGCTTGGCCCAGCACATGTAACCGGGCTCATGTTAGCCCATGAGTGCCATCTCTTATAAACACAATGTTGTTGTATCCAAAGAGAATTAAATTCTCTTTTAGCTCTGAACAACGAGCAACATCTTTTGGTCTTTGAGTCTGTGCATTAGCTGACATCAGATTTCATACAATGATAATTTTGCCTTTTTTGTGGTCAATTAGACGATTCTTGTTCTTTTCGGGAATAAGCTCCAAAGTACCTAATAACTCAAAAACACACGTTAAGTACATAATCAACAACCTAAAAACTCAATACCATCCCTCACTCCAGAATAAAAGTAGCACTGGTGCTGCTTACCCTCCCTCTTATTGGTTGGTTACCGTAACCTCGCGCTCTCATTGGTTAATTGAGAAACCATTCGTATTCGTCAGATGAAATTTCGTTAGATATGGTGCGTTGATATGACAATGTGCGGTGTAGATTGGATGGATTAGTGGGACACAAGCGACGGACGGCCCCCATTATTTAGAAAAATTACTATATTAATTTCATGTATTTATTTCGGAAATCCAAAAAAATAAAAAAAAACTGCTATATTAATTTTAGACATTTATGATTAAAATAAAAGAAAATCAATTCAACATTTTTATGGAATAAAATAATTTTATATAATGAAAATCCAAAAATAAAAAAATAACTATATTAATTTTGGACATTTATGATTAAAATAAAAGAAAATAATTTAACATATTTATGAAATAAAATAATTACATTTATAATTTCATGTGATTATTGTAAAAGATCTAGAGAATTAAAAAATCAACGTATTTAAGGAATAAAAAAATATTTTTAATTTTTGAATCTTTTAAAAGGAAAAAAGACATATAAATAACTATATTAAAATCAATTCAACATGTTTATGGAATAAAAAAAATTTGTATAATTTTATGAAAATCCAAAAAATAAAAAAGTTACTATATTAATTTTGGACATTTATGATTAAAATGTTAAAAAATAATTTAACATATTTATGAAATAAAATAATTACATTTATAATTTTATGTGATTATTGTAAAAGATCCAGAGAATTAAAAAATCAACGTATTTAAGGAATAAAAAAATATTTTTAATTTTTGAATATTTTAAAAGGAAAAAAGATATATAAATAACTATATTAAAATCAATTCAACATGTTTATGGAATAAAAAAAATTTGTATAATTTTATGAAAATCCAAAAAATAAAAAAGTTACTATATTAATTTTGGACATTTATGATTAAAATAAAAGAAAATAATTTAACATATTTATGAAATAAAATAATTACATTTATAATTTCATGTGATTATTGTAAAAGAACCAGAGAATTAAAAAAATCAACGTATTTAAGGAATAAAAAAATATTTTTATTTTTTGAATCTTTTAAAAGGAAAAAAGATATATAAATAACGATATTAAATTTTAGTATTGATGATAAATATCTAACAAAAAATACTACATTAATAAATATTTAAATTACTATATATATTTATGTTAACAATATCCATTAATATATAAAAAAAAATCTGATCATTTAGATGAACACAATCTAACAAGTTCCATTAATATGGTTGATTTACTAATAAAAACAAAGCCAATGGTTAATAAAGGATGGAAATCATTCTTCATCCCTATTTTCTTTATAGCAAGCCATATAACTGGATTTAATTCCATAACGATTTTAAAGATTTTCTTTGGAATCAAGTTTCCAACATCTATATAAAGAATGCAAATCAATGAGACTTCGGTGACAATTCGTTTAGTGCAGATTATATTAATGGTATCCTTTAATATACACACGGTTATTTGGGGAAAAAATATCAATACGCAGATAATTTCTTTAATAATACTACTGTCAAGTTGTCGTTACTATTATTATTAAAAATATTTTAATTAATACTAATATGTTGTTAATAAATTATGAAAATAATTTTCCTAATTTTCTTCCTTTAAGATATTGATTGATATTGTTTCTTTATCGAAATTTAGTTTTGGTGACTGAATATAAATAATTCATGCGAAAGCCAAACCTCATTGTTTGCGCATTACTTTTCTTTTCAGGTTTTTTTCTTCCTTTTTTTTCGGTTTCTTACAATCTAGGATTTTGTTGTCTAATCTATTTTTATTGTTTGTTTTGCATGTAATCAATAGGTTGCGGTGATGGGAGGTCAATATTAAGTTTTTACTGGTGGTATGTTTCTTACCTATTTTCAATATAATCCATGATGTTTATGGGTTTGATCTTTTCAGAAAAATCAAAATATTTAGTTTGGAAAGGTGGTTTAGGAAGTCGACATCTCATCAAAAGTATCTGTTTGAAAAGGTGAAATTGAAGTGCCAATTTCATTTAGGTCTCAATTCGGTTTTTCCTTAGAAATTATTATTGGCTATTTTCTGCGGGGTCGAGGAGATGCCTACAAACAATTATGATGAGAGCAGGTAACTAATATGGTGGAGTAATTTTTATTAAAATTTGTGGAGGAAAATGGTGGTGTGCAGTAGTAGGGTTTAGCTTATGAAGATGCGATGTAAGGTTGTTTATTTTGTTTTCTTCGTTTTCTGTTTTATTATGATGATTTTCTCAAAATAAAATATGTATAGCAAAAGTAGGTATTTAATCGTTTTGTTGTTATTTTTATGTAATGTTGTTCAAGGTATGATATTTTGAGTTCACACAAATATTTATTTCATTAAGATTATTTGTTCATAATGGTTACTGCAGTTCACATGTTCATGATCTAAAAATGAACATGGTGCTTGACACAAATTCTAGGTTTTTCCTATCGCAGGGTGTAGTGCGGGTTAACTAAATGGTGCTTATAATTTGTATTCCGTGAATCAGATGTGTTATGCCTAAGTTTTATATGCACGCTGCAAATGGATTTCTAATAATTTGATACTTTTGGGCTTAAAATTGCTTAAATTTACTTCGATAGGTGTAGAAAAATCTTTTTCTCATGTTAGAGGAGGGAGGATGGAAATGTGAGTAGGTTTAAATTAGATAACCAAAATGTTGGCGACTTTAGACTTTGTGTAGCTGTTAATTTCTTTAAAATTAGTAATTTACACATATATTATAATTATGGAAAGATTTATTTTTTGAAGCATTTATGGAACGATGCATACATATTAATGACGTAATCTTTTTCAATAGTTGTAATTATATGTGGAAAGAAAAATTGAAATTAGTGTTTATAAAACTCAAAATATCTAAAAAAACCTTAGGGCAAAAAAATCTTTAGAGGTCTACTTATGGTAAAAGAATCCCAAATGGTTGGCTTAAATATTTAGTATGTTGAAAAAAAATAAAAAATTCTTACCCTGTATTTTCGAATTAATTTAGGGAATAAAAATCTTTTCATTACTTTGTTATATTTTGTTGCCACACAAAGCAATTCGATTTCATATCTCAATTCTCTTTTTTTTTTCTTTGTAGCAGAGTCTCAAAGGTCTATATTAAGGACACCGGCATGGACATTTGTAAAATGAATAATTCTCTTTGTCATCTTAGATATATTCTCTAAACATGTACAAGTCTTTCGATGATGTAGTAGTGAATATATAATTATAAATCAGGATGATACTGGCCCGTCCATCATTTTCAATTCTATGTAGGTCCAAAAGGATAAATGTTAATATGAAATAGGGAAATAGGAACAAGGATGGATGTAAATCCCAAGTAACATTGTTAAGTTATTGTCCTAAGATCATTCTACTCTCTCTTGGATTTCCTTTATAATTGTTTCTGATATTTTTGACCGGGTTCTGCTAGATTATTGAATTATAGTTTTTTTTGAAACCTATTCTTATTATTCTTTTTCTTTCTTGAACAGGATATACGCATGAAATTGCTTTGTTTAATAGACCATGCTGTAACGACACTTCGGTAACTCGACCTACGGTTGAATGTAAAAAAAAATGTCCCTTTAACCGTTCAATTCCAAGAGAGTTTTATGTTTTGTTTCAAGCCATATACATAATAAAATTAGATATATGCATCACTAAAAATCCAACAACCAAATTATTTAATTAACCAATACAATTTAGATATTCTCTTTACCAATAAAGGTACTCCAGTCATTAATTAGTGGACAATCCTCGCGGTTAAAGTAACAATCACGGGTATTTAAACGGAGTCTTAGTGGTATGTTAGTTCATTGCTTGATTAAAACTTCTTTGACGGGAAGCATTTCATCTGTTTTGTACTATCTAGAATTGGAAAACTATTTTATGTTATATCGTGTGTTCTTTTAATGTCTCTAATAAGTGTGATTTTTCATTTTACTATAAGGAGTTGGTGCCTGGGTTGGGTTGACCACTTGATTCTTAACACAAGTATATGATTTCTGAAGATATATATATATATATCAATGCATTTTCTTGATTACATCATCTTTGACGGGAAACACTTATATTCTTTTTCACTATTTAGGGTTGGGAATCTATTTTATATTAATATCGATTTTTAGTATTACTGATATCAGATATCCATACAACTATACAATGAGTTGGATCCTGGAAGAGAACTTGAGTTGGCCGCTTGATTCCTAACGCAAGTATATGATTCTTAAAAATATAGATCGATGAATTTCCTTGATTACATCATCTTCGAAGGGAAGCAATATATATATATATATATGTTTTGTAATAATATATATATATATATATATATGTTTTGTAATAATCTATTTTATATTAACAATAATACAATTCTGATCGGTAGGAGTCATCAATAGGAAAACAAAAAAAAATTTGATGAGAATTCATAACCAATATAATTTAGATTTCATTTGCCAACAAAAATACTCAAGTTATTAATAGGCGATCCTTACGGTTAAAGCAACAATCACGGGTATTCAAACAGGGTCATAGTGGGATATTAGTGCATTTCCTTGATTACAACTTCTTTTGACTCACTTCATCTGTTTTGCACTATTTAGAATTTGCAAGCTATTTTTATGTTATACATCGTGTGCTCTTTTAATGTATCTAATATCAGGTATTGATACAACCATATAATGAGTGTGATTTTTTATTTAACTATACGGACTTGGAGCCTAGAAGAGAACTTGAGTTGGCTGCTTGATTCCTAATGCAAGCTTCTGATTCTTAAGAAAGATATATCAGTGCATTTTCTTGGTTACTTCTTTGACGAGAAGCACTCTACATGCTTTGCGATATTTAGGGTTAGCAATCTCTTTTATATTAAGATCGTGTTATTTTTAGTGTCCCTAATGTCAGATATCAGCACATCTCTATAATATGTGTGATTTTTCATTCAACTACAAGAAGTTGGAGCCAGGAAAAACAATTGAGTTACCTGCTTAATTTTTTACGCAAGTATATGATTTCTGAAGAAAAATATATATGTTTGTTTCCTTAATTACATTTCCTTTAACGGAAGCAACTTGCACATGCTTTGTGTTATTTAGAGCTGGCAATCTATTTTATATTAATATCATGATTTTTTGAATGTCTCTAATATCACATATCGATGCCTATATGTATCACATAATGACTAATGACATTTCCTTGATTACTTCTTTGACGGGAAGCACTTTGTATGCTTTGGACTATTTAGGGTTGGCAATCTGTTTTCTATCAATATCGTGTTATTTTTAGTGTCTTTAAAGTCAGATATCTACACAACTACATAATATGTGTGATTTTTCATTTAGCTACAAGAACTAAAAGAAGTTGGAGCCTAGAAAAACAGTTGAGTTAGCCGCTTTATTTTTAACGCAAGTATATGATTTCTGAAGAAAAATATATATGTACGTTTCCTTAATTATATTTTATTTGACGAGAACCACTTCATATGTTTTACACTATTTAGAGTTGACAATCTATTTTATATTAATATCACGATTTTTTAGTGTCTCTAACTTCAGATATCGATGCCTATATAATGGCTAATGAGTGAGATCTTTCATTAACTATAAGAAGTTGGAGCCTGGAAGAGCAGTTGAGTTGGTTCCTTAATTCTTAACACAAATATATGATTTCCGAAGAAATATTTATCAATACATTTCCTTGATAACATTTTCTTTGACAGGAAGCAATTCATATGTTGTGCACCATTTAGAGTTTTCAATATATTTTATATTAATATCGTGTTTTTTTTAGTGTCTCCAATATCAAATATTGATACAACTGTATAGAAAGTGTGATGTTTCAGTTAACTACCAATACATGTAATGTAATAAACTACTTATTGATTTTAAAGGTAGGTATAATTTTTCAAAAGTATTTTATTTAAGAGGATTTCTTAATCTCCAACACTTTAAACAATATGTAACTGGTGAATAATTTGGTTTTGATTGTTAATCTACTAAATGATTGCTTCAAAAATAAATAAATATGATAATTGATGTTTTCATGGTACGCTGCAGTTAGTTTTGATCCCTTCTTGGATTGGTGCGGTGCTTCGTCCAACTTGAAATCGATTCCATTGTACCCGGTTCGAAGCATGGGTTAAATATTAAAAAAAATTATTATGTATTTATAGCTTAAAATATTTTAGTTTATTTGTAAAATTGATTATTAATTTATTATGATGCATGAAATTAGTTTTCAAAACTATGTTAGATCTTCAAATCATAATAATATTATATATTTAATTATTATAAAGTTTTAACTATTAATTGTCAATTTATTGGATAGTAATTCTATAAGCTTATTAGAACTCTTATTAGGACGGGTGCGGGGCGAAGGCCCGCCTCAGTGAACATGAACTGACGATATAAGAAAATCCAGTAGTCCCGGTGCGTAGCACGGGTTTCAAGCTAGTTTACAAGAAAAATAGCAAAGAAAGCATAAACTCTAGATAGTAAATACGGTGTACTTATTCTACACCTATCAACTTCATGTTGAAACAAAATGGGGTTTGATTCAGAGACATGGAAGAGATGTGGAAAGTTGATATCCCAGTTGATCATGAATTTGATTCAGAAGCATCTATGGAAAAATAGCACTGAAAATTTGTAGCCATTTCTCAAAACCCTTGCTGAGATGTCAGCACCCCCATGACCTTCAGCACGCTGTGAACTCGTTAAGATACTCAAATATTCCCTGAAATTGGCAAAAGCATCTTGCATCTAAGAATACCATACTAACTTGCTTCTTTTAAAGCTGATCATATTATAGAAACAAAGAATTATTACTAAATATTGGCAAATTCTTATTTTTTCTTGTAATAGACAACAAAAAATTTTGTAACACTACGGAGTGTAGGTTGCAACAATGTTTGTTCTTTATCCCCGACAATGATAGAAGTCATGATCAAATTAGACAGATAGCAAAAAAATTGAACAATTTTACAATACTCACTAACAATTTAACCAATTGAGAGTAATTTCTTCATGCTAAATGCGACTAATCAATCGATAATGCAGAATATACGAAATCTAAGTAAACCCATATCAAATTATCATCAGAGTGACCTAATTTTACCATCTTCTTCTTACTCTCTAACAGTTAAAAATTGCAATTTCTTTTCAACTGAAAAATCTATTTGATTCCCAAAATCAAAACTTTGATCCAACAAAAAGAAAAATCCATATTGTAATCAGTGATAACAAATCATATAAGACATACCCATACTCAAAAATTAAAGAATCAACCCGTATAAGAAAGAGCAGATTGAAGAGTAGGAAATAGGTTTAGTTACCTCACTGATTCTCTTTGACCCGTCAGAAGAAGATGGTGGTGGTGAAGGAGGCGAAAGGTGGTGGTGGTGGTGAAACATGAGTAAAAAGAGGTGAAGGAGGCGGAAAAAATGATAAAAAGTTAGGGTTTTGTTTAAAAAGATGTTTTGTATCGTGAAAATGATTCGGTACTCATTTACCCACCCATTTTATTTTACTATGTAAATCCTTGATTCTTATTAGCCGGGGGCCAGGAGCTCTAGAATTCAAGCTTTTGACCTAACTTTCATTCTGGAGCCAGTATTTCGACCTCAAATGCTTTTGGCCTAACTTTCATTCTGGAGCCAGTATTTCGACCTCAAATTATATATACAATTTGATATCTTAACATGACCAACCTAAGACTAAATTAGCTTCTTGGAAAGGTTGAGGGAATGGAAATGGAGTTCCTTCCTTGGGCATGATGACAATTGCACCGTAAACTGTTGCCCTTAGCCATAGGATATGTGCGTGCCACCATAAGGTTCCTCTTTGCCCTTTGATGTTAATATCGTAAACATAGTTACGTCTAGTTTGGATTGGACATTGTGTTATATAAGCCGGTCCATCTGCCCAACCGTTGCGAAATTGCTTTATTCCGTGCCTACAAATCGGTTACAGTCGAACCTCGATAAACGAATGTTCGATAAATGAATAACCTCGCCAAATGAATAATTTTCTCCGGTCCCTATTTGGGCCAAGGTGTTAAATGAATAACCCCGCTTAATGCATTAATGAATTAAAAAAATTGGATCCTCAAAAGCCCTATAGAAATATAAACGAATAATCACTGAATTATATATATATATATAATATATAAAAATAAACCAAAATACATGATCAGACAATTTTACATATAAAAAAAAATATAGGAATGAACCAAAAAAAAAAAATCATCTATGGTTGATTGTCTTTTTCATCCACCCAAAACAAAATGCACCATGTCCTTAATTTTATGTAATGTTTGCACAATTTCTGGAATATTTTTCCCGTGTTGTAGCAAGTAATTTTTTAAAGTGACCATCTCTTGAAAAACATCTTTAGATGACACATTTGGTACAACGCTACTATCATCTAGTTCGGGATCATTCTCATCATTTATTATTGACTCAATAATTTCTTCGTTTGTTGGAGACTCCATAACTGCATCATTCTCGTTAGGATAGTACAAAAGATATTCAACGTCCATCACATTTCTATGACGTAAATTAGAAACGACACCAGTTAATCTTTGGATTTCATCTTCTAATTGACCATTTTCTGGTTCAGGAACATCAATATCTTCTGACCGAATCTTACAATGCCAGAAACAATTTGCAATTGTTATTTCCATCACATCAAATCTCCAAGCCATAATAGCAAAATTAATAGCATCCAAAATGTTAATCTTTTCTCCGGTATAATTTAACTTTTTAATTAAGAAAATATTGTCTAAATAAATAAATATTTGTTTATCAATAAATGAATAAAATATTCATTTATCGATAAATAAATAACCCCGCTAAACGAATATTTTTTCTTGGTCCCGAGGACATTCATTTATCGAGGTTCGACTGTAATTCCCATAAATCTCGAGAAATACAATTATGTTGTTTATGCACGGTTATGTAATTACTCACCAATGAATGTACATGTTATATTGTGCGTAATTTGTGACTTAAATCTGAAGTTGATCTCCTTCTCTGACATAGATAGTAGGTCCCGGAAACATCCCATTTACAGTGACAATGGGCTTGGCATTGCATAACCGACTAACATTCTTGACTTGAACCTGATGAACATGTTTACCAAGTTAGTGTTAATTAAAAATCATTAACGAGCTAATGAAGTAATATAAGTTTCCAAGTAGGTGCACAAACTTGCATCGAATTGGTACTTCTTCAAAGCAGCTTCAGCAGTAAGAAAAGATAGACATCCAACAAAGAAGAAAGTTAAAATGAGCAATGATACATTAATGGAACAAGAAACTCGTCTAACCATTATTGGTATATAAAAATGCAATACATTTGATCAGTCGAAATGATTATGGGATGAGAGTGGAATGAAGGATTATGGGCTTCTTTATTTATAAACAGATATGGAAGACGGTCATGTAAAGACATCTATGTTTGTTAGAAGAGTTGGCAAATATTGTTGTTGGTTAGATGAGTTACTTAAACAATATGTTTTTAAATACTATATATGTTCTGTAAGTGTATGAATGTTTGTATATATGTAACTTGTATGAATTGATTATTGTTTGTTCTTCCTCCCTTTTTTGGGTCTCTTTGTTTCTCCGTTCCCTGCTTGCTTTTGTAAGCTTCTTCAATATTATTCTTATTTTTGCCGAGTAAAATAAAAAAAACTTGTATGAATTGATTAACAGTAGCAATTTTTTTGGTTATCTTGTAGTGTCCATGGAGCTGAAACTCCAACTTATTTAGGGCTAAAATGTCTACATCCCCCAACTATACTTCTCATGTACTCTAAGTCTTGCTGGTGGCTATAATTTTTCCACCCCTTGTTCCCTAAGAAAATTAATTTGCGCAACATTTGCTTAACGGTCCAAAATAGGACTACGAGTTGGAACAGTGGTATTTTCACTATGTGCCAATAATACCCTTTTATGTCGATTTTTTACTACTTTTTTTTCTTTCCCAACTCAACTCAATTTGGGAAAGAAGCATCACCCTCTCAAATCTAACCTCAAATTTGGGAAAAAACATAATCAGCAAAATGAAATTTAACATCGTCACCCATGACCCTCTCACACCTATCATTATCTTGGATATGAGTCTCCTCAAACCTAAGATTGTTAAAGATAACAAATGATGTGTCATAGGAAAGCTTTACATCAACATCTCTTATCCTATTCAAGAAGTTATGCACATTATAAATACCTTTTGGCGCTGCAAAAAAGAAGTTAAGGTCACCTCTTACCAAAAGAGAAGGAACTTATATCATCGGAGATTTGATTGCTTTGAAGATTTTAATGCTTGCACTCATCATAAACCATGGGTCGTCCATGGTTCCATTATGACCATGATAGACCTTTTGATGGTGCTCATACCATTATAGAGTAGGAATTTGATAAAGTCATGGTAAATGTCGACTATATCACTAAAGACTAGCTCTATTTGTTATGGAGAAAGCTATTGGGATTTTCATTTGTAGCAAAGCTCCTTATGGCAGATATCCGAAATAAAAAAATGTGGAAACAACCATTGACATAATGTCAAGAAGGAGTTACCTTATAGTGGAGATTTCTCGGTGGATGGAAAAAAAATGGATTGAGTTCTCTGATGCTGTAAAACACTTTCAACTTTGTCAGACATGCAGAATTCTAGATCACAAAAAAAAAATTGTGTAAGGTTCGAAAACAAATCTCTATGGAAGCTGGAAAAAATAAGAACAACAACTCTTACCAATCAGGCACTCAACCAAACCGTTTCCCTCCACCTTCTATTGAGGTAAATGTATTTCTTAATTCCTAACTTCTATCAGATGACTCAGACAAATGCTATCCCCAGAACTACTTTCTCCAATGTCTGTGTAAACCCCAACATGGACCAAGCCCAACAAAAACTATTAATAGTGTTGGGGAATGCTTAAACTCGTTTCAAGCCAAAAACCCGATTCCCAAACCTAAATATTCAAAGCTGAATATGCCTAATCAGATTGAAGAACTTCCTAACTCTTTCCAAAATCTACATCTCATATCCGTCTCCTCCCCTCTGCTCTCTTTTGGATCCGAGCCTTCTCATCCACTAGGTTTTGGTACAATTCCTTAATTAAAAAAAACCTATAAACCCTTCTGATTTCAAGATTACTAAACCCAAGTCCATAACTTGGATTCGAAAATATCCTTCTGAAGGAAAACTTAAACCAAAATCTCCAATACCTCTTAGCCCTAAAGGAAAGAGGTACTTTAATGGAGGAGCGTTTACGAGTGATAAAAGGGCAAAACCAATGTATATTGATATTGTTTCTGAAAAATTCAAAGTTCCATCTTCTCTGAATGTCGCCGAGTTCAATGGAGGTTCAAACATAGGCAAGCTGATTTCTATCAAATATCCTAAGAATTCCAGAAAGGCTAAATCAAAGTTTTCAGTTGGTGGTCTCAAACCAAAAGATACTATGATCTCCCTAATTATGGTGCATGATGGTTCACTTGATGAGAACAAAGAAACGAAGCTCAACCATGTTCCAATTTACATCATCTTTCCCCCTCTTTACAGTTACATACTAAAAAAATCATTATCCATGTTTTTTGACTAGTTTTTCTTTCATGCATATAATCTTCCTTGCATTTGCATATCCAACTGTTTTTTTTTCCTGGCAGTTTGTTAAATTGTTATGTTGGTTTTGCCAAGGGTTAGGATCAAAAGATACAAGACAACAATTAAGAAAACTAATAAGTAGTAACAGCCCCAACATGTTTTTTTTTTATTTGACACAAAACAACCACATCTGTTTGTTGAAACTACTTTACATAATTCTATGTTTTATAATCATGTTTTCCAAGACCCTATGGGTAGTGCTGGCAGTCTTGTTGTTACTTGGGACAACTCTGTTAAATTAATCAAATCAATTGTAGTATATGGGATGAAAAATCTGAATCCGAACGGATTGTCACCTGTATGTATGGTAGTCCTTATAAAGACTACAAAAGGGTTAATCTTGGAAAAATTTCCAGGATATGGGAAATAATATGATCTCTCCCTGGATTTTCATAAGAGACCTAAATGTTATCCTTAGTCATGAGGAAGAAAGAGGCGGGAAATATTGATAACAACACTGAAATAAGAAAGTTCAACTCCCTCTTTAACAAGTTAAGATTGAAGGGGATAGGTTTCTTAGGCTTTACTTTTACTTGGTCTAACCAATAAAAAGGTCCTAATCATATTGAAGAAAGATTAGATTGGGGATGAAAAATGACACTTGGATAAATTTATTCCCTAACTCCAGCATCAGACACTTAAACCATATAAGATCTGATCATTCCCTAATTCTTCTGAACACTTCTATACCTTCTCATGAAACGCACAAACTTTTTAAATATTTTGGGATTTTCCAAGAGGAATCACAATGTAGAGAAATCATAAACGACTCCTTGGACACTAGAATCCATGGCTCGCATGCTTTTGTCATAGTCAATAGACTTGCTACAGTTAAGAAATAAGTTAGCTTATAAAACAAAAATAATTTTGGGAATATTCAGAAAAACCTAACTGTTTTAAATCAAAAACTGGGCAATATCATGGAAACTCCTAACATTAGATTGGATGATACTTTTCCTATGGATACCAAACTTAAAATAATAAAGCACCTAAATTACGAAGAAAGGATGTAGAAACTTAAAGGTAATGAAAAAACTATTATGCTAAGTGACGGAAACACCCATTATTTTCAACAAAATGATGTCATCAGACAAAGAAGAAACATGATAGAGGGTCTCTATGATAATAATAATTTCTGGGTTGAAGGTAGGGATTCTATTTCTAACTGTCTGGACACTCATTTTAACACTCCTCTTACTACCTCTACTCCTTTTATTAGTCTTGAAATTGTGAATCTTGTCCCTTATATAATAACAGATGATGAAAATATACAACTTATATGTTCTCCCACTTCCATTGAAATACATGATGCTCTCTTTGTTATGTTACCTAAATTTATCCCTGGTCATGATGGGTTTCCTGTGTGTGTTTTTCAAAATAATTGGGCCATTGTTGGTTCAGATGTGGTTAGCACGGTACAAGCTTTTTTCAAAAGTGGTCATATGATAACCCAATTAAACTAGACCTTCATTTCCAAGGTCTTCCACCCTTCCTCTCCTGGAGACTATAGACCCATAAGTCTGTGTAACATAGCCTATAAAGTGATTTCCAAAGTTATAGAAAATAGATTAAAACCTTTCCTTGATAGATTGATATCTCCATATCATTCTACCTTTGTTAAGAAAAGACTTATCTCAGACAACATCCTTGTTTCTCATGAGATAATTCATGCGATGAGAAAAAAATCCAAAAAGAGTAAATATCACTCTTTAGGGCTGAAAATTGATATGTCGAAGACCTTCGACAGAGTTGAATGGGATTTTTCTCATTGGTATTCTTAGAAAAATAGGATTTTCTGATGCTCGTTGCAACTTAATTCACCAATGTATCATCACTAGATCCTCTGCTATCCTTATTAACGGGGTTCCTAGCAAGCCTTTCAATCCTTAAAGAGATCTTAGGTAGGGGGACCCTTTATCCCCTTACCTCTTTATTCTTTGCATGAAATCATTTTCTAAAACTTTATCCGATTCAGAAAGTAAGGGGCTTATTTCGGGTTTCTAAATAAACAAGAATTGTCCTCCTATCAGTCATCTTGTTTTTGCGGATGACTGCATGATTTTCTCCAAAGCTATTATTCTATATAGCTCAAATCTTCTGAAAATTCTAGACGATTAAGGTAAAACTTCAGGTCAAATGATTAATTTTTTTGAGTCTGGAACCTTTTTTACTCCCCATATCCAGAATAACTTGGGGAGAGATATTATAAACATCTGAAAAGTGATAAAGGTCAAACTTGGTGATAAGTATCTTGGTTGTCATGTGTTCACTAACAATGGGTGGGAGACTGAAGGGATGGAGTGGTAAATATCTTTCTCATGTTGGAAGAGGTATCATGGCTAAGGCTGTGCTCGAAACTCTTCCGGTTTGTAGCATGACAACGTTTATTATCCCGAAAGACATCACTAAAAGGGATTTTGGCCTTATAAAAGACTTTTGGTGGGTAAAACGGGGAATACTGAAGTTGTGTAGATGGGAGGATGGACTAGACTGTGTAAAAGCAGAGAAAAAGAAGGTAATGGCCTAAAGGATCTGGATACTATAAATTTTTTGCTTATAGCCAAAAATGGTTGGAGGATGCATTTTGGCAAAAACCATGTGTAGATGGTGAAATTTGGATAAGGGCCAAAAGTGTCATTTTCAAGACCATGGACAAAATTCGAATCTCACGAGAGAGATTAATCCCTTGGACCTCAAGGCATTCTTAGCCACGATTTCTGGTATACGTCCCCGCGAGACGCGTCTGGTCGTGATGCCATGACTCCTAGTGCACATCCTCGACGAGATACTGCTGGTCACATAGATTCTGTAGAGCGTAAAATGTCTTCAGTAGACTTATGAACAAGAACAGACACAATTCCAACATGTCTTTGCGAGACGCAGCTGATTGTGATGCCATGATTCCTAGTATACATCCTCGACGAGATACTGCTGGTCATGTAGGCTCTGTAAAACGTCCCCGGCGGACTTATGACCCAGAGCGGAGATATGCATATCTCCTGTAAGCACGACTCACCCTATTTGATATCAAGGACTGATTCCTAGTCCGCCATCGCGAGATACACTGGTCAGGTCTGCTCTAGGCTCTGACTCGACTTACTGAGGTTTTCGAATAACTCTAAGGACATCCCCGTGAGATATGTTGGTTATTCTGCCTCTGGGCCATTTCCACAGAATCATAGAACATCATTTCGAGATATACTGGTCATGTTGTCCCATCATATGGACACACAGTTGATTCCTAGCACATTTCTGCAAGATACGTTGATCAAATACAAGTGAAACAAAGTATCGCAGAGGCATTAATTGGGCATACAAAGTCTTTTCTCTCTCTCCAGGATGAGTCACAGCTGACCACAGAGAGATTCGGATCTGTTAAGAAAATCTTTGTAGAGATTTTGATCTCTCTGCAAAATCTCTGAGATATTCACTTAAGATTTCAGAGAAATTCAAATCTCTCGGGAAATCTCAGATAAGGCTGAATATTCCCCATGGTAGGCACAAGCCTCATGTAGGAATTTAGTCTCATCTTCATATGACTCAGCCTAGTCATTTTTACAAATTCGAGAAGATCTCTATATCTTCGCCAACTCAGCTAAAGAGAATATTTGTCTCTCTCAACATGTCATCACAAAGGCTGACTCAGCTTCACACAAATGTGGGGATAACAATTAGGGTTTTGGTCTGGCGGTCTACGACACGTGTGAGAAATACCTGGATTATTTCTCACCGCAAAAGAGAGTAAAGGAGGTGGAATAATGAGATAAACTCAACCTAGTTTATCTCTATCTATTCCTGAAGGGGCGAGAGAATTGCTTCGCAAAGAACGAAAACCAATCCTTATCTTCACTGACCTGTGATTAGAGAATTTAGTTATAAATAGGTCATATAGTTTTACAAGCTACGATCATCTTTCTCATAACCTCTTAAAGCAATTATTCTTCAAACCATAGAATTCTCTAATCTGTCTCTTCATCTGCTTCCCTCCCTAAGACCAGCCCCAAATCTCTTCCATGTGACTGAAGCATCCTTTGAACATCCACTGTGCATGGTTCAGGAAAAGACTGTTCGTGCTCAAACTTCCATAACTCACTTTTAGAAACCCTAGAATCTCACTTCTAACCTCTCAGATTTTAGGTAACTACATTTTGGCGACCACAGTGGGAGGTTGTCCACTCAGTTGCAAGGTTAGGTTATAAACATGGTGACTATCAAGATGGGAAGTTTTATCAGTTCTAATGGAAAATGATATATGGAAACCATATTTGAGCAAGGCAAGGAGAAAAGAGGCCCTCATCCCCGATTTTTTGATCAACCCCATAATCTAGAGAAAAACGAGATACATGAAACACCTCCCCAACTGCAAGATGGTACAACGTCTACAACAGATACTCTTGAGATGGTAAATGTTGGAACTGAGGAATCTCCTAGACCTATACTTATCAGTGCGTCCCTGTCACCAGAAGAACGTCTACTATTGGTATCCCTACTCAAATAATACCAAGATATTTTCGCTTGGACTTATGAAGATATGCCAGGGTTAGACGAAAAATTGATAACACATCATCTTCATATAATTCCTAGATATAAACCAGTGAAGCAGCATCCAAGGCACTTTAGACATGAAGTAGAAGAACATATAAAAATTGAAGTACAAAAGATGCTCATAGCCGGGTTTATCAAACCTATCCAACATCCTACCTAGTTTGCAAATGTTGTACCAGCCAAGAAGAAAAATGGGCAAATTAGGTGTTGCGTAGATTTCCGAGATCTAAATAAGTGATGCCCGAAGGATGATTTTCCATTACCAAATATTGACGTGCTAGTGGATTCCACTAGTGTCCATGCCATGTTTTCTTTTATGGACATTTATAGCGGATATAATCAAATAAAAATGTTCGAGGGAGATGCCGAAAAAAATGCTTTCCGCACTCCTATAATTGTAAAAAATACTTAAAAGTACTATCTTCCCTTCCTTGTCTTAAGAATTGTGCAAACTTGAACTAGGTCATCTAATAGTGGGACGAAGGGAGTAAGAATGAACAAGAAATTGATACTCTTGCAGGGAAAATATAGGGGCTCGATGTGCTCCCTAGAATCCAATACTTCACTTGGAAAATAAAAAATAATTTGTCACCTTATAATGGAGCCATATGTATGTTTCTAAACCATATTGATCCTATTTGTGTTATGTGCAGGAACCACATACAAACTGGAGAACATGCTCTAATGCATTGCACTTTTGTTAGAGATGACTGGGCCTATTTCTCTCTAAATTTGGAGAACATCACCTCTGGTTTTGACTCTTTAGAAATTTGGTGTTCTAGTTGGTTCAATAACACAAACCGTATAACCCCTTTTGGTCCATCAGAAAGTTTGTGCGCCACCATATGTTGGTTCATATGGAAGGCCATGCACGATGTTATTTTTCAAAATAGTAACACTTTCCCCAGATATACTGGAGACCAAATATTAATTCACATCACCACTTCCAGGAACCTAACTTTTAGAAGGACATGCCTATATAATATAAATACCGTGAATAATGATGAACAAAACAGTGATTTAAATGTCTCATTTTCTTATATGTTTTACTTTGATATTTGTACAGAACTGACGGGGGTGGGCGTTCCTATAACAATTACCACAGGAGAAACTCTTAGAATAAAAACTGGGGGAGTCAGATCACATAACAAAGAAGGAGGAGATTGCATAGCTGCTCAAGATAATTTGGAGTGGGCCTCTCAACTGAACTGCAAGGTCTTCAACTTAATTATGACCCTAAACAAAATAATGCATGGAGGAACCAGAGGAACCAATTAAAAACCAACTCAAAAGTTGATCAGCTTCTTTTGTTATTAAACTCTTTAGTTAAAGTAACCTGTAAGGACATGAAGTCCAGCGACTATTTAGACCTCTAGAGATTATCTAAGGTTGGAGGCAGACAACAAAGTCCTTCAATGAGCTCACTATTATCTGCCAGTAACTCTTTTCTTATCTATATAAAAAAAAATCAACTCAATTTGACGAGTGCGTCGAGGATTTGTAATCGTAAAGCAAGGAATTCACATAAAACCAATTTTAGATAAATTATTTGATGCAACGATATTCGTAATCGCAAAGCAACGTATTCTCCTAAAACTCATTGTACATGACGTATTAATATATGAGATTACTCATTGACAATGAAGGCTTTAGAGAGAAAAAGAATCACCCTCCTTAATGGAATGAAATTAAGAAGTGATTTAAGGATTTATTTGATTTTAATCACCATACCCAATTCAAAGCAAGGTTATTGTAAAGGGTGTTCCTTCATATACCCACAAAAATACTAGTGATAACCCTTTATCTGCGTACTCTTTGTGTTAGTGTTCGACTCTTCTTACCCCATCTAAAGTATTTAGCTTGTGTACCCCTAGATCACCAGTATCTATCATTTTACATTGTGAACAACATAATTAGACCTTGTCTTCAAAACATGTCCGTTTAGGGTTTTTGGAGCATATTTGTCTTATCAACCCACAAAATCAATTTCATTAAAACTCATTTTTCAAACCTCCGTTTTATTTTCATATAACCCATAATCTCAAAACTCCTTCTAGATTATTTATCTTTTGATCAGTTAAAAAACTTCTAGATATCTACAAGATTGATTTTTCATCGTTCTTGTTCTAACATCCATCCAATTCATCAGATCTTCTAGATCAATTAAATTTTAGATGTTGGTGATTTGCTTCTATGTTAGTGAAAGTTCAATTATGCAAGAGAACTGTAATTTCTCTTCGAGATTAACAAAAGCAAACAATACTTGCACAACCATAAAAGGTTAAACAAGAAGAGAAACTAAACTTAGAATTAGATTTCTATCAAGAGTATAAAGCACAGTTTGGTTAAGTTTGCCTGTGTAAGTGGTGGTCCAGATTTGTCCTCACAAGGGATAAATCTAGGGATGTAATTGTTTGTCATAAGTGATGGTTGTGATTGACATTAGAAATGCATCCAACGGACAAAATTTATCATGTCATTAAGGTTCCATAATTCTTCATAATAGATACTCTAGTAGTGGTGTTGGTATCTTTATTTTTCATAAATTAGGTATTGTTATTCAAAAAGGTGTTGGAGCCCAGCTTGTTGCTAGGTTACCAACCAAAAGTATGTAATTTACTTTATTAGAAAAGAAAAATGATAATATATAAATTATTCTACTAATGATGATAATAAATATATTTTTATTAGCTAATACTTAGGATTAGTTTGGTATTGTCGCGAGCTTTACAAAAGTGCTTTTCCGATGTACGTTATTGTGCCGAGTTATGTAAAAAAAAATTGAATATTTATCGATGTACGTTATTGTGCCGATCTATATAAAAAATAACAACTATAAAATGGTTGGAAATTATAAACTAAAGCTAAAACTATTTTATAAAATGTTCAAATTTTGTGTCTGAGAAAATATTAGGTTCAGCTATAGTTAGTGAGAAAATGACAAAAACAAACATATATCTGAAAATTATTTATTTTATTGTGCATAAATAAGTAAATTTTCTACTTTTAGAGTACATATATGTAATATTAAATTTACTAATTAGTATTATTACTGAAAAGTATTATTTTTCTTAACCAATTTTTAAAAATTAATAATTCCTTAATGTTTATTGTTGATGAATAAAAGTATATTTCAGTGATGAGGTATAATATAAAATGTAGCTAGAAAATAAAAAATAATTTCTTTAAAGAATAAAATATAACGAATAAAAATTGGTGTGATCATATATAGATTCAAGGATAATCTTATTATCAGTTATAAAAAAAGATGGGATAGAATTGGAAAATAAAATATGAAATTAGGGTGAATTGTAGTATTTGCTTTTGAAGTTTTTAAAAGCTCCTTCTCCCTCACTTATAAAATTGATAGATTTTGGAAGTGTTTTGCATGAAAAACACTTTATGAAATCTTTAATTACCAAACACTACGATTAAAAATTATTGATACAAATATGTTTTCAAAGTACTTTTTTTTAAAGAAAAAAATCAGTACCAAACTTAGTTAGATTGGCTAACAATTATATAAGTGGACCATAGTGACGGTGGCAAATATTGGTGCCCAGTGAATAATTTCGCATCGTCTCACGTATTTCTTTATAAACGATTTAACATTATTTTTATTTAGTGATGATGGATAATAGAGTTTATTGTTAGTAGAGCTTATTGTTATTAGGTTAAATACTTAACGATTCGACTTATAACTAATCATGCTTTTATTATTTTTATGCACCAAATAACCTCACATTTGGAAGCGTAATGTCGTAGAATGTAATGGCCTGACCTTCTACCGATAATGTCCCCACTTAGTCACTGTGGTCATCTGACAGTATGGGTTTTCAGACCGCTGCTGTCATCCAGCAGCAGCTTCTCGGGAGGTCACCCATCCTAGGATTACTCAATACCGAGCATGTTTAACTATAGAGATTTTCACCAACTATGAATCCTATTATTTTGAAAAGGTCTCTATGTTAGGAATGCACAAACGATTACCTATATTCCATTTGACGAATCCTACCTGCCGAGTCGGAGTACTATAATACCACCAACTTAATTTGGAGTCGTCCTTGGTTCCGGAATATGTTCAATTCTAGACTCTGGCATTTTTTGTCACTCATAAGACCCTTTCCCGACACAATCCGTCAAGAATACTCTTTTACCCTCGACAGGTAACCCGTAGTCGACTCTAATACCATTTGTAAAGACATGATCCTCCGCCAATACTGTCTCCACTTAGTCACTGTGGTTATTCGACAGTGTGGGATTTTCAACTGACAATGATGCGGTCATCCATCAGCAATTTTCTGGGAGGTATCCCATCCCTAGATTACTCCGCGCGAAAAAACATAAATTTAGTGATTTTTACCAACTCTGTATCCAACTACGTTGAAAAGGCCACAATGTTACGAAAGGACAAGGCATTACCTGTATTCTATTCGGTGAACTCTTTTTGTCGAATTGAATTACATAAATAATATATATATGGGAATTTTTAAAAACTAGAACTACATCTTGTGTCAGTAAAATGGTTGACATCGTAAAATGACTTGAACATTTTAAAGTATAATACCTTAAGTGAATGAATTAGCTTTTCATTATGTCATTGAAATGGTAAGAGCATACAATACGATATGTACTGTTGAGTAAATTCTGAGTTTTACTCTTCTAGAATATTCTTAAAGGGGGGAAAAGCAATAAGGATCCGAACACTGTTAATATCTACACAATTATTCTTGAGACAAAAGTTCAGGTGTTGTAATTTTTTACAACTTACATAGTTTAATGTTTTGGTTATGCTCGGTTGTTGGAGTATGTGGTGCGATAAACCACATATGTATATCTAGGGATAATCCCTCATGGAATAAAGAGGAATACATGTGGATCTTAATAATCTTGGGCATCTCCATACACAACACCGAGGTATTTTAGTTAAAAACCCCATACCTCTTATCCTAAGGTGGTCAAGTGGGGTTCATGGTTATGTGGTCGGGCCCTGAGTAGTGTATGATGTTCCATAAAGATCCTAAAAATTGGTATCATATCCCATGGTTGGGATACTATCCGAACGTTAAAGTGGTTGTGGATGTCACCCGGTTTAGGGTGCAAGTGGAATTAGACTCAAGGTGGAGCAGGCAAGGCCTAATGTTGAACTGGCGCTCAAGGTGGATTTAGTATCTCACCCATTAACTCAGGTAGAGCAGGGTTCTAGATCAGCAAGGAAATGCTCAAGGTTGTACTGGCGCTCAAGGTGGAGTTAGTGTCTCACATATTAACTGTGAAGCAGGTGGGAAAGGAAATAATTAAGGTAGAGTTAGTGCTTGCCATCTCATTAACTCAA
Source organism: Papaver bracteatum (assembly GCA_023529315.1). NCBI lineage: Eukaryota > Viridiplantae > Streptophyta > Magnoliopsida > Ranunculales > Papaveraceae > Papaver > Papaver bracteatum. The sequence continues at coordinate 134,481 of JAJJWX010003988.1, forward strand.
GGTGGAGTAGGATTGTAGGGCGCATAGTGACAATAATCATGATCGATGGGTAGCATATACAGATGGTAATCATATGGTGGAGTCTTATTGGAATGGTGAAGTGGTTTAATCTCGCCAAGGTGGAGATTGTTGGAGTATGTGGCGTGATAAAGCACTAAAGTATAGATAGGGATAGTCCAACATGGAAGAAATAAGAGCACATGTGGATATTAATAAGCTTGGGATCCTTACGTAGCAACGAGGCCTTTTAGATTAAAACCGAACACCTCTTATCCCAAGGTGGTAAAGTAGGGACATCATCGGTGATATGTGGTCGTGCCTATAATAGGTTCCTTTTGTCCATGAAAATCCTAACATCGTTCACTAAAATAAGGAAGGTGTAGAAAAGTAATACCATTCAAAGGATCGCTAAGATATCTTTATAAACTAAAACAAATATCAAATAAAGTTGTTTTGGGGGCCAAAATATGTAAAAATAATTTTGATATAATTTCATTGCTGGCTTGAGGATACAACTCGATAAAGGAGAGACATAGTATAGGAGAATGTCAAAGCGGAAAATGTTATAAAGGATTTGTGAAATGATGAATAAAAATATCTAGAGGGTTTTTCTTTACTTTTGTAATGAGAAAAGGGGTAAATATGATATTCATACATATTATATTTAATATTCATGTATGTCGAAAAATGCATAACTATATAAAAATTATGTTCGTGCCGTAAGGTTAAGCACTAGTGTACGATATAAAATGCAGTTACACTACCATTTTGCACATTTGCAAATACATTAATTAACTTAAACGAGTTATATATTATAGAGGGAAATGGATCAACCACAAAGCCAAAACTTACTTGATATAGGTTCCATACATTTTCAACAACAACATTTAGCCTCTCCCGTTATGCTAAACATCACATGATGTTTTCAATTCTCATTGACATTTAGTTTTTCTTTATCTAATCCCTATTCAAGATTCAAAGTGCCCTATTTTTTTTGGAAGATTCTCAAGTTTTCTTTTACGGTTTTATATTGTATATATAATTTGAGTAGAAATTGTTGGCCTCACATTGAAAGTTAGGCCAAAAGCTTGAATTCTAGAGCTCCTGGCCCCCAACCAATAGGAATCGAGAGTTCATATTCTATTGCTGCCGTTTTTGTTGCACTTAAAAGACTGGGTGATGTCTACCCGAAGCTAATAACAAAACCCTAACTATCTTTTCACCAATCGAAGCTAATAATGAAATCCTAATTATCTTTTCATCTATCGCCTCTTTGGTATTCTTCTCCTTTTTTGGTATTCTTCTCCTCTTTGTGATGACCACCCAAAGCTAATAACAAAATCCTAATCTTCTTTTCATTCCATTATCATCTACTGATGGGATTACTCAATTGGAGCCCAAGCACAGTTTCGGCTCTGCATCATACATCGGTTGCAATAGAGAGAGAAAAAAAGTTAGGGTTTTGTTACATACAACAAAAAAAAATCAGCAATACGAATCCATCTAGAAGACACGCAGACACGGCTTTCTCTCCCTGTTATTTCTTTCGCTTCGTATTTTTGTGGTGATTCTATGATATTTTGTGATGTTCCTCCAAATAAATTCTTTCATCAGGAACGAAAGAACATCTGATCCAATAATATCAGTTGTGAGTATATCCATTTAGCTTACTCCATCAGTTTGTTTTTGGATTTTTTACCTTCCACTTAGTTTATGCCACTAACCAGATTGCTTTGAGGTCTTAATCAAAATCCCTGTGAGTTAAAATAAATTCACGTTAAAAATAATGTTGCGTCTTTATATTTGACGTCAATACAATATTTAAATCAGCTGCAAATGTAGATTAAGGCTTCTTAAGCGCCCACCAACTTTTACATTTGTTTGCGACACCAAATTCTTGGATAGTGATGTGCTGCTGCATACTCTGATTTCTTTGTTGTTTTTTCTTCATTGTTTTACTTTGTAGGTACGATTTTTAAGATTTATATAATTGTTAAGATTTATATTACGGATAAACAACCCAACCCAACAATACACTTTTAGTTTCATTCTGATTTTACAATTAGTTATTTGGGTTGGTATAAAACCCAAATTTAGAATGGGTTAATATTTTTTTCTCTAATGGTTAATCGCAATGGTGGAAGAAAACGTGCTCCAGGTGTTCATCCTACACCAGCTGTGTCAACAGATCAAGCACGTTATAATCGATTCTTATGGATAAGCATACTTAGCAGAAGAACAAATCCACATAAACAACAACAAATATCAATCGACCAAGGTATCATATTTAATGTGCTCCAGATATTCATCATACATCGGATGTTTCTACTTATTTTATAGGAGAAAATATATATTTGTTAAAAACGTGATCTTGCTGATTTGGTTTTGTTTATTATTCTTTCACAGTGGCAACAATACACCATTACAACAAGCTTTCGATGCAAAGAGAATGTATGTAACTTGCAAGTCTGTCAATGCTGACTTTTATTTCATACTTTCTCATTTGTTCCAGAGCTTACCGTAATCGACTGAAGAATACTAATGGTGATTCACTGAAGAATACTCATTTGTTTCATACTTTCTCATTTATCCATAAACAAAATACAAATAAGAATTACTAAATAAAAGGACATCAACTGATACTAATGGTGATAGTAGAGAAGGTAATTTTCTTCTGAAGTGGGGTATTATTTTGGTTTATCAAATTTTGCTTCTTCTCGATTTTTATGCACAGTCATGGAAGTATAGAGTATGGTCAAGTAATCTTTTCGGTAGACCAATCTATAATCTAATTAATTTACAAATTCATTTCAGGTCAAGTATTGGTTTTTATTTTCTTCATTTAATTACGTACTATCTTGCTCAAGCTCAATAAGATTCGCATGGTGCTGAATACTGGAGTAACACGGTATAATGCTTTTATTAGAAATGTATCATTTTGCTGCTTTCATGCATTTTCAGAAGCTTCTTTATTGTAACAGATTTCCGGATGATTAATCCAAATTATTTCTCTTATAGCAACCTTGGTATTTACATTTTGTCTTAGTAATTAATTTTAATGAACTATTCGGCATTCATTTTCACATCATGCTCATGCGTTTCACGTATGGAAACACCCAATAGAAGAAACATTGGTCATGGATGCTTTCCAAGAGAGCACTTGAACCTATTTTACCATCTAAAGAGGATTTCGCTAACATAACATGGATCGTAACGTCACTGAAAACAATGGATCATCAAGGTACAATAAATATCTTAACCCCGTCATTTATATCAAGGATTTCTGCAACTAAAATTTGTAGTCATTTTTTAACAGTTCTGGGTTGTTTGTCTTTTGAAGATGATAGTGTTCATGTGAAGGGATCAATCACTGGGTAAGATATATTTAGGAGATGTTAATGGGACAGGTGAAGTTAAAATTGGTATATCAAGCTTATCTCCGTGGTCCAATTGGTATTCTTCTGTCGGTATATGAATCGTCATTTGCATTGGTCGTTTCACAAGATGGATATTTAATCACCATACTCATAGAGGTTTGTCCATTAAATTTGTGTCTTCAATTATTACCACCAATATTGACATAGAAAGGAACTAGATTGTAGTTATTAACTTATGTTTTGCTGCTATTTAACATTTAAAAATATGTGGGTTATATTATTGTGTAGGATTTAGTTTAGGATTTAAGAAAATTATTGCTTTCATATAATAAGACATTCGAGACTCTCTTCTCCATAAGTGCGAGATTCTCTTTTTCTAGGGATGGCGGAGAGAGTTTTGCAGCATTTGTAAAACAGGTGGTATTGCTGGCTATAAATTTAGTGTAGATCCCAACTTGAGATGGAGAAGGAGGGAGTGCTTTTACAGCATCTGCGGCAGAAGCAGGTGATGTCTACGAAGGGAAATGGACGATTTTTGCCGAGCACTTCTACTGAAACTGTTACAGGTTGGTATGCGATGAAGGATGTGACGAAATGCCTCCAAAAAAAAAAAAAGAACAAAGTGGTCCGTTGATGAAAATCATACCACCTGATACTGATGAGAAAATTTCCCCAAAAAATGGAAAGACAATAGTGTTAGATGTACTATCCGAGTCTTTGACAATGTGACTTGAAGGAAAAAATATATCATTGGCAATTTTACTGGGTAAGTCTCAAATGGTTTAATTATGAATTTTAAATTGTTTAGTTTTTGGTCATTCCAATCACTTGGATTTTGTTAAGTATCTTAAAATTCGCAGTGCAATTGTTTTTGAATCCCATAAAGTCATCATCGTTTTCCTTAGTTACCACTATGAGTACTTCATTACATGAGTGAATACCAGAAGTACGTGAACATAACAACTTGGCTGTTAGAGCAAAAGAAAAGTGCTATGTAATTTGTTTTTGTTCAACGAAGATGCCAGTAATGAGCCCATTCGGTGCATTAAGCAATCATAAATAAACTAACCAAACTAACAACAATGTTGAATGAGCATAATTTAGTTTTACTAACTGATTACATTTACCATTATCATTTTTAGTAATTGAGTATGTTTTTCACTTTCATGCTTCAAGTTTTGAATCCCTAATAATTTACCATCACTAAAACATATTTTCTTCTACAAAATATCTAGGCCCGTTCAACGCACGGGCATAACACCTAGTATAACTAATTATGAGAGGTATCGATATCATTATTTTCAGAGAATTTCATAATTATCATGCTAACCAAATTATAGGAATGAGATACCGTTAGTGTTTGAGCGTATATAAAGGAACATCCATAACAAGTTTAAACTTTCGTATACGGTGCAAATTGTCATTTATGTTTCGACCCAATCAAATAAAATTATTAAAAAAACATATTTAAACTCTCTTGCATAATCTGAACCGTTAATCTATAAAAGATAATTAGTTTGGATTTTCTTTAGTTATGAACCAAACACTTTAAGTGGAACTAAATTTGGGGTTCGTATTGTCATCCACACATAATTCTCCAAAATTAAGTACTTCAAAAAAAAAAAATGGAAGTGCTGTTAGTATTCTTATCGAAATTATTATTTGTTGTTATTTCGCTTAAGATTTTTGTGTTATTTATGGATATCAAGTATCACCGGTCATTATGGTTGCACGTACACTCAGGAAGCAAGCCACTACCACTAAGTAATACTCCTAATTGCAACATAGTTTCAGTAGTCCTAGCATAGTACATTGTTAGAGCACTGTTCGGTCAAACTCGAAAGTTTTACTATCTCAAGCTATTGTAAATGTTAGTTGCACCAAACTATATCTTGATTTCTAGTATACTAAATTCAAGTCTCGGACTAGGTTAGAGTATGGTAGTTTAGTATCAGACATCACTGAGTAACCCTCGAAGACTGAAGAACAAACGAAGACATTTGGAGAACTTCATCGACGAGAGGTATGTGAAGACTAAATTATCCTATTTACTCACAATATTTACCATTCTATCATATGAGACTATGTCGTATGATTTTAGTAGTTTTATTATTATTAAAAAAAATTAGAATCAAGATTGTCTTGATAGATCTCTCGAAATATGATTCAAGCAATGGATGTTCATAGATCCTTAACAATCTTGGTTAAGAATAATTTATTTTTCATAAACTATTTTTGTTTCAAGTTGATCATTTAGAAATTTCCCAAATAATGATATTTCATATCTATGGCGATTGGGAATGTTTCGAATTGTTTAAATATTTTTCTTCAGAACTAACTGAAGTTTTGGACACATGATAGGTACGCATACCCAGTACACATACCTTAGTGGTCTGAGTTCCGGAAAGGGTAAGGTTACGCGTACTAGGACTTTGAGTTCGTCAATGGGAAGGAGGTACGCATACCTAGTAGGCGTACCCCAAGGGCATGAGTTCGTGAATAGCTAAGGGTACACATACCTAGTATGCGCACCTCAACAACCTGGGTTCACGAACTGGTCTATATGTATGCATAACCCTACACATACCTACCCAATATCGAACTAAGCATATGCTCATAAACTATTTTCATAAATATGTTTGGCATTGCTACAACTCTCATAAATATTTCTAAGACAACTTTTTCCACTAAATCACTTTGTGTTTATGAATCATTGTTTAAGTCTTGAGTGTTAGTGAACATGATTTAACTCGAAAGCTCATAAGGCATATTAGTCAAAAACTATTATTGTACACGGTTCAAGTACCCTAGACCAAAGTGTATATTCTTTTATGTAGTTTCAAGGTGAACTTCTCACATGCTTACATGAATTCCTAATAAGAATTTCATCTAAACTGATAAAGTGTTTGCTTGAATCTCAAGTTATATTAACTTGAATACAAAGCTATGTAGAGCCTTGAAAATATATAAATAGAGAGACTCATGCAATATGACTTCTCAATCCTTGATACTTATGTGTCCTAGTTGCTTGCTAGAGTCGTCCTCTATTAACCTAGGTTTCCTCTGAGAAACATAATTAGGTTTACGACTTAAAGACTTCACTAAAGGATTCATGAATCCATGTCCGACTATCTTTTACCCAATAGTTCTTGTATCCTGATCTTGTTTTTATTGATCATTGATGTTTTCGTCAGGCTCCTATCAGGAACGAGATAAATAAAAATCACAAAGTTCTTTTCGTCTTAGACTTTGTGATTCTTCAGGATATATATCTAAAATTCTTCTTCATTGATTTATTTAGATTGATTTTAAGAGGTGGTTAGTAAATTAGGCTTCTCAGCTATCTAAGTGTAAGTGTTCCAAATTCGTGAGGTTTGCTAGACTTTGGCTATTGCAAACATATTTTCAAACCTAGAGAAAATAGGCTTATTTTTTAGAGGCATATTGGTACCAAAAGTCTTCAATTAGGTTGAAGAAACTCTTAAGATGTAAAGGACATCATATAAGGAAATCAATTGCGTAGAACCTTATGAGGTTCAAGAATGTAAGGAGCACGGCTATTGATGAATTTCTTGGAGGGTTAATTCTATTTCAACTACGATCCCGTATGAATTCTTATAGTATGATAGTGTATGTAGCAGCTTAATACAATTTGGTGTTTAAAGTTGGACGAGGTCCTGTGGTTTTTCTGCAGGTACAGTTTTCCTTATTAACAAAATTCTTGTCTAGAGCTTTTTACTTTTCTGCATCTTTTGATTGTTTAAATGTACTACATAGGTTCATACTCCTATTAAACGAAAAAGTTGGTAGTGTACTTGGTACCCTCTCATTTCCATACATAATTGCATTGAATTTTTTTCTTATATGATCCTTATAAATAATCCATGAATCCTAAAAGGCCAAAGCAGGTTGTATCTCTTTATTCTTAATGTAACACCCATATTTTTCGCTTGTCGTATGTTAAAACCCATGTTTGAAAGTCACGAGATTGAAAGAATGATCGTGTAATGATGAGTGCCAAATATTGCATATTCATACACCTTTTCATTGGCACTTAACTCATCTTTCGCGCTTCAAAGTCATATATTATCCCAAATTCTGCATTCTTACCATCTTCAAGAATAAATATTTGTATTAATTAATTTTGTGTTTTTAAGTACTAAATAAATATTGGAAGAATTGAGAAGACAAAAGAGAAGAAAGTTGGAAGCATTGCAACCCGCTCGCGCATCAGTGGCAACCTGTTTACAAATTCATGGGATCCAAAACCCATGATCCAAAACCCAAGACCCAAATCCATTTCCACCTCACCCCCATTGGATTCTTTCCAAAACATCCACCTCACCCCCATTGGATTCTTTCCAAAACATCCACCTCACCCCCATTGTATTCCATTATATCCATCAATTAAGAAAACATGTTTTGTTTAATTGTTGAGTGGTTGCTACTGATAAATTTCGAATCCCAAGTGTGAGAGAATTTTTGTGTATAAATAGAGAGGGTTGTTGTGTTGAAAACTCATCCAAGAATAGCTTGTTCATGTTAGTTTATCAAATTTCAATTTTGTTGTAATGTTCTTCATGTTCTAATTTCATTTACTAGGGTTTAGATGAAGCCCTAATCTTATTGTTATGTATTCATATCTTGTATCTTGTTCTTGAAAGTTTAGAATTGTTTAAAGATATAATTTAATCCAAGTTTGTCAACATCTTGCTCTCACAATGTATGCCATGTATCCATTGTAGTTAGAATATCTCTATGTTGATTATGCTACAACTCATGCTTAACCAAATATTGATCTTTAGATTAGTTGTGCTTAATTAGACAATTAATGCTTTGGAGAAATACTTTAGTTGTGATTAAATTATCCATTGGAGAAACACCTTAGTTATACGGTAGACTTGAATCTACTATAAGGACAAGAATAATATTACAAGTTGAATGCATATCATAGGTTATTGGTGGATTTGAATACCCTAGTATCCATATTATCATTGTTTACATATCTTGTTATTTGCATCTTTTACTTTTATTATTTCAGTCACTTGAAAATCATATCGTCGTATCGACAAAATCAAACCCCTTTTGTTTACTCTCTGAATTAGGATTTAGAATCAACTTCTACACTCTCCAAGTCTCTGTGGTTCGACCTGTGCTTGCCCTGTGTTGCTTGTCGACACTGTGCACTTGCAGTTTATACATAGAAGTAGGTATCTTTCCGAGCCTACCAAGTTTTTGGCGCCGTTGCCGGGGACTCGGTAGCGGTGTAGTTGAAGTTTCTATCTCATGTCATTGTTCATATTTCATCTCCTGGGACTGTTCATATTTCACTGTACAACAGGTATTTTTACTGTAGCAGCGTAACTATTCACAGTCAATTTTACACTTATTTTTGATATTTTTTGATATTTTGCTTTTGCTTTAAAACTTCGAAACCCTAACTACCTCTTTTGAGCTCAACAGGTGCCTGTGTAGCTGTTGTAAAGGCGAAGGAAAGGAAGCGAAAGAAAGCGGAAGAAGTTTTTATTTTAATAAATAAAAAAAAAGAGAGTTTATTTTATTTATCTATTTTTAGTTTGTATTAGGATTCCTTTACTCTTGTAATTTTATTTTTCTTTTGCACTTTATTTTGGACTTTGGACTTGGACATTCTATTTTTATTTTTATTTTTAAACCCTACGGAAGGGTAGTATTAATTATCAAACTGTTTGTAGAGAAGGACGGTGATTACAATATCACCTCGGCCCCTCGGGTTCGTTCATGACATAGGAGTCGTGGCCCGAGTCGACAACAACGTTTCATCCCCCGTCTGGTACGTGAGGTAAGTTTGTCGAAACACTCGCGAATCCCCTGTTAGCGAGTTACTGTATTCCTTCGTTTGCATATATGTTGAGGATTTGAATACGACTGTTTTATTTTCCTAGTAAAGGGTAAGGACTGGCCATACAAGATAAAGGTTCGGATTTCATCACCGTTCTCTTCTTGCCCTCCTTAGGAAAACGATACATACACGAACCTAAGCTTTAAAATTTGAAATAGAACAAGACCTATAAGGTAACGAGCTTAGTAGGAGAGTCGTTCGAAAAATATTGGTTACTCTTTAAGCATACTTCGAAGTTCATGACGGTTTCTGTAAATTGAATGCGTGACTGCGCAGCCTTGTAATACGATGAGGCCTTGGGTATCAAAGCTCTAGCATCTTCCCTCGCCTCTATTCAATTTACTTAAACTCAGATTGATTCCAGAGGAGTTTGCTCAGATTGTAACGAATTCCATTTTGAAGGATTAGAAGCTGGTCTAGAAAACAATCTAAGTGGAACCATCATGCTTTTTGTTTGCTAGAAATCGTAGGTTTTTACGTGGTAGAGTCGGCCTTGTTTGCGATTGCATAGAACTTCCTTTCCGTTTATGATTTTTCTTCTTTTATTTTTTTTTCTAATGTATGCCCGAGGTAATTAGAGAACGGGCTTGAAAAAAAAAAAAAAACAATAATGAAAAAAAAAAAAAAAATTGGTCTTTTTCAGTGTGTACATCCCAATCTCTGCAACAAGCCTAGTGCTAGTTAGAGATCATGTCGGGATTCTGGTCTGCGGGTGGGGATGGAAACAAATCCATCAGAGAGCTTGCTTACGGGCATGCTTCACATTATGAAACTCCAACAGACCATGATGTCACTAGTTATAGGGATTTTTATGGACATTTTCTGATCCGAGCATCAATACATGGACCCTAATAACTACTCACACATGTATCATCCACCACAGGGTGAAAATGAACATCTTTACAGTGCCCAACTCTCACAATCATCACTTTTGGACCAGTTAGAAGCTAGAACTGCAGCTTTAGAAATGCAAATGCATGAATCTGTCGCATATAATTCTTCTAGGCAATCGGAAATCTATGCTTGTACCTTATGTGGATGCTTAGGCCATCCTGCTGAGAATTTCTATATTTTGCATGATTTTAGGCAATCTAGAGAATATCATGAAAATCCAAAATATGAAATGCCAACAGATTACAAAGCTGATAGTCATTGGGACCATAATCAACCTTTCGAAGGTTGCGATCGATATTTTATAGACCCTAATGACCCTGCACATATGTATCATCCACCACAGTGGGAAGTTGAACAATTTTGTACTTCTCAATCCGTGGAGGAAAATCTCAGACTCATCGAACAAAATAATGCTAGGAGTGTATTGCATGATAAACCACATAGCATTGATTATGAATTTCCTACTGTTGAAGACTCTCCTTCCATCGAACAACTTAATGCATTATTAAAAATGAATTTGATTCGTTTACAAAATGTAGGAAGGGAGGAATTTCATGATGAAATGTTTGTTTGTCCTAATGAAATAAAATGTGAAAATGCCTAGTCTTACTCGTGCAACTGATATTGCATATGAACCTGTTTTAAATAAAGGGACTAGAAATACTACGATTTTGAATATGGAAAATCATTTCTGTAATGATAATGATGATGATGTTATGTTAGAAGAACATGTTTTTACTGAAAATATTGTCGAACCTTTGGGTTCAGAGACAATAGGCTTCTATGCCTCGACCTTAATGAGTGATGTTTATTCTAATGTTCCATATACATGGGATGTTGATACTGATCTTGAGCATGTGCAATTTTCCTGTGAACAAGAGCATGACACATTTCTTGTGCCTGACTTAAAAAATGTTGAATCTCTTGTCGACACTAATGATCTTAAGCATGAAAATATAATTGGCGTGTTTGATTCTATACCTAGGTCACAACATGATGTCTCTTTGGATCTGTCCATGCATGAGAATAAAACTTTGGATGATGATGATTATGAACTAGGTCTTGATGAATTTTTCTATGAATGTGAGCATGCTGCGACATTGGCAAATGATTTAGGAGTTATAGATGTGACTAATAATGATGTGCCTACCTCCCTGCCCATGTCACAAACTGGTAATCTTGCACCCAACCTAGATTTGATTTGTAAAGTTATTGTTAAACCTTTTTTTTTAAGAGTACCTAATCTGGGATTGGAACTGTGTGCCTCTCAAGTCCTCTTGGACTATTTTTCAGCTAAATATAATACATTTGATGAGCCACGGTTGGAGTTTACTCATGTCTCTCCATCCATCCCTGACAAAATCCACTTTGAACTAGATCTTGTGCATGATGCACCCTTGAAATTGTTAGATTTTGTACCCAAAAGTTTATCTATTGAAAAATATAGGTTTGGGGGTAACTCATTCACATATGCAGTCTCACTTGCATTGTTGTCCTGTTATAAATATGTAAGGCTGTTGATGTTTCCGCATTCCGTCTTTTGGGTTGATCCTCAACTTTTTAGATTGTTGGTGTTTGGGGAGTCATCATTGTATAATCTAGTAGGTAAATTTTGAATCTTGTTGATATATTTGTGTGCTAACCGAAATTTTTGTCTTGCGCTCATATTGTTTGCTTTCATAGCATTCATTCAATTATGGTTAGCACCAACCTTTTTGCATCTGGTATTCTATTTCATTTGAATCTGTTTTGTTCTCACGTTTTGTTGTTGTTTCTGTTATCTTTTGAAACATTGAGGACAATGTTAGATTTAGATTTGGGGGAGTATTTGCATTTAGCGTTGTGAGTCTTTTTATGACCAGCTGTGGAGCGGGTCTTTTGTAGGTTTTCTTTTGTAGTCTTTTACATCTTTTTATGACCAGCTGTGGAGCGGATCTTTTGTAGGATCCTTTGTAGTTTTTTGCATTTTTTTATGACCAGCTGTGTAGCGGGTCTTTTGTAGGATCTTTTGTAGTCTTTTGCATTTTTTGTTATCTGATGACCAGCTGTGGAGCGGGTCTTTTGTAGTGTGTTATCTGATGACCAGTTGTGTAGCGGGTCACTAAAAAAAAAAAATATTGGTTACAAATTTTCATGGTTCTACGAAATTCCTAAGTTCATCATCTACAGTTGAAGACCGAAGACGAAGACATTTCTATAGATGCTCTGAAATTGGAGAAGGTTTTGTGGGTACATCTTTGGTAGGCCCTCACAAGACTACAACTCGTCCACTAGGGACACCTAGGGGTTTAAAGGCTTAATGCATACGCTAAATGCATTCGAGAGACCAACGATAGTGGTACAGTTAGGATTTTTTAAGTTCTGTTTCACTTGAGGACAAGTAAAATTCAGGTTTGGGGGTATTTGATGAGTGCCAAATATTGCATATTCATACACCTTTTCATTGGCACTTAACTCATCTTTCGCGCTTCAAAGTCATATATTATCCCAAATTCTGCATTCTTACCATCTTCAAGAATAAATATTTATATTAATTAATTTTGTGTTTTTAAGTACTAAATAAATATTGGAAGAATTGAGAAGACAAAAGAGAAGAAAGTTGGAAGCATTGCAACCCACTCGCGCATCAGTGGCAACCTGTTTACAAATTCATGGGATTAAACAACCCATGATCCAAAACCCATGATCCAAAACCCAAGACCCAAATCCATTTCCACCTCACCCCCATTGGATTCTTTCCAAAACATCCACCTCACCCCCATTGGATTCTTTCCAAAACATCCACCTCACCCCCATTGTATTCCATTCTATCCATCAATTAAGAAAACATGTTTTGTTTAATTGTTGAGTGGTTGCTACAGTAAATTTCGAATCCCAAGTGTGAGAGAATTTTTGTGTATAAATAGAGAGGGTTGTTGTGTTGAAAACTCATCCAAGAATAGCTTGTTCATGTTAGTTTATCAAATTTCAATTTTGTTGTAATGTTCTTCATGTTCTAATTTCATTTACTAGGGTTTAGATGAAGCCCTAATCTCATTGGTATGTATTCATATCTTGTATCTTGTTCTTGAAAGTTTAGAATTGTTTAAAGATATAATTTAATCCAAGTTTGTCAACATCTTGCTCTCACAATGTATGCCATATATCCATTGTAGTTAGAATATCTCTATGTTGATTATGCTACAACTCATGCTTAACCAAATATTGATCTTTAGATTAGTTGTGCTTAATTAGACAATTAATGCTTTGGAGAAATACTTTAGTTGTGATTAAATTATCCATTGGAGAAACACCTTAGTTATACGGTAGACTTGAATATACTATAAGGACAAGAATAATATTACAAGTTGAATGCATATCATAGGTTATTGGTGGATTTGAATACCCTAGTATCCATATTATCATTGTTTACATATCTTGTTATTTGCATCTTTTACTTTTATTATTTCAGTCACTTGAAAATCATATCGTCGTATCGACAAAATCAAACCCCTTTTGTTTACTCTCTGAATCAGGATTTAGAATCAACTTCTACACTCTCTGAGTCTCTGTGGTTCGACCTGTGCTTGCCCTGTGTTGCTTGTCGACACTGTGCACTTGCAGTTTATACATAGAATTAGGTATCTTTCCGAGCCTACCATGTAACTGTTTTCCACCATAAGTGATTTGTGTCATCAAAGGTTTGTGGTACGTTAATAAAGATCGAACTATTGTCCATAGATTCAGATCGCTACAAACACATACTTTTCAGGTCTAACGGTGTTTGCCTACTCTAATACCAATTGAAAAAGAGATGGTACCAAGTACACCACCAACTTTTTCGATTGGAAACCTGTATGGACAAAACCTAAGACAACTGCTAGTAGATCTAAGCTAAAGATCCTTGAACAATATAGATTTTTCTCTTTCTCTTCCTCAATCAATATGTCTAGACATAAAGTTCGTGAGCCTAATTGTGTAAAAACGTTTTTGGACGAACTTACAAATAAATATCCAAGATCAATCTAGTTGCATCCAAATCAAGAGGATCCAAATTCTAACAAGTATGAAACTTTTATCTTTCAAGATACGAATTAAATAAGAGCGAATCATGTTTTTGATCACAATTAATAAGGACTTAAACTACCTAAATTGATTACGTACTACTTGCGCTATTCATATTATAAAGATAAAACAATATAATGCAGAAAAGTAAAAACACAAGACAATAGAAGTTTTGCTAACGAGGAAAATTGCACCTGCAGAAAAACCCTGAGACCTCGTCCAGCTTTGAACTCCAAACTGAATTAAGCCGTTACAGAGACTAGCCTACTATCTGAATTCGGACTGGAAAGTAGTTGAGACTAAATTAAACTTACAAGCAATTCAGTTATAGTGGTGCTCCTTACATCTCTTGAACTTCGCAAGGCTCTACGTAATTAATCTCTTAGTTGACGTCATTTTCAGCCTAATAGTTGTTTCAACCTAAGTGAAAACTTTGATACCAATATTCTTCAAACAGATAAGCCTATTAGATTTCCATTTTGATCTAAGTTTGGAAATATGTTTATAAAAGACAAAGTCCGTCAAACCTCACGAATCCGTAACACTTACATTTAGTTAGTTGAGAAGCCTAGATTACTAACACCTCGCAAGAAAAATCCAAAAAAATTGAAGAAAATTTTAGTTATCTCTTTTAAGGAATCACAAAGTTTGAGACGGAGATAACTTTGCGATTTCTATTTATCTCATTCCTTATCTGAGACAACATGAACCTCGAAGATCAATAAAAATAAGATCCAGATACACGAACTATCAGGTAAATAAATAGTTAGACTGGGATTCCCGAAATCCTAAGTGGAGTCTTTAAGTCGTAATCTAATTATGTTTCTCAGAGGAAATCTAGATTTTTAGAGGACGACTCCAGCAAGAAACTAGGACACAGAAGTGCCAGGGATTAAGAAATCATGTTTCATGAGTCTTTTTATTTATAGATTCTTAAGGATCTAGGTAGCTTTGATTCGAGTTAAGATAACTTGTAATCCAAGAAAACACTTTCACAGGTTAGATAAAATTCTTTTTTTGGAATTCATGTAAGCATGTGATAAGTCAGGCTTGACAATACACAAAAGAATATACAATATGGTCTAGGCCAGGGTTCTTGAACCGTGTACAATGATTGATTGTTCATATTGGTAAATATGCCTTTTGAACTTCCAAGCATATCGTGTTCATTAATAGTCAAGACTCAAACATGATTCACAAACATAGGGTGATTTAGTGAACAAAGTTGTCTTAAAAATGTTTATAAGAGTTGTAGCAATTCCAAACATATCTGCGAAAATAGTTTATGAGCATCTTCTTAGTTTTATATCGGGTAGGTATTGTAGGGATGCACATACCTAAGGAACGGTCCATGAACTCGGGATGTTGGGGTATGTGTACCCTCAGTCATTCATGAACTCAATTCAAGGAGTGCATGCACTGGATATGTATACTGTCTCCAATTCACTAACTCAGAACCTTAGGGTACGCGTGTTGCGTATGTAGTACCTACCCTATTCCGGAACTTAGATCCATAATTGTAGTAAGTTCTGAAAATTCTATTTAAACAATTGGAAACATTCCTTATCACCATAGATAATAAATATCATCGCTTGGGAAATTTCCAAATGATCAACTTGAAACAAAAATAGTTTATAAAATATAATTATTCTTAACCAAGTTGTTAAGGATCTATGAACATCCATTGCTTGAATCATATATCGAGAGATTTATCAAGACAATCTTGATTCTAATTTTTTTCTTTATAATAATAAAATTACTAAAATCATACGACATGGTATCATAAGATAGAATGGTAAATACTATGAGTAAATAAGATAGTTTGGTCTTCACATACCTCTTTGTCGTTGAAGTTGTCCAAATATCTTCGTTTGTTCTTCAGTCTTTAGTCTCCGAGGGTTATTCAGTGATATATGATACTCAACTACCATACTGTAATCCTAGTCCGAGACTTGACTTTAGTAAACTAAACACCAAGATACCGTTATGTACAACTAACATTGACAACAATCTTGAGATAGAAAAACTTGTGAAATCGACCGAGCAATGATCTAATACACCCTTTGCGGAACAAGTGTTAGTTGGAACAATATGGAGCTACGCACAAAAATTATGTTTCGATTATCATGATTGCATAACATGCTTGATAGGTGTCCAAAACACCGTAATATTTATCTATTGTTTATGCTTTCTCTGCTACTTTGGAGTCATTTGGAACAAAAGGAGAATAAACAGCGCGAAAGTCTCATCTCATATTCAATGGCTATTGGAGGCGAAAATTATTTCTCATTATTTGCTTACATTTCTTCGTCGGCTTTAGTGATGCAACTTCTGTCTGAAAAGCATGACAACTTTAGTGATGACTCGCATTGAAGAGAGGAAGTGGATTTGAGAAGTAAGAAACGGATACGGTTGTTGGCGGAAGAATTCGAAGAAGGGGCAAAGCCGTCATTTTAACAGTCGAACACTATCTGGAGCCCAGTCAAGGTTAAAGGACATCTCTGTTTGGAAAAGCACTATAGACCAATTAGTCAAGGTTAAGAGGCAATTATTTGGATGAGGTTAGGGGGGCTGCCAATTTGGCTACCCCTTATCAGAACAACCAGTTATCAATAACCGTACCAGCCGATAACCCTAGAATTCAGGGCTTCTCAATCATTAGTTCACTGATAAGAAGAATGGTTGCGTAGCAGCAGATGCTATTACACTGAGATGAAGAACAGATCGAGAATGAGAGACGAGCAATTCAGAGATAGAGATGGATCTTGACTGAATTTGTGGTCATTTCTGTTGAAATGAGAAGAAATAGAGGCAAGGGTTTGCTGTGGAGTTGAAACTAAGATGGAATGATGGTGATATTCATTGTAACTGTTGAGTTGAGAGGGAACAGATGGTGTGAAGATTAAAGAGGGGTTTGAGGAGTTTATTTGGTTTAATGAAGCTGGAGGGATTTGCAGTCTTGGGTTTGATCGAATCTGTTGATTGCATCAGTTGAACTCGAGAAGAATTGAAGATACAGTGAGCGAGGTAGAGGAACTTCGTCAACAAATGGGTAACATGACAACAATGATGCAACAAGTTGCAGCCGCGGTTATCCCTAGTTCTCATCAAGGATATAAAGAAGCCAATGAGCAAGCTAATGCGGTCTTTCCAAATCAGCAGAGAAGGTATGATCCTTATTCCAATAATTACAATCCGGGATGGAGAGATCACCCCAATTTTAGCTATTCAAACAAGCAAGGAGCAGTCCAACAACCTACTTTCAACAATTCGGGTGGATTCCAACCTCAACAACAACAATTCCAGCCGCGTCAACAATTTCTACAACAACAACAATAACTTCAGAATCAGGGGTCAAGTATGGAGGAGTTGATGAAATCGTTTATACAAGAGACCAAGAGTTCAATGAAGGAGTTGCATACCCAAGTTGGTTCTATGGCTCTTGAGTTGAACCAATTGAAGTCACAAAATAGTGGGAAACTCCCTTCTAAACCTATCAACCCAAAGGAGGGTGTAAATGCAATTACATTGAGAAGTGGTACACAACTTATGCAACCCGAAGTTGCTGATTCGGGCAAGGTGGAGAAACCAAAGGAACCTGTTTTGGAGGAGAAGAATGAGGATTCTCCCCAAAATTCTGAGGTACCTATTCCTAGCTCTAAAACTTCGGTTTCTACTTATGTTCCTCCTTTACCTTTTCCTCGCAGATTTGCAAATTCCAAGAAGGAGGCACTAGAAAAGGAGATTTTAGACATTCTCAAGAAGATTCATGTGAACATACCGCTCATCGATGCAATCAAGCAAGTTGCAAAGTATGGAAAGGTGTTGAAGGACTTGTGTACAAATAAGTAAAGGCTCAAGGGTAATGAAGTGCTTAGTGTGGGGGAGAATGCTTCGGAAATCTTGCAACACAAACTTCCACTGAAATGCAAGGACCCGGGTAGCTTCGACATTCCCGTCACAATTGGTACCACTACATTTAATAAAGCTCTGCTGGATTTAGGTGCATCCGTTAATGTTATGTCTGCATCTATTTATAACTCACTTGATTTAGGTCCTCTGAAAAAGGCTGGAATTGTGTTGCAATTATCCGATCGGTCTAATGTCTACCCAATGGGTATTGTTGAGGATGTTCTTGTGCAGGTTAATCAACTTGTATTTCCAACTGACTTTTGTGTCTTAGAGATGGATGAAGATTCACCGGACTCATCTCTTCCATTGCTACTTGGGCGTCCCTTCATGAAAATGGTGAAAACCGTTATTGATGTTGACAAGGGAACGCTGACTATGAAGTTTGATGGAGAAATAATACGTTTCAACATTTTCGAGACGATGAGATATCCTAGTGATATCCACTCTTGTTTCTCCGTTGATGATGGACACATTGGCGCAACAAATGTTTGAGTTGAATGGCGCTGATTATTTGGAAACCGTGCTCACTACACCTATTGATAACGATTTGGAGTACGGTGATGAGATTAAGGAAACCATTGGTTCTCTTGACTCATTATCGGAAAAATTTGCACTTAAGAATGTTTCATATGTTTCTTTACCTCGCAATGATGAAAAGCTTCTACCTTCAATTATTAAATCTCCAAAGTTAGAATTGAAACCTATTCCAAGTCACTTAAAGTACTTGTACTTGGGTGACAATGAAGAGTTGCCTGTGATTATTTCTAACGAGCTTAGTGAATTACAAGAGCAAAAACTTCTAAGGGTGCTAAGGAAGCACAAGACGGCCATAGGATGGACAATCACTGATATCAAGGGTATAAGCCCTGCCGTTTGTATGCACAAGATCCGTTTGGCAAGCCGATGCAAAGCCTACAAGGGAAGCGCAACGTCGTTTGAACCCTCCCATGATGGAAGTTGTGAAAAAGGAGATACTCAAGCTTTTAGAATTGGGTGTTATCTACCCCATATCTGACAGCAAGTGGGTGAGCCTGGTACAAGTTGTACCAAAGAAATCAGGCGTGACGGTGGTGGAGAATGATAAGAACGAACTTGTCCCAACTCGTGTGCAAACCGGTTGGAGGGTTTGTATTGATTACATAAAATTGAATGCCACTACTAGAAAATATCACTTTCCGTTACCTTTTATTGATCAAATGCTTGAACGTTTAGCTGGACACGCTTATTATTGCTTTCTTGATGGCTATTCAGGTTATAATCAGATTGTGATAGCACCGGAGGATCAAGAGAAAACCACTTTCACTTGTCCTTTTGGTACTTTTTCTTATAGAAGGATGCCTTTTGGCTTATGCAATGCTCCAGCTACCTTTCAAAGATCGCTTAGGTACTTGCTAATGAATAAAGAGGCGAAACCGAGGCTCATACGATGGATTTTACTCTTGCAAGAGTTTGATATTGAAATCAAAGACAAGAAAGGAATCAATAACACCATTGCGGATCACTTGAGCCGTCTTTCTGTGGACAAGGAAGTTATCCCATTGCGTGAGAGTTTCTCGGATGAGCAACTATTCTCAATTGCCTTTGGAGAACCATGGTACGCTGATATTGTTAATTACTTAGTGTCTAAACAAATCCCAAAGAACTTGTCTCGTGCTAAGAGGGAAAAACTTAAGAAGTTAGGAAACCAATACATATGGGATGATCCATACTTATGGAAACATTGTAGTGACCAAGTAATATGAAGGTGTGTTCCCGAATCTGAATTTCAATCTATCTTGTCTTTTTGCCACTCTTATGCATGTGGAGGACACTTTGGGAGCAAGAGAACAGCTCTCAAGGTATTAGAATGTGGTTTCTATTGGCCAACTTTGTTTAAGGATGTGCATGCATTTTGTATTACATGTGATAGGTGCCAACGAACAGGCAATCTAGGAGCCCGAAATCAAATGCCACAAACTATTATTCAATTTGTTGAAGTCTTTGATGTATGGGGAATTGATTTTATGGGTCATTTTGTTAATTCTAATGGGAATTATTATATCTTTCTTGCTGTTAATTATGTCTCGAAATGGGTGGAAGCTAAGGCCACCCCAACTAATGATTCTAAAGTTGTTTCAGATTTTGTGCAAGCAAACATTTTTGCAAGGTTTGGAATTCCAAAGGCTATAATTAGCGATGGAGGTTCACATTTCAAAAATAGGTTTTTGCAACGCTTGTTAAGGAAGTACAATGTGTCGCATAGGATTGCAACACCATACCATCCGCAAACCAATGGACAAGCCGAGGTTTCCAACCGAGAGGTGAAATCCATTCTAGAAAAGAAGGTGAATCCAACAAGGAAGGATTGGAGTTTGAGACTCAATGATGCTTTGTGGGCGTATAGAACCGCATACAAGATACCTATTGGGATGTCTCCCTTTAGGCTTGTTTACGGTAAACCTTGTCACTTACCCGTAGAAATTGAGCATAAGGCGTTTTGGGCTATTAAGCAATGCAACATGGAGTTGGATGGGGCTGGAAAGCAAAGGAAGTTGCAACTCCAAGAGTTAGAAGAGATTCGCAATGATGCATTTGAAATCTCCAGGATTTACAAGGAAAAGACTAAGGCATTTCATGATAATATGATTACAAAGAAACAATTTTGTATTGGGCAGAAAGTGCTTTTGTTTAATTCTCGTTTGCAATTATTTCCCGGTAAACTAAGGTCACGATGGATTGGACCTTTTGTTGTGACTAATGTGTTTTCTCACGGTGCAGTTGAAATTCGTAGTTTGGCTACAGGAAATGAACTTAAAGTGAATGGGAACCGGTTGAAACCATATTATGAGAACTTCTCTTCGTAAGTCGTGGAAGGAGTGAACCTTGTGGAAGTGCTCCCTCTGGAGGAGTCTTAGAAAACAAGGAGATCGTCGGGCTGACGACTTTAAACCAAGCGCTAAGTGGGAGGCAACCCACCGGTTTTGTATCTTTACCCTTATCTTTTTATTTTTATGCATTTGCTTTTATCTTTATTTTCTTTGTTTTTGCATATCATTTGAGGAATTTCCCACCTTGAACTTTCTTTGGACGATTCAATTTTACATTGAGGACAATGTAAAGTTTAAGTGTGGGGGAGCATTTATATGTTTGTATAGTTTGTTTTAGTGTGTTTTATGCATTTACTAAAAAAAAAATCAGAAAAATAGAAAAACCAAGAAACAATTTGTGCTTTTTGAACTCCGAAATCTAGAAACTTGTGCCTTTAGGATGACACCATTAGTGGATGGAACCATTTTGAATGCAGGAGTTGAGGAACCAATTAACTAAAAGGGACAAACATAGCTCAGAAATCACAATTAACATGATAGTTGTTACCATATCTCGGAATATCACCATATCGCATTCTATTTTTATTTTGCCATATTTATCTATTGTTCTCTAAGTGCTTTGGTGGGTCACTAAACATCGACGTGTTATTACTGCTAGGATGAAATAGAGTGATTGAGTTACTAGAAAAAGGAAAAAAAAAAAAAGAGACTGACCAATTAGACCAAACAGAATAAAAATGACACTTGGATAGCAGTATGTGTGAAACGTAGTCCCTGTCTCCGTTGCCTTAACAAGCGTAGAATGCAGGATCCAAGGCAACTATCATGTACTTGCTGACAAGAAGCATGCGCTTGGATCTAGTTTGATCCAATCATGTTGTCTATATATAGAAGAAGAAAAAGTGAAAAAGAAAAGAAAATAAAGAAAGTTTTATAATGGTTGAATAAAGTCACTTCTGGTTCCCTTGTATATGCCAGTAAGTTGATGTAGAATTCAAACCAAGTATCTCAATCCAATAGGAATAGGTTCATCTTGGCGGTGACCTTCAGACAGATATGTGAAACATCAATCACTTGTGAACATTCGCCAACATCTATATCTATATTCATCTTCTTAATCTTTTCATTGTGATTGTGGTTTGTTAGTTTCCGAGTATTGTGGCTTGTTCGACTATCTAATTACAACTTTATCTACTAATATATGAATTGAAATTGTGCAAGGTACCTCCTCCTGTAGTCATTTTGGATTCGTTCATTAATTTGTCACAAATAGACGGAGTTGAAAATATAGGTTTTGTAGGCAGACCTCTTGTAAACCTTCACGAGACTAAAACTCGTCCACTAGGGACACCTAGGGGTTTAAATTCTTGTTATTTACGCTAAAAGTGACCGTAGCCTCGACGAAACGGAGTTGTATGAATGTTTTATAATTATTATTTTTGTTTGATTTGCTCGAGGACTAGCAAAGTCTAAGTGTGGGGGAATTTTATAGGTGTCCAAAACACCGTAATATTTATCTATTGTTTATGCTTTCTCTGCTAGTTTTCTTGTAAATTATGTATCTTATGTTTTGTTTTTGAGTATTTAGGTACTTTGGAGTCATTTGGAACAAAAGGAGAATAAACAGCGTGAAAGTCTCATCTCATATTCAATGGCTATTGGAGGCGAAAATTATTTCTCATTATTTGCTTTCATTTCTTCATCTATGTCTGAAAAGTTTGTCGGCTTTAGTGATGCAACTTCTGTCTGAAAAGCATGACAGCTTTAGTGATGACTCGCATTGAAGAGAGGAAGTGGATTTGAGAAGTAAGAGACGGATACGGCTGTTGGCGGAAGAATTCGAAGAAGGGGCAAAGCCGTCATTTTCACAGTCGAACACTATCTGGAGCCCAGTCAAGGTTAAAGGACAGATCTGTTTGGAAGAGCACTATAGACCAATTAGTCAAGGTTAAGAGGCAATTATTTGGATGAGGTTAGGGGGGATGCCAATTTGGCTACCCTTTATCAGAACAACCAGTTATCAATAACCGTCCCAACCGATAACCCTAGAATTCAAGGCTTCTCAATCATTAGTTAACTGAGAAGAAGAATGGCTGCGTAGAAGCAGCTGCTATTACACTGAGATGAAGAACATATCGAGAATGAGAGACGAGCAATTCAGAGATAGAGATGGATCTTGACTGAATTTGTGGTCATTTCTGTTGACACGAGAAGAAATGGAGGAAAGGGTTTGCTATGGAGTTGAAACTAAGATGGAATGATGGTGATATTCATTGTAACTGTTGAGTTGAGAGGGAACATATGGTGTGAAGATTAAAGAGGGGTTTGAGGAGTTTATTTGGTTTAATGAAGCTGGAGGGATTTGCAGTCTTGGGTTTGATCGAATCTGTTGATTGCATCAGTTGAACTCGAGAAGAATTGAAGATACAGGGAGGAGGTTCATGAGAAATTGAGAAAATGCAGTGGATAATGCATCTCCAATGAAGCGCTAGTGTTGCAGGTGGCAGTGGTCAAGCATTGGAAGAATAGCTGGAGTGAAGCACAGATGGAATGCAGTGGAACTGAACTTGCAGGATAGTTTGGCATGTATTGAGCTGTTAACTGGTGGTTGTAGTTGGTTATACAGTGGAACTGGTGGTGTTGCACTGGTTTGTTGGTGAAGGCAGTGGTGCTTGACTTGAGCAACATATGTAGTGACATCTGAAGGCAGGTGGGGAATAACTGAAAGTGAAGGTGGTGGTTCTTGTGGATGGTGGTGGATTTAAACTGGAACATGAGATGCTACTGGTGATGTTGTTGGTGGTGCAAAACAAAGTTAGGTGGTTCTAGGCTTGGTGATTATAGCAGGATTGAGTCAAGTTACAGCCATGGTGGTCTCTCTGAACTATAAGATTGCAGTCTGTGAATTGAATTAATTGATGGATAGTTGGTTGGTGTTGCAGTTCTGATGGCTGTAGTGGTGAGATTTCTTTGGTGTTTATTTTGAAGCTACACAGAATTGCAGGGGAAGAAGTGGCTTGTGGGTATGAAGCAGTTGGTGATATGGTCTGATTTAGGAGCTTAAACTGTGCAGGTGGAATGAAGTTGTAGGAGATTAGCTAGTTGGTAGATGTGAAGGTGGTTATGACTGACTGGATTATGAAGCTGCAGGGGTTGGTACTGGTGCTCAAGGAAATCAGGGAAGGAATTGGCAAGTGAGGGCTCTGAGTGTAATGTCTTTGCTGTAATCGGAAGTGGTGGAAATCTTTGCATAGTAAGCAACTCGGTTGGAGTTGCGGTGATGGGTGTGAAGTTATGAATGGATGCGGTGATCTTTGGGATGTTAAGAGGAATGGGTTTAGGTTAGTTCCTATTTGGTATGAAGCTACAGGTACTGTAATGGTGATGGAGTTGGCAATCTGGAAGTGTAGTTCCTGCTGCAGAGTCGATGGGTACTAGACAGATGAGAATGACGTAAGGAAGTGATGTGAGTGCCAAGAATACAATTAGAAGTTTTTGTAAGAGAGGCATTGGTTCTGATGAGGTACATAATTTGTGTGCTAGCAACAAGATGCATAGCCAAGATGGCTGGCCAAGCAGGGCATTGCAAACGTTTAGGCCTGGCAACTTAACCGGGTCAACCTAGTTAGCTCGACTCAGTTGACCTGACTGAATTGACTATTAACCGGTGAATTTTCTATCACCGGAGATACTTGCCGGTGCCGGATTCCGGCCAAATTCCGGTCAAAAACCCAGTTTTCCGGCGACAACTTTTGGCAGAGATTTTTACTGGGTTATTTTCACACATGGGTTTAATGGGCTTGGTGGACTTTTCGGACGTGCACTTGAAGATTTTGAAGACTTTGACCTATTTTTGGAAAGCAAAGGGCTATAAAAAAAAAGAGTTTCTACAACTTTCATATCACGTTTTTTCTAATCCTTGGAGCAGAGGAGAGAGCCGCTGAAACTACAACTAGGGTTTTCTTTCGTATTTAATATTCATCTCCTTTATTTGATTATTGATTATGATGAACTCCGTAGCTATGAGTAGCTAAATTTAATATTATTGGTTAAGGATGTAGTCTTATTTCTAAAACTTGTGCTTGATTAATGTATTAGTTTTCTCTCTTTGTTTTCGTTCAAATCTCTACTGCTTTTAATAATCACATGATTGATGTATTGTGATAGGATTTAGATGTTTGGTTAGTTAAGTGGCCAATTAATTGAACTTGCTTCGTGTCCATAGCTATTTTAGGGTTTTTCATCGAGCGATAACCCAAATACAAGTAGCATGATATGATTATAGTTTGTAGTGATACACTCTTATAATCATATGTAGAGTTTGACCATTGTCCGAATTGTTATGCTCAATGTATGACAATTGCATTGATTAGCCTATTTCCAAAACTTAATGCTCATGGGAATTGAACTTGATTAGCGCAAGGTGTTAGGTTATTCTTTAGGTAGAATTCACATACGCAGCTCTAATGTGTGTGTTGATGAACTTAGGAAATTTTCAGATTATCTTGCTCTCTTGATTTTCTAGGCTTTTGATAATAAAAGAGATTAAATTGTAATTCTAATCATATATGAAAGCACATGTTTAAGATTGAAGATGAATTTCTTGACCAATATCTTTCTTTATTGATTACTTCCAACTATTTACTTTGCTTTTATTTTACTTTAATTTTACAAAAATCAGAAATCCCCCTTTGGGTTACTAAGAAACTAGAATTTGATAACAACAATCGCCTCTCTGTGGATACGAACTCTTCCTTACTTTATACTTCATTCATATTTTGTCGAGTAAGAAAGTGAATTATTTTTGTGTCGGCTGACAACCGATCAATGCTTGGTAAGAAAAATTTATGAGCATTTTCCTGGTGAGAAGTAAAGTTTTACGATCCAGTTACTAAGTTATGAGTGGCGCATCGGTGAGTTTCGACCTGCGTGTCTTAACGTCGTAGATGGAATATTTGAGTGTATATTGTTTATATCATAACAACTACATTTTTGGCGTTGAGACAAAAAGTGAATAACTTAACCTTACCACTACAAAGCATGTAGAAACCAACTACAATCCACAAACAAAGAGAAGTCGGGACTTATATTACTTATAGTCATTTTTATTGTAAAAAGCAGTAACACGAAAAGGATGATCCAATTGGCTTGACACACCTTTTAACCACCAAACTATCTAAAACATCAAAAAAACACCAGTTTTAAATCTACTAAATATGTAGAGTACGAATGATATCATCACCATTGACTAGATTGGGGATGGAGGTTCAGCAAGAGAGAAACAAATAGATAGGAAAGATAAATATGGATTTCATTAGAAGTGCGATAAAGCGACATGCCACATGAATTTGTTGCAAAAAGAATCTGAGGTATAAATCTAGACGAAATTCTTACGCGTTTAGACGTCTTGGTAAAAATAACAAAGACACGGGAATCAATCATATCTGAGCAAATGATGATCATACGAATACTAATAGAAGCTTGTTAAAGAACTGCTCGGTCGAACTCGCAAGCGTTGCTATCTCAAGCTTGTTGTGAATACTATAAGTCTTGATTTCTAGTCTACTTATAGTTAAGTCTCGGATTAGGATAGAAAGTGTAATTGAGTATTAAACTTCACGTCGTTCATCGATTGAAGACGAAGAACTACTAAGGGGAGCTTGTGGAACTTCATCCAAAAAAGTTATGTGGAGACTTGAACTCATCTATCACTCAAAAGTCTATCTACTCTATCTCCTATTTGAGACAAAATTCGTATAGCTATATAAACTTCAATTATACACATTTGGTATTTCAAGATGAGTTTAACTCGCTTACATATTTCTCGAAATATATGTTGGTAAGCTTTCGTATTAACCAAGTTCATCTTATATTCTTAATGAAAGTCAAAAGATGATCATGTGAAAATTGCTTGGTAACATATTACATGATTTGTGTGACACAGTCATTTGATGTAGACTCGGAATGTTTCGTATTGATCATGCAATCACTTGAAAATTTCTTTGAAGCTAATATTTTGTGTGAGACAGCTATTGTCGTCTTCCAAGAATGTTTCAATGGTTGAAATGAGAGTTTAGAACAATTGGATTTAAGCACAGTATGCGTACTTGCATATGTGTAAACCAAGTCCGAGAACCATGGTATGCATACCCGTATGCGTACTGTTTGGTTTAGTCAAGGTTTGGGAACCAAGTACGCATACCGGTACGCATATTGGCGTGAGTTTCAAGTTCAAGGACTTTAACTGAGTTTGTGGTATGCGTACCAGTTCGCGTACTGGCGAACCCAAACTTAGTCCAGCCACTAAGGTATGCGTACCCATTTGCATACTTGAGTGGGTTATGTTCTAAAATCCATGAACTAATACATTTATATAATAAGGAATGCAATATTTTGCAAACCGTGGCATAGTGTAATGACTTAATTCGAGTGAAACAAAATGGATTTTGCTTCAATTGTGTCTTGTATACTTCTATGAGAATATAAACAATTGAAAAACTCTAGAACTAGTTTCATTTGAGTCATTTGAACTAGTTATGGTTAAGATGAATAAGGTTGATATGAAAGTGTTCATATGGCTAACTTTGGTTAACTATTGTTGAGCCAACAAAGGTGCACACGTTTAGGTATGGTTACTCGTATCTAAATGAAGTCACTTTTCATTTGTGTGTAACAAGCTAAGTTCAATCTAACGGTTGAAAGATATTAGCTTGAGTCTAATCAGGTTTTCATCTGACAGTGAATATTGAATGCTTTGTAATTACCAAGGTAACATTGATTGCGAAACCTAATTTGAAGACTATATAAAGGAGAACTCTAGCAACTGGGAAACCTAATACCCACACCTCTTGTGTGATACTCGTTGCAACTAGAGTTGATTCTCCTTTAACCTTAGGTTTTTCACGAAACCCTGTAGGTTAACGACTTGAAGACTTCATTGGGATTGTGAATCCAGACCCAACTATTTTCTCTGTAGTTGCGTGTTCTGATGTTGCTATTTTCTATTGTGATTGAGTACTATCTTCTCTAAGATTTGCTCAAGATTTAATCTCCGATAGACAAGATAAAAATTAGTCTCAAGTCTCATCGTTTGTTATTCCATAATATCTTGTTTCGCTACCATACGATAATATTATTGTGAGGTGATTGATATTTCTAGGTTGTTCTTCGGGAATATAAGTCCGGTATATCAATTGGTTCCTGTTAACCTCGATTTATCAAAATACGGAACAAAACTCATAGGTTTATCTGTGGAGACAGATTTACCTATACAATAGACTTTTCTGTGTGAGAAAGATTGGTTTATCGAGTCTTCGACTTTGGGTCGTAGTAAATCTTAGTTGTGGGTGAGATCAACTAAGGGAATCAAGTTCGTAGAGTCCTGCTGGGATTCAGAGACGTAAGGAGAGCAATTGTACCTTGATCACCGTGAGATTGTTTAGGGCTCAACTACATTCCAGTTCGAAGTTAACTTGGAGTAGGCTAGTGTTTGTAGCGGCTTAATACATTGTGGTGTTCAAATCTGGACTAGGTCCCGGGGTTTTTCTGCATTTGCGGTTTCCTCGTTAACAAAATTTCTGGTGTCTGTGTTATTTCTTTTCCGCATTATATTTGTTTATATAATTTAAATATCACAGGTTGTGCGTAAGTTCAATCAATCGTGAATCCAACCTTTTGTTGTTGATTAAATTGCACTTGGATATTGGTTTTTGATACCGTCCAAGTCATTTCTTATATTCAATCAGGCTCGCAAATTCCTATTTGTTTGATTGCGGATTGAATTGAGAAATTGAGATATAACTCTTTGATATACTTTTCTTAAGATTGAGTCTGACTATCTAGTTGATTCTCTTAAAAGTATATTGGAGTTAGTACATATAGATTGCTAAGAGAAATATTGGGTGTGGTTGTTAGACCCCCGCCTTTTCAAAGCTATCACGAAACTGTGGCAAAAAGTTTACCCATTAGACCTATCCCCACAAAGTCGAAATAGGATCTAACGTGCATGCAATAGAAAACCGAACATGGTTGAGAGAAGCAAAAAGGAAATATGCAATGCCAGATTCACCAGAACCAGACGGGTTCAAAGAGCAACGACGACATTAACTGGAACTTATGATTTATACCCACAGGTAGAATAATCACTAAAGAATATAGCAACGAAAGTGGTAGACCCTAATACGAAGTCTGGAAAGAAAATGTTTAGAATATTGCCGACGTATAGCAAACCAAATACAATGGGCATGCCTAGAACCTGAAAGATAACCAATCTTTATAAGAATACATACCTATAATTACGGTTGCAAACCAAGAAACAGACTTAGATAAATGTTGAGGAGTAGATACCGCCAATGCAAACCAGATTACAAACAAGCCAAGTGCAAAAGTTATTGGAAATCACTAAAACACTATCCTGGAATATACAGAGCTCATGGTGCAGCGGGATATTTTACTAATACTAGTAATGCTCTTTTAGGAGTAATTTACTCCGTCATAATCTTTGTTGTAGGTCCCCTTTTAAGAAGCTTTTAATAATGTTGATGTTAATCTTGTTTTAATCCACTTCTTTTGGTTGATATTCCAGAGTCTAGCGATGAAAATGCTGATGAAGTTGTTAGAGATGTGGATAACCATGAGGCCTAGTGGAATGAAGTCAATTTTATTTAAACCTTCCAATATGGTAATTATTTTAACTTTTACTTGGTAGTCCGTCAATGTTACTTGGTAATTATTTTAACTTTTATTTGGTTGAATTCAACGTATAATCCGTCAATGGAACTTTTAATCGGAATGGACATCGTTCAAGAAACATAGCAATAGACATAAGGAAACTAGTATGTCAATTTCATCCAGGTTTTCGAAGAATTCTAAAACATCATTTATCATCATGTTATGGAGAATCATGAAAAAATTAACTTTGATCCTCCTTGGTTTTTCATATTTTTTTCTTTATAACATCATTAGCATGTGTATAATGCTTGTTGTTATTTCTATATATTTTCTTCATCTTTTCTTGGTGCTTCAATATTTTTGCACCCGTCTTTAATCGATATATATAAATCTTGTTTATCGATAAAATAAATAATAATATAAATTTGTTTGACAAAAAACTATTACTTTTTCTCACCTAACCCCATTGTGATTCTAAGCCACAACACATGATGTTAAATGGGGTGTTGCCAAGACCTTCCATAAATCCATCATCACTTTTGGGCTTGGGCTTTTGATAGATATCGCATATTGAACTTACAAGTTACAAACTAAACCGGAGAGATTATAGTGCATGAATGTGTGTGACGACGAAGAGAAGCACAAGTACCACAAATTAGGGTCTCCTACATCATCACCACAAATGAGGATAATAAAGTAAGTTTTACAAACTCAATCTCCTATTTGCTGTTTTTCATCGATTAAATGGCGGTTACAGTTTTGGGTTCGGCTCAAAATTGAGTTGCGTTTTTAGCCGAACTGTACTTCACAAAAGCTTCTTGTAAGTGTATATGAACAGTTCGGCTTGAAATTTCATGAAATTTCAAGCCGAACCTAGTCACAGAAAGAGATGCATAGGGGTTCGACGTATTCGATAATCATAATATGTGACGAACCTAACACATTTACGAGCTTCGGCTATTACGATATTCACAATATGTGCCGATCCAATACAAAATTATTAACTCAGGAATGTACATGATCAGATTCGGCTTATATTCTACTTATTCAAATAGCCGAACAATGTGTTTCCAACAGGTTCGGCGCTTACGTATTTCTAAATATAAGCCGAACCCTAAACATTTTTTCTTCCAGATAGTTCAATGTAGGGTTCGGCTTGTTAGGAAAATTAGAACCAAGCCGTACTCTGGTCTACAAGGTAGGTTCGGCTCTTAATCAACACTTTCAGCTAACCGAACTGTTCATCTAGACTCGTCGAACCATAGTAAAAAACACAAATTTTTGATGATTTTAACCTACAAAAGTGAGATTAAACATAAGATATGTTGGACAAACACAAAAACACATATTTTTGATGATTTTAACCTACAAAGGTCGAACCCCGGAAGCTGCCTAAATGCCTACAATTCAAGGGTTTTTTTTTCTTACTCAAAATTTTTTATCTACACAATTTTATAACTAAATAATCTTAAAACTAATCACTAATCAGAATTATTTTAACTAATCATCAGTATTAACACTGATCCTAAAAGGACAGATTTGCCATTACCAAAAATATTTGGTTAAGGGGCTTCTGATTTTGCTATTTACACTCCTTTTTTGTTTGTACTTGGTATGCCCTAAAAACTTTCTGTATGCCTAAAACTTTCTGTGTGGGTGTCATTGTCTTATTTCCTTATCGTCCAATTTTCATCAATTGAAACTTGTTATTTCAAGTTTTCTAGTCTATACTTTTGTCTGTTACAGTTACTAGTTGAGTGAAGTGCTACATGCCAAGATAAGTAAGATTTTATCAGCTTTGAACTTCATACATATTTAAGAGCCTAAGACAATAACTTGACTTCTTTGAAGCTTAGGCTAATGATACAATGGTATGAAACAAAATGGTCTAGCTAGGCTGGTAATTAGAAGGCAAATTGGAAACAAAGAATGCACAAGAAGATGTCTCTATTCAAATGGTACCCCAAGTTTATGCTTACCCTTAAACAAGTGACATGTGGTCCTTTATTTCTCGCCGACGTTACCGCAATCGACAAACATGTGGCCCTCTTGCTCGCGTCCTTCCTCCTTAACTTGTTTATCAACAATAACACCAACAACAAGAACAGTAGCAAGGTGGTCCACCTTTTCTTTTCTTTTCATCTTCCAAACCCAAACCCCCTAGTTGTAATTAAACAAGAACAGTAGCAAGGTGGTCCTCCTTCTGCCTGTTCAGGGCTTGACAGAAGAAACCAAGTACACAACTCTAGCATCGAACACTACCTGTTTACAAATGGTCCCTCCCCGCTCCCCCTCCCCTCCCCCTCCACTCCCATGCTCTGATGCTCACCACCACCATGTTTTGATTTTTTTACTTGTTTCTATCTCTTGTTAATCTTGTCATCATGTTTTTTTATATTTGTTTGTTTACTTTGTAAATCTCGGACCTCTTTAAGGCAAGCAAGCTTAATTGAAATCTTTATTTATTTATTTTGGTTTATCAAACGGATTAGAGACTAAAACGTTAAATAAAATAGGGATTAAAATATTAAACAAAATAAATAAAAACTGAAATGTTTAACGTAATATATAATATAGACTTAAAAATAATTATATATGAAATCGGTTACTTATAGAAATGTAATTTTTATGAAAATAAAGATAAATATTTTAGTTTCGATACGAAAGATTACATCTGTTTCATTAAAAGTAATACTTTAATATTTTTTCTTTCCATTTTTACCTAATGTTAGGCTAAATTAAAAAGTAAAATAAAAGTATGTTGTCGATTTACATCGCACGTGCTTGCTACTTGTGCTTGTACATATAATAGTTCAAAGCTCAAATAAACCAAATTTTCGATTAAAGGGAATAATGAAACTTACATATCGTTAGCATATTTTTTCCTACTGTTTCATATTTTTACAAAATGACCCTTTTAAATAAATTAAAAAAAAGAAAAGAAATTAATAACAGACAGTCGTACACTTGCAACATTATTGTCTGTAGTCGATCTGCATCAGTCATATTATTGCTTGGATGTTAATTTGTTAAACTTCGCGTATCATTAGAATTTGTAGACGAATAACCAATTAGTTGATCTGTTTCCCAGCTTTGTTTTGTAGCAACTCCTTCATGTCGGGGAACGTACTCCTATAAATCATACAATAAAATTACACGAATAGTTACTACGAATGTCGACCATAGGCCTCGTATCCTATTCCGATTAGTCAGAACTTAAAGACAGAAGTTACCTCCAACTTCATTACTAACTCTTTGGCTGTTGGAGCGGATATAATAATTTTCCGTTCCTTAAGACTAATGAACCCTTCTTCCACAGCTTTATCAATGAAACATAACAATGTGTTGTAGTACCCATCAACATTCAACAATCCCACCTGAAATGAAAAAAATGTGTCTTAGTTAGTGGTAAAATACCGGTTACTAGATAGATTATCAGGTTTGCAAAGATCACTAACTGCTTACCGGTTTATCATGGATGCCTAGCTGAGCCCATGTTATTACCTCTAGTAGCTCTTCAAGAGTTCCATAACCACCTATATGTATATATACCATATAGAAAATAAGAATCATTGGGCCGACCGACCTGAGGGCCCGAAGGGCCCGTAGAGAGGGAGTCTCTTTTATAGCCACTTTTTTGTTAAATGAAGAGTAACGTAAATATTCAATTTCATAAAAAGATTGAGAAAGAATATTCCTTGCAGATTCTCGTCACATTTTCACTAGACAAGATTATCTCTCTCTTTTAGTCAAATTATTATACCTCTTTGTGTATCCTACTTTTCAGGGGTATAATTGGAAAGCTAACTTTAATATAACATATATAAAAATATGTGTCTTAGAATTTTACAAATTTTATCTCGTTGGAAAGGTTGTAAAAAAATCTACGCAACGAGCACAAACAACAATATCAAATTTAAACTCCATCTTCAAATTCTTTTTCGGTCGGCCCTTCCACCGTGGCAACGGTTATACTAGTCTTAATGAAGAAAAGCTAATGATGATTTGAATAGCATTTTCCTCACTTATAAAAAGATTAACATATAAGGTATATTGGTTTTTTCTTCTTTTGGTAATTGAATGTTAATTGAATAGTCAAGATTTGGAAACTTCTGCATCCATTGAAATGGGTTCTTTTCATTTACTAGTCCTTAGTAATCAGTGTTTGATGTTGATATCTCAGTAACTTGGGTTAGCTTGAAGCTGCTGTTCTCTAATCATGGGGGAGCCAGACTTCAGACTTGGGTTTTGTGTAGCTCTAATAAATTTTAATTACTATATACTCCTTGCTTAGAACAGTTGCTTTCATACCCTCTAAATTTTACTTGAAATAGTGAGTAACAAACACAACACTACAAACATATAATCAAATTGTATAAGCAAGTGTCATGGTACTACTGCAAAGTGTAAGAAATTTTACTTCACTTTTTTTTTCTTTTGCTTTATTTTAGTTTTTGTGAGCCCAAAATGAAGATGTGACCATATGGGTCATTCTGTTATTGTTTAAAATGACTTCTAATATGATACTTACGCTAAATTCCACCTCATTTTGGTGTCAAAATTCAGGACTAACCAGGTAAGGCAATAAAAGCATCAGATTGTCTAGCCATTTCAGCTTTTCTTTGGTGCATATCAGCAACTGCTCTCACTTCTCCAACTGTTTCACCAGTTATCTGCACACACACACCCAAAAAGAAAGGGGTAAGAAAAACATCATAAATGTAAATGTGGACTCGAAAAAAAGGAGGTTGTGGCTCAGTGATGACTCAAGAGAGAAAGAGAGACAGTCACAGTAGTCAAGGGCTCAAGGCTGAATATATTTTCCAAGAAAACTTTTGTATAGGGTTTTGTGCATACAACAGAGACGCAATGATAGTGTTTCAGGGTGAGGCAGAATGAGCTGATCCGTAAACAAGATAAAAAATAAAAGTGAAGTGAAAAGGCAACTATGAAAAATACTAATTATGCAGAATTGAAAATTAGTGTTAAAGAAGTAAAAAGGACAAATCAAAACAAGGTGTGAAACTGAAACTAACTAAAAGTTGGTGGTAAAGTAGAACACAAAGTATGAAAACCTTCGGGCACAAGAAAAATGAAGAATGGAAATGACATGCACATATCATATAAAGGGATTAATGTAAAATGAGAAGAGAAAAACTGGAATGACGACCCAAGAAAGAAGATTAGCATGAGCAGATTAGTAACATAATAATAAACTTAATCGAAATAAGAAACATATAAATGGGCAAACTTAGTACCTCCCTTGGCATGAGTGTCTTGGGGATAACTCTGTATATATAGAGAGATGGAAATAGTGAGACAAGAAAATGACAAATAATCAATAGTAGTGATGAGGAAAAACCAACATGTTACATGTACTGGTAAATTTCAGTAGTCATTTTGTTTTTGACAAGAATATTAGATGAAAGAAGAAAGCAACAATTAGTGTAAGTAAATAAATATACTAATATCTATCAAAATGAGCTTCCTTACTTACCCAAGAACATGTCGACCACCATCATGAACAGCTTGTGAAACTAAGCCCATTAGTCCTACACTTCCTCCACCATAAACCAAATCAATATTCTTTGCCACCTGCAATCAAATTAACCTTAATATATTTATAGCTACTTTGATGTTACTTAGAACAGTGTTAATCAAAGTGTTTTTGGCTTCTAGAGAAAGAGAGAGAGAAAGATCAGTATTTTGGTACAGAGACAAAGATGTTGATGATGATAGAAGGTTCTTAATTTGCTGGAAGATACTGTAGAAATTAGAACATCAAATCAAGTAGATTAAAGAGCAAGAGAAAACAAATACCAGTTCATTTCCAAGCTCAATGGCAGCCTCTTGATAACTGCTCTTCTTTCCTTGACTACTACCACAAAAAACACAAATGCTCTTGAATTTGGATTCTTTCACTTTATTCTCTCCTTCCATAACTATTCTCTAGTCTCTACTCTCTCTTTCTTTCTTTCTTTCTTTCTTTCTTTCTTTTCTGAGTTGTTACTTCTCTGCTTGGATGAATGTCATGTACAATCACAATGTATTTATATATAAATATATCCACTCCCCGTTTTGACTGCTTTATGTGGAATATTTTTTAAACTGGACCGTTTGATTGACGGGTGGGGCCGTTTTCTTTTACGTATTTTATAAAGTCACTAGGGCTTAACCCGTGCCGGTATTCATATAGCTATGCATTTTCGGATATATGAATATTAATTAATATGATATTTATTAATATCAAGTTTACCCTTCTTATCATTACAAAAGTAAATAAAAACCCGATAGATATTTTTGTCTTCACTCCACAAATCTTGATAAGATATTTTTGTCTTCACTCCAAAAATTATTTTTAATTTTTTTTTTTTTAACAAAGTTCAAGTTCTTGATAAGAGTATAAGTTTTTTTTTTTGTTGTTGGAATTACCTAATTTGTAATGTCCAAATGAAGTCTAAATGGGTTTACAAGTGTTTGTTTAAATACGTACAAACCAAAGTGTGACAATTATGTCATAGCGTGGCAAATCTGTTACGAATTCAGAAATGTGGCAATTCTGGATAAAGTGGCAAATTTGTAACATCAAATAACAAGAAGAAAAATAGTTAGAGCTTGTGGCAGAAGCTTGACGTTACAAGCTCTAACTATTTTTCTTCTTGTTATTTGATGTTACAAATTTGCCACTTTATCCAGAATTGCTACATTTCTGAATTCGTAACAGATTTGCCACGCTATGACATAATTGTCACACTTTGGTTTGTACGTATTTAAACAAACACCTGTAAACCCATTTAGACTTTCATTTGGACATTACAAATTAGGTAATTCCAACACTCCCGTAATTTGTAATGGCTCTTTTTTTTTTTTTTTTTTTTTTTTTTTTTGATATTCACCCAATCTCCGTTTGCGGCTCTTATCTCCTCATGCTTGCTTCGCTCGCAGTAAACTCTTTATGGAGACCCCATTTCTTTTTTCTTCATGGAGACCCCATTTCTTCTCTTTTAGTATTTCTTGCTCATTTAGTATGTCTCCTAACTTCTGCGTGCAAGCCTCTACAAATTCAACATTTTTGAAATGTCGATATTACAAAAGCTTTGTCTTGTAGTAGCAGTAGTTTTTTCTTCTTCCAGTGGATACATGTCCACCGGCTTCGTGTCACAAGTAGAAACTTGATGTTGTCGTGACAAACATGGCTTTCTTGCCATTTTTTTTTCTCAAAACCGAGTAGGTCGTCTCATTGAGGCTCTCTTCCCACAATATGAGGAGGCGATCATTTGAAGCTCTCTTCCCTCAATATATGGAGGCATTCGTTGTTGACGTTTTCATGATATCGGCTTCTAAAACTCTTGAACGATTGTGGAGGCAATCCTTGGTGCACTCTTCCCAAATTGTCTTTAGAATTTTGTAAACAATTTGAGGAGGAAAATTATTGCTCTCTTCCCTCAAACTTGTCTTCTGGGTCACTTATCAAAAAGTGATTTCTTTTTTCTTCTCTACTTTTCTTTTTCCACATGGAGGCGTTTTTGCTCCTGTGAAGGTAGGATTTTTTTTTTTTTTTTTTTTTTTTTTTGAAAGTTTGAATGGTTGAAATCTTCTTAGTGGTGTTTGCATCTTCTCCTTCTTAAACTTCATATCTTCTCAACTCGAAAGCTTTGAAACCCATCAATTCGTAGCGGAAACTTTTACGCCCATTTCGGATCGAACGAGCTCTGATACCAAGTTAAAATTTATACTCTTATCAAGAACTTAGAAACCTTGATAATATTTTTCGGAGATATACGAGCATCGTGGTGTTGCTCGTATAGAGCTCCTAGAGCTCTAGTAGTGAAGGGTGGAAGCAAGGACTTTGTAACTTGAACTTTGTATTGATTGATTCTTGCTACCTTTCTTTCTTGCTTACAAATGAATACAACATGCCTATTTATAGGCTACAAAAAGAAGAAGAGAACTATGTCTATGGAGGCTAACAACTATGCCTATGGAGGCTAACAACTATGCATATGGAGGCTAACAACTATGCCTATGGAGGCTTCCACCAAACCAACTACTAGACAATCTAGTATTCTTATTTGATTTGTCTAACTCTAGAACACTCATTTTACACATGTTAATTGTCTAACATTGACTCTAGACATCCTAGATATTTCTAGGTTAATTTAGATAGATGTGAACACTTGACTAAGTTGGTGTTGAATATTCAACATTTCCGCCTTGACATTCTCCCATATTATGCGTGTCCTTTCTCGAGTTGTATCCTCAAGCCAGCCATGAAATTATATCAGAATTAATTTTTACATATTTTTGTCTCCCCATAAAAATATTATTTGATATATTTTTTAGTTTACATAGATATCTTATCGATCCTTTGAAATGATATTACCTTTCTGCATCTTCCTTATTTCATTGAAGGATGTTAGGATCTTCATGGACCATAGGAACCTACTATGGGCCTGACCACATAGCACTGATGTTGTCCCTACTTGACCACCTTGGGATAAGAGGTGTGCGGTTTTAATCTAAAAGGCATCGGTGTTACGTAAGGATATGCCCAAGCTTATTAAGCTCCACATGTACTCTTCTTTCTTCCATGTGTGACTATCCCTAGCTATACATATGTGGTTTATCACGTCACATACTCCAACAATCTCCACCTTGGCTGTATTAAACCACTTAACTAGTCCAATCAGACTCCACCATATGAGTACCATATGTAAATGCTACCCATCGATCATGATTATTGTCATTATACACCCTGGAATCCTTCTCCACCTTGAGTTAATGAGAAGGCAAGCACTAACTCCACCTTGAGCATTTTATTTCCCACCTAGAACCCTGCTCCACTTGAGATTTAATGTGTGAGACATTAACTCCATCTTAAGCATTAATTCAACCTTGATCATTTCCTTGCCGATCTAGAACCATGCTCTACCTGAGTCAATGGGTAACTCCACATTGAGCGTCAGTTCAACTTTGGGCCTTGCCAGCTCCACCTTGAGTCTGACTCCATTTGCGCCCTAAACCGAGTGACATCCACAACCACTTTTACGTTCGAATAGTAGCCCCCACCATGGGCTCAAATACCAATTGTTAGGATCTTCAAGGACCATCGGACAGTACTCAGGGCCCGACCACATAACCCCGAACCCCACTTGACCACCTTGGGATAAGAAGTGTGGGATTTTTAATTAAAATTCCTCGGTGCTATGTATGGAGATGCCCAAGCTTATTAAGCTCCACATGTATTCCTATGTATTCCACGAGGGACTATCCCTAACTATACATATGTGGTTTATCGCGCCACATACTCTAGCCACGAAGCAAAACCAAAACATTAAACTATGTAAGATGTAAAAAAATTACAACACCTGAACTCATTCGTCTCAAGAATAATTGTGTAGATATTAACAATGTTCGGATCCATATTGCTTTCTTCCCATTTAAGAATAGACTAAAAAGAGTAAAACTCAGAATTGACTCAACACTACATATCATATTGTATGTTCTTACTATTTCAATGACATAATAAAAAGCTAATTCATTCACTTAAGCTATTATATTTTGAAATGTTAAGTCATTTCCGATGCCAACCATTTTACTTACATACGATGTAGTTCTAGTTTTCCAAAATTCCAAAATATATTATGTACGTAATTCAATTCGGCAGGAAGAGTTCACTGAATGGAATATAGGTAATGGCTTGTCCTTTCGTAACTTTGTGTTTTTTCAACATATTTGGATCCAAAGTTGGAAAAAGCAATGTATTTATGCGTTTTGGGGTGAGAGCTATTTAGGGATGGGTTACCTCCAAGAAAACTGCTAATTGATGACCGCATCACTGTCAATTGAAAACCCCACACTGTCGGATAACCGCGGTGACTAAGTGGGGACAATATTGGCGGAGGATCATGTCTTTACAAATGGTATTAGAGTCGACCACGGGTTACACATCGAGGGTGAAACAGTATCCTTTCTGAATTGTGTCGGGAAAAGGTCTCATGAGTGAGAAAAAAATGCCAGAGTCTAGGATTGAACATATTCTGGAGCCGAGGACGGTTCCTAATTAAGTTGGTGGTATTATAGTACGCCGACTCGGTAGGTGGGATTTTTTTCAAGTGGAATATAGGTAATGGTTTGTCCTTTCCTAACACCAAGACCTTTTCAGTATAATTGGCTTCATAGTTGGCGAAAAATCTTTGTAGTTAAGCATGCTCGATATTGAGTAATCCTATGATGAGTGACCTCCTGAGAAGATGTTGTTGGATGACCGCAGCGATGGCCATTGAAAAACCCATATTTTCAGATGACCGCAGT
This sequence comes from Papaver bracteatum, assembly GCA_023529315.1. Taxonomy (NCBI): domain Eukaryota; kingdom Viridiplantae; phylum Streptophyta; class Magnoliopsida; order Ranunculales; family Papaveraceae; genus Papaver; species Papaver bracteatum. Next base: position 174,380 of record JAJJWX010003988.1, read on the forward strand.
GGCCAAGTGAAGATATTATCGGTAGAGGTTCAGGCCGTTACATTCTACGACATTACGCTTTCAAATGTGAGGTCATTCGTTGCATAAAAATACTAATAACAATACGCTCTACTTACAATAAACTCTGTTATCCATCATCACTGAATAAAAATAATGTTAAACCATTTATTAAGAAATACATGAGACGATGCGAAATTACTCACTGGGCACCAATACTTGCCACCGTCACTATGGTCCACTTATATAATTGTTATCCAATCTAACTAAGTATGATACTCTTTTTTCTTTCAGAAAATAAAAAGTACATTGAAAACATATTTATAGCAATATTTTTTCATCCTAGTGTTTGGTAAAGATTTCATAAAGTGTTTTTTATGCAAAATACTTCCAAAATCTATCAATTTTAAAAGTGGGGGAGAAAGACCTTTTAAAAGCTTCAAAAACAAATGTTATAGTTCAATCTAATTTCATATTTTATTTTCCAATTCTATCCCATTTTTTTTATAACTAAATTTTTTTATCCTTGAATCTATATATCACCATTTTTTATTAATTCGTTATATTTTATCCTTTAAAAATAATAATTATTTATTTTTAAACTCCATTTTATGTTATACCGTATCACCGAAATATACTTTAATTTATCAATAATAAATATTAAGCAATTGTTGTTTTTTTAAAAGTGGTTAAAAAAATAGTACTTTTTAGTAATAATACTAATTAGTAAATTTAATATTACATATATGCACTCTAATAGTAGAAAAGTTTACTTATTTTAAGCATAATAAAATATAATAAATAATTTTCAGAGATATATGTCTGCTTTTGTCATTTTCTCACTAACTACAAATACAATTTGAGCTTTAGTTTATATTTTTTTTTTTTAAATAGTTGTAGCTTTAGTTTATACTTTGCAACCATTCAATCGTTTTTTTTAACAGAGCTCGACACAGTAACGTACATCGGCAACCATTCAATTGCTTGTTTTACATGGCTTGGCACAGTAATGTAAATCGGAAAATCACTTTTGTAAAGCCCGCACCAATACCAAACTAATCCTAAGTATTAGTTAATAAAGTATATTTATTATCATCATTAGTAGAATAATTTATATATTATCATTTTTAATTTGACATTTAATAAAATATTATCATGGCAAATTAATAGAGTATTTATTATGAAGAATTATGGAACCTTAATGACATGATAAATTTTGTCTGTTAGATGCATTTCGAATCCCAATCAGAACCATTAATTATGACAATCGATTACATCCCTAGATTTATCTCTTGTGAGGACAAATCTGAACCGCCACTTACACAAGCAAAGTTAGTCAAACTGTTCTTTATACTCTTGATGATATATACTTCAGTAATGTGTTTAGTCAAATTAAATAAATTATGTAGTAACGACTTTTAATTACATATTTTGTTCATAACTTGCTGATTATTTCTAGAGTAATTAGATTTTGCAGCCCAAAAATTCATTCTACTAGACTTTTAGCGCGTATTTGCTGTCATACTAGATTGCTAAACCTCTTTTATCAATATTGATGAATTTGCGTTCCAATTTTTTTGGAAAAAATATCATATTGCATTGAACTTCAAAAATAGTGATCATTCAAGATGAGCATTCAACTTCAAAAATAGTGGTTTATTTCTTTGATTTAAGTTGCGGTTCAAGGGAAAACTTGAAGAAAGAAAAATAACGCGAAATTATATAGCGTAAAAGAATTTCGTTTTTGCGCAAAACTATTTAGCCTAAATATTTTCAGCCTTTGATTCTTTTAGTAGTTGCCCATAATTGGAGATCTATGGGTGAGATTCTTTGCGATAAACTATTTTTCACGTAAGCCTTTCCAAATTACTAGGATTAGCTCCTTTTCAACCTTTCAAGCTAACGTAGATTTGGAAGTTGAAGGTTGAAATTAGGAACCATTAGAATCAACCTAGACATTATGTGTTTCCTATAATGTTCTTTTCAAAGTGTGGTCATTCGTTAAAGAAGATACGCTGGCTACTGTAGTAGCAGGAAATCCCACACTACACCCCTCACAAGAATACATACAATCAAATCATTTTTAGATCAACAATCATAAATTTTATTGATTAATCTCACCACTTTTACAAGATAAAAAGGAAATGAAGCTAAAGAATTAACAACCGCTATGGATTTTCTCTCTCCTAATGACTTTCTCAACACTCGAAAAAGATCTCTCTCTTCCTTACGCTTATTCAACTCTTTATATAGGGATTTACATAGTGGGTGACAGCTAATCTGTCCTTTATTTTAGGATCTGACTTGCAATATTCTCACAAGAGTTCTATTGTCAATCTTCACAAGCACTACAAACATCGCAGAGTCATCACACCTTTCTCATGTTTATGCAATCGTCATCTGTTATGCCATTCTTCAAATCATTCTGCGATGCTCGCAAAGTGTTGTTGATCAAGCTTCGCAAATGTATCCTTCTTGCGATATTTTGATCCTACATCTTGCCTCTTCTCATGTCTTCTCTGCGAAGGAGAGAATGTCATGAGAAACTGTTTTTCAAAATGACGCAGCTATTCATCTTTTCTTTCAACTTTTTTTTCTATCGACAAGGCTCCGTGAATTAAGCATAACCGTCAACACGTGTTGAATATTCCTTTAATTACTGGCACGTTTTATCATTAACCGGTCATCTTTCTTTGACTATTTAAAAAGGGATCCGGAAGAAAGAGAATTTTCTTCTTTTGTTTCATTTTAATCCTCTTCATTTTTATATCTTCTGCAAATCTTCATCATCTGCAAATTTCCTTATTTATCAAATTCATCTTCCTGCTACTGTTCTCTTCTATTTCCATGGAGTCACCAAGGTTAGTTCTTTTTCTTTTTCTTCTTTTGATTTTGCTGAAACTAATTTTGTTTTGCTGATATCATCTTGTTTGTTCTTTGTGTAATTCCCATACTGTTTATGTTTCAGCAAAAACACCTCCAATACTAAATTTACAGTTCAAAACCCTAATGCTCCCAGAAGTTCACAACTCAAAGTTCCTGCGAGAAAGAGAAAGTCTGCGAATGACAAGGTAGTAATAAACACCATTATTTTTTAATAACAATATTGTTACCTCTATTTCTTATCTAAGTTGTGATTCGCAGGGTGACGGAGATGCTACTAAACCTCTTAAAAGATCTCGCCAACCCAAAACTGTTGAAACTTCTATTTCCTTTCCCAAACTCGGTCTTTCAACTTCTTCTTCAACACTTTCACAAACTGAAACTCTACTTCCTGTCTACGAAACCATCACAACAGATGCTAATATTTCAACCAATCTTTTTATGGATGAAATTCCCTCTGCCTAGTTTGTTGCGAATGAAACTTTTTATTCTCCTGCGACCAATACTTCTCAAATTAATTCTACTATAACCTCAACCATTATAATCTTCCTCAGACTTCTCCCTCAAATAACATCTCTTTAAAAAAGAATGATGATCATCAGCTTTCTATTATTACTGCTACTCCATCTGAGTCTCTCCCTTTTTCTAAATAAACTGCGGACGGAATGGATATTGCCTTCAAAGCTTTATCTGATATTTTGGATGATGTCAGGAAATCATCTGTGGACCCTGTCAAGTCCGGTGTCTGCGAAATTTTGGGTAAATATTTTGGTTCTGATAGGATAGTTTCGCAAATATCCTTGGAGAAAGAAATTGAAATTTTGAAGAAAAGTATTCAAACCAAGACCCTTGAATGTGACACTCTTCGTCTTGAAAATCAGAAACTTCAAAATGTTTCTTTAGACTGCGAGCTTCTTCGCAGGAAGAATGATGAACTAAAAGGTATGAATTTCTTATCTTCAATTTTAACTTGCCTTTTCACAAATTTGTTCTTTCCATGTTGTTTATTCTTAAAATATTTTTTCACTTGTTAAGCTTTAAAACAGAAACGAATAATGGAAAGATTTCAGTTTGAATCCGCCGCTGAAGAAATTCGCGTTGATAGAGATATTTGGATGGATCAGTATAACCGATTAGATAATCTTTACACATATTCTGTTGATCAAATAAATAACCTTACCAAAGAGAATACTCAATTAGTTCAAGAGCAAAACTTACTAAGTAGCGAGATATATCGCCTCTCTTATTCTTTGACTAAAGCTAACTTAGAGATGAAAACTTTATCATATGAAAACAAAACTCTATCTCAGGAGAAGCGAACTATTTTAAATATGGTGGCGATCACTTCTCAGAAATTAAATGTTCTTCAAAAGGTGTGTGATAGTCAAGAACAATATCTTCGCTCGCTGAAAAGTGATATTAAAGAAGTAACTGAATCCTATATTACTGAGAAAAATACACTTATTCAAGGTAGGATAGCTTTAAGTGTAAAATCAAGTCAGATCAAAGAACAATACTCCAAATTAGAAGAATCGTATTCCTCTCTTGCGAAGGAGAATACTTTTCTCATTTCTAAAGAAAACAATATAAAATCTCGCCTGAAGGGTTTAGTTGGAGATAAATTCGATGATGCAATGAATCATTGGGAAAATACATGCTTGGCACTAATTCAAAATCTAATTTCGCAAAAGGAAGGTAGTCATTTTGACTGCCTCAGACATCTTTCTTTTGTTAAACTTCTTTGCAATATTTCCCTTGCGAGGTGTTCGCCTGAATAATTTTTGTTCTTATTTTTCGCAGAATCTGAAAGAAAGCTTCATTCTTCCGTTTCTTCTTTGGATTCTAAACTTTCCAAGCTTCTCAAATAAAATGGATTACTTGCTGCTCACCTTGCCCGTTCTCGCGATCATGCAGAAAGAAAATATGATTATCTTGAATATTTCAAAAACATGGAGATTAGAAACCGTGACAGAGCTTTCCTTCGCCAAGCTCATCTTAGTGCTGAAGTTCTTATGAATGAGATTTTGTTGTCCTAATCTCTTTCTCCAGTATCACTCAAACCTCTGGAAGTAGATGAAGATGAAAATCTTCGGGCTGCCGATAGTGACCTTGATTATGGAAGTAGTGAAGATAGTATTTCCTAAGAAGATTTAGAAGAGGAAGAAGAAATCCCTAATAAAAAAGGAGATGATGGTGATGAAACAACTACTGGTGATAAGCCAAATGAGGAAGAAACTAGAGTCGACCAAAATGAGGAGAACATTGGAAAAGATGATAACGTTGGTGAAGATGATAAGGCTGGCGAAGAAGATATTGAAGCTTGAGTTCTAGTTTTATTTTCTTGAATTACTCTTTCTTTTCTTACGAACAATGTACTTTGGACCACTTTCGAATTCAATTATACTTTTGGTATTTTAGGTACTTGCGAGAAAGATAATGTCTTCTTGTTTATTAATTCCTATACTTGCCTCTCATTATATTTCTAGCGATGAATGATCTGCATAATGAATAGTTAGTATTTATAAATCTTTTGTGGTCTTATTTTTCCTTCCTAGTTAAAGGTCTTATTTTGCCATCTTTTCTCTTTGCGACAAAATCGCAGGACGTTTCTACACTTTCATGTAGAAACCCATTGACCTTGCCTTAACTTTTTGTTCTTTGTATTTTTGCTGTGACAATATGACAGTCCTAAATTTTCTTGCTAAATCAAAGCCCCATGACATTGTCGTCTTGCGATAAAATCGCATGACGTCTTTACACTTGCATGCAATGACCCATTGATCTCGTCTTATCTTGTCTTTTATATTATTGCCTCCTCTTCAGAAATGTTGCACAAATATGATAAGTCTTAATACTCCCATGAGTAAGAAGTCTCGTGACATTTGTGTCTTAAGACACTTATCATCTCCCTAATGGAGGGTGCCGCCCTTATCTTCCCCCCTGGTTGCCCTTTCAAGGAGACGTACTTCTGTCATACAAGACTATCTCCTCCCATCCAGTCTTAATAACAACCGGTTGTGTTCGCAGCCTCTTATCCCCTTTTCTTATATGGCTTATGGTTACGAGACTGCACCCTAAGTGGGGTTTTCTTCGGCCCGGGTGCATCATAGACAATACTTACCGAGAATGGCCAGGGTAGTTTCATACTCCCCGGGCACTCTTGGCTCAACCGTGTACCTCAGCGCCTTGGTCATACTCTGCACCCCTTAGGAGAGCTCTTATTACCTTAGTCGCCCAACTCAAGTCATATGCTCAAGTTGAGATTCCAAGGTGTCTCTCCTGGATGGGCTTTCATTGACCCCAAATCTCCATGACTCAGGTTCAAGCAGCGGTATAACCTTATCGCTGAGCCATGTAACAGATACCCCCTTCTATGACGTACTTTAGGTCTTATATTTTCCTCTTGCGAAATTTTATTCGCAAACTAGGGTGTCCACCATAAAGGTTCGTCCCATTCTGGATCTTAAATGATCATTTCTTGCGAAATTTTCGCACATTCTTATTTTATTTTGATCTTGAATAATCTTGCAGTGATTTTTTCATTTTTTTTTTTTTGTTAATACTTACTTTTTTGCATCATACATCATTTCATCAACTAGGGATTCTCAAAGTTCCTCACGGGTAATATCTCTTTAAATATAGCCTATTCCATGGTCTACCAAGTTTTTAACCAACATCTTTACCCTCTAGATCCATCAATTTGTATGCCCCCGTTCCAATTATCTCTTTTATAATTTAAGGTCCATCCCATTTTCTCGCTAATTTTCCACCACCTTCTCGCTGATAATTTGGGGTCTCGCGAAGAACCGAATCACCTGGCTAAAATTCACGTGGTTTGACACACTTATTGTATTCTCGTGCTAATCTCCGTTTATAATTCTCCATATGTTGTAAGGATTTTTTTGTCTTCTCTTCTAATTCATCCAGTTTGCTTAGGATCATTCCAGCACTAAGATTCTTCTCCCAGGCCTCTCTTTTTGTCATGGGTATAGAAACTTTTGTTGGTAACACTGCCTCAACCCCATATGTTAGACAGAAAGGTGACATTCCAGTTGCTTCTCTCTTAGTTGTGTTGTAATCCCATACTGCATTATGTACTTGTTCATACCATGCTCTATTATGTCCCTCCAACTTTTTTTTTAATATATCTGCGATTGTCTTATTTGTTTCCTATGCTTTCCCATTAGCCTGTGGGTATAAAGGAGTAGATTTTTCGCATTTTATCTTAAATGCATTAAGCAACATTTCTATATTATGTCCTTCAAATTGCTTCCCAATATCAGATACCAACTGTGCTGGAATTCCAAATCTGCAAATGATATTTTTAAATATGAATGTAAATATGTATTTGTCGCGAATGTGCTGTACTGATTTTACTTCTGCTCATTTTGTGAAATAATCTGTTGCGACAATTAAGTATCTTTTTTGTCCAGACCCTGGTACAAATGGTCCCAAAATATCTAACCCTCATTTCCCAAAAGGCCGTACACTGGTTGAAGATGATAAGGGTGATCCAAGTGCATGTATTATCTTTTCATGTCGCTGGAAATCTTCGCAGCGCCTTGATACTTGTTTTGCATCTTCATGCATATATGACCAATAATAACCTTATGTATTTTCTCTATATGCCAAAGATCTTCCTCCGCTGTGGTTGCCAGCATCTCCACTATGCAGCATTTTTTACACTTTATCTCCTTCTTCTCGTGTCAAACATCTAAGTGATGGTCCATTAAATGATTTTCTATACAATATACCATCTCTTAATTCATAATTTGTTGCACGAATCTTTAATTTGTGTGCCTCCAATATGTTTCCTGGTATTTCCCCTCTTGCTAAATATGCATGAAGTTCTGTTCTCCAATCTGCGATATTGTTTTTTTGCCCTTCTTCACCACCTTCTACTATCATTACATTTACCTCTTATTCCTCTTCTTTATTGATTGATGGCGATAAAAGTGTATGTATATTTATGCATCTCGCAGTTGAATCTGTCATCATGCTTGAAATGAAAGCATAAGCATCTGCGAGCCTATTATCCTTTCTTGATATATGCCTCTATTTTATTTTTGGGATTTTTGCTGATAATTCTTCAATAAGTTTCTTGTATTTCTTCAAGGATGGTTCATTTGTTGTGTATTCTCCTTTTATCTGGCGAATGACTAGCTGCAAATCATTGGTAATTCTATCATTTTCTAATTTTATTTCTATTGCGAATTTTAGGGCATGTACCACAACTTCATATTCTGTTTCATTATTAGTAGATGCGAAGTCCAACCTAAATGAAAAATCCATCTTTGTTCCCTCTGGTGAAATCAAGATAATTCCAACTCCATTACCTTCCCCATTTGAGGATTCATCCACCAATATCTCCCATCTATTTGGTTCTGTTAACAAGTCTTTTGGATCTCCTTGTTCTTCTTCTATATCCATCATCTCCTAAACAGCTTCATCATCTTTTATAGAAAATTCTGCTAAAAAGTCTGTGACAACCTGTGACTTTGGTGAAGATAACACTTCATATTTAATTTCAAAATGTCCTACTTGCGCATTCCATCTCTCTACTCTGCCTGATCTTTTTGAGTTCTTTATTACTGATTCAATTGGTACCTTTGTTAACACTTTAACTTTATGTGCCTGGAAATATATGCGAAGTTTAAAGGTCGCATAAACCAATGCTAGAATCAGTTTTTCAATCTTATAATAATTTTTCTCTGCGGCATTGAACGTCTTGCTGATGTAGTAAATTGGTTTTTCAACTCCTGCATCTACTCGCAATAACACAGTACTTAGTGCATGCGAAGTTATCGCAAGATAGATTAACAGCTCTTCTCTCGGTTCTGCCTTTTGTAAAATAGATGTATTCACCAGGTATTCTTTTATTCCTTGAAAAGCTTTCTCACATTCCTTTGTCCACCTAAATTTTGTTCCTTTTTTAAGGATGTTGAAAAAATATTTGCATTTGTCTGATGATCGCGAGATAAATCTTCCTAGCGAAGCCAAGAGACCATTTAGTTCTTGCACATCTTTTCTTTTATTCTTTGGTGTTGGCATATCCTGAACTGCTTGAAATTTTTCTGGATCAACTTGTATTCCTTCCTTGGATACAATGTATCCTAAAAAATTTCCTGATGCAACTCCAAAAATGCATTTTTCTGGATTCACCTTGATGTTAAAATGCCGCATCTGTTCAAAAATCTTCTTCAGATCTTGTACATGGTTTTTAGCTTCTTTGCTTTTTATCAACATGTCATCTACGTACACCTCTAATGTTTTGTGTATCCACTTTGTGAATACCTTCTCTACCATTCTTTGATATGTTGCTCCTGCGTTTCGCAAACCAAATGGCATTTTTGTATAACAATATAACCCTCTCGGAGCGAAAAAAGCAATATGTTCTTGATCCTCTTTAGCGAGAGGAATCTGGTTGTATCCTTTATACCCATCTAAGGAAGATATTCTATCATTTTCTGCTGCTGACTCTACCATTTGAGGTATATCTGGTAATGGAAAACTGTCTTTAGGGCAAGCTTTGTTTAGATCAGTAAAATCTATGCAAATTCTTATTCCATTATTTTTCTTTGGAACCACAACCATGTTTGCTATCCATTCCGGGTATTTTGCTTGTCTTATAATTCCTGCATGAAGCATTTTATGTAGTCCCTCTTCTATTTTGGGATGGTAAGTTGTTGCGATCTTTCTTATCCTCTGCTTGAATGGTCTTGCATCTTTGTTGATCTCCAATTTATGACATGCAACTGATGGATCTATTCCAGGAATTTCATCCATGTTTCATGCGAAAATATCTTTATATTCCCAAAAGAGATTGATGGTTCTTTCTTCCTCGTCTATATCCATCTTAGTTCCAATTTTTAACATTTTAGGTTCTTCTTCAGTTCCAATATTTACTTCTTTTGTTGGTTCTGCTGCAGTGTAACTTGCTTCAGGTTCTCCCATTGGTGTTGGTTCTTTTATAATTTTCGCTGGTTTATCTCCTTCCTGCGAAATTTCCCTGGGTACTCCTTTTCCTTCTTCTGCTCTTATCATGTAGATTTTAAACTCTTCTTCTTTCTTTGCCTCTTTCGCCATCTTCCTGCGATCTTTTCGTTTCTTCACTTGTCATTCATAATTTTTTACTTCAATTTGATAACATAGTTTCGCTCCTTCAATATCTCCCCTAATTTCGCCAATACCGCTTGGCATATGAAACTTGATGCACTGATGTAATGTTGATGCTACAGTTTTGATTGCGTGTATCCATGATCTTCCCAACAGCATGTTATATGGTGACTCCATATCCACTACACATAGCGTTATTTGTGTTTCAATTTCTCCCAGCGAAATTCTCACCGTTATTTCCCCTTTTGGTTTAATTGTGGACTTGCCGAAACCATGAATATGATATATTGGATAAGACATTTCTTCATCTTTGTACCCCATTTCGTTGTATGCATGATAAAATATTACATCCACTGAGCTTCCCGTATCTACCAAAGTTATATTCACCGCCCATTCTTCCATAGGTTTTGCTGATTTCTCATTTTCTTTCCGTACAGCCGTTACTGTGATTACCAAAGGAGATGTGTGACTCAAATTTTCTTTTGGTATCTCTGCCGTTGTGAACGTAATTTTCTGCTTTTCCCAATCCTTAAACAGAGATAGTTTTTCTACCGTCATAATCTTCTTTCCTTCAAAATCTCGTTTATGTATCCTCCCTCTAATGTTTTCATGGAATTCATTAACCATCGTTTTTGTGATTACATTACACTCCAATCTTCTTTTATTCTCATTGATCTTAATCATCTTTTCTCCGACTGATTTATTGTTTTCATTTATCATTTTCTTGATTTAAACAGTTTTCACAATAATCTCCACAATCCTTAATCAAATTTTCTGGATTCACAGGTTCAATCCCTGTTTCTAGCGCCAATATGTAGTAGCGGGAAATCCCACACTACACCCCTCACAAGAATACATACAATCAAATCATTTTTAGATCAATAATCATAAAATTTATTGATTAATCTCACCACTTTTACAAGATAAAAAAGAAATGAAGCTAAAGAATTAACAACCGCTCTGGACTTTCTCTCTCCTAATGACTTGCTCAACACTCGAAAATGATCTCTCTCTTCCTTACGCTTATTCAACTCTTTATATAGGGATTTACATAGTGGGTGACAGCTAATCTGTCCTTTATTTTAGGATCTGACTTGCGATATTCTCGCAAGAGTTCTATTTTCAATCTTCGCAAGCACTACAAACATCACAGAGTCATCACACTTTTCTCATGTTTCTGCAATCTTCATCTGTTATGTCATTCTTCAAATCATTCTGTGACGCTCGCAAAGTGTTGTTGATCAAGCTTCGCAAATGTATCCTTCTTGCGATATTCTGATCCTACAGCTACTGTGAGTGAATTTTTTGAAATAGGTATTATTGATGTTCAACATAACTCCATATTTCTCGCTCTTATTCCTAAGACAGATATTGTAGAAATTGAGTAAATAATGATCCTATACACTGCAAAATATTCTAAAGTTTGGCGAGAGGATATAGCACACATCCAAGAAAAATATCGTACTAAATATTAGTCTCCAAATAATTTTTAATTCGTCCTTATTAAAATGTAACACCGAAAGTGAAAGATAGTGGCGATAAACAATGTCAACCAAATTTTCCTCCTTTTATTTTAGTTAATTTTATATTCTCTTTTATAATTAGATTATTTTCCAAATTAAATTTGAAAACTCTTCCAAGTGACGCTTGAGAATCAGGCCTGATAGGCATTGTTTTATGCCGATGCATGATCTTAAGTTTATAATATGTAATAGCAAAATATGAAAGTGTATTTTTGGGATGTGAGATCTTTTTCATCCCGACTTTATTTCTTCATTGTAATTGTGGCGTAACTCTTTTGTTTTTCCAGGATCAACATGGTTTCGTTTGCAGCAAAAAAAAAATCGATTGCTCAAGCTAAAACTTGGAGCTTGGAGTAGTCCATATATATATACATTAGAGATTTAGCCAAGAAATTAGAAGACACAATATAAGATTATTTTTTAACTTAAGTTGGAGTAAGAAACTAATGGTGGTTTGACAGCAGAACAATGGGACAAAAAAAAAGGATAGGGTTACAGAAATATTATAATACTATTGGCTTGGTGGCTAAGAAATGGAAATCTAAAAGAAAAGTGGGATCTTATTCAAAACAAAAAGAATAACGCCAAATTGTTTCACAAAATTGCTGCCGAAGGAAGACAAATAAACCATAATTAACAAAATTAAAGTAGATGACAACAATGCGTTCTAAGCAAATATTTTTACCACAACCCGTCGTAAAAAAAAAATGAAACTAAAACTATTCAACTTCATATCACGTACCATTACACTTCAATGGTTGATAACATTTTCTAGCATTTAAAATAACACAGTTTCTGCTAGTTAACACAGTTTAAACAAGTTAGACACAAATTTCATTTGTCGGTCTATGTTTTTTTTTTTTTATAGAAAATTTGTCGATCTATGCAATTCGTGTATGGTGTATTCTAATATACATGGAGAGGCCTTGTTAGAATCACAACCATTATTCAAAATAGAAAATGGGCTATATAGCCAGTAGGGAATGTTTTCTGGGCCATATGGACTGATAGGAATTAGGCCTGGGTCAAATATCCAAAAGAATCTTTTAATGGAGAGAGACTAAATTACCCTGCCACATCCACCAAAATCTTATCACGTCGCTCTCTTCAACAAAACCACCAACGCCTTCACCTTCATCTTTTCACAAATTCCTCAACCATCTACCATCCCACCGGAACCATCATCGACAACATAATCTTCTTCCACTGTCGTTATCAACGCCATTAATCCCATCTCCACTACCAGAAACACCAATAAATTTATCGTATTGCCTCCGTCTCTTCAAATCAAATTTGGGTTTTCACTTTTTTGTTTCCCTCTCTGAATTGTTAAAATTCGGATTCATAAATCTGTGATTGCTTACTGAATGTTCTTAATCTTGTCTGCTATCACTTGAATTGAAATGGGTTCGGTTCTGATTTTCATTTATTTGACCTAATTTCTTATTGATTTCAAAACCCTTTAATTTTGCTTGTTTAATTGTAATTTCATTGTAAACCCATTACTAATCTTTGATTAATGTATTCAATTACAGAACAAGAAGAGATTATAAGGTCATTTGAACAGAAACAAACTCAGCAGAGTCGTCTATGGAGAGTAATGGATTGATTTCCATTTTGTTGAATTTGTTTCAATTTATATTTTTGTAGTTTATAAAGTTTGTCTTGTCTAGGTTCGGTTTGTATTTATCTTCTGATTTGTATATGCAAAAGCCCATAGGCTAAGTGCACTGCGGAAATTCACTGAACATTGTATCTGCAGATGAGAAAGTTCCTGACATGCTAAGCCGGACATCAGTAATTTTTGAACATTATATCTAGTTGTATATATGATGTATCTGGTTTTCATCTGATACCTGCAGAAACTGGTTTTCATCCATCTTTAAAATATATGATGAAGCTGATTTTCATCCAACTTTAAAATAGGATTTAACTGGTTTTGATTTAAATTTTTGCAGGAAGCAATATCAAGAAGGGTGTTGGTGCTGAAAGAAGTACCAAGAATAGGCATGATGTGAACATGGGGTGGTGAATGTAGGAGCGAAATATCACAGCAAATGATAACTTACGAAATTATGGAGAGAAAATACATTTTGCGAGTATAGAATATTTTGCGAAGATAAAGAAATCACGAAGAACGTTTTACGAGTAAAGGAAGTTCGTGAAGTAAATTTGCTAAGGTTCGTATGATGATTCTTTGATCCGAAATTAAGGGAAAGATTAGTTGTTATCCAATGTGTAAAATCATATAAATAGCCATTTAGGCATGAGAGGAAGGAGAGAGACACAATTTGAGAGAGGGGATGATTTTAGGAGGAGAGAGAAAATTTTAGAGAGGGATTTATTTTCTTTATCATCTTCTTCCCCAAAATTCTAGAGCTCCAAATATTCATTAATGGAGTCTCAATTGTAAAATCATGTAATCACATACAATCACTAGTGAAGCACCGTGGATGTAAATCACATTGATCGAACCACGTAAAAATCTTTGTGTCTCTTTATAATTTTAGTACCTTAATTCTTAGTTTCATATCAAATTAATTAGGTTTAGGAATCATTTTAATGGATTCTAATGAGGGTGTAGTTGTGAGATAATCCGCAACTACAGTGAATCAAGCAAAATGAATATAGATGATGTGAATGTGGATGGCAAACATATCTCGCATATGAAATCCTCAATGATGGGAATAGTTTCTGGAAAGTTTGATGTATTTAGGTTGTTTAGCAAAATAGGTCGTTAGAAATTTTTTATTAATATAGTTCATCTAAAAGTACTTTTCTTTTGTTGAACTCTGTCTTCACATACATTTATGATCCGGGATTCATCTATATCTTAATTGAAGGTTAATTAAATATGATTTTTTTACTGAAAATTGCTTATACTTCAATTTTATCAGTATAGGTTATCTGCACTCTGCATATGTGTTTGAATATGTTAGCCAGAAATGATTAAATTTTCAGGTTGAATTTTTTTTTTTTTGTCAGAATGTAACCAGGTTTGGATGAAAGCCAGTTACATCCTAGCCTGTGTAAAACTGCAAAAAAAAATCAGAATGTAACCAGGCTTGGATGAAACCCGGTTACATTCTAGCCTGTACAAAACTGCAATTTTTTGTCATAATGTAACCAGGATTGGATGAAACCCCGTTACATCCTAGCCTGTATAAAACTGCAATTTTTTTTCAGAATGTAACCAGGCTTGGATGAAACCTGGTTACATCCTAGCATGTACAAAACTGAAATTTTTGTCAGAATGTAACCAGGCTTGGATGAAACCCGGTTACATCCTAGCCTGTATAAAAACTGTTTTCAGAGTGTACAATTAAACTAAATCAACACATTCAATTTTTACAGTGAACTCAAAATATATTTTTTTGTCAGAATATACATGGTGAAACTGGTTTCATCCTGGCAAAAAAATATTATTGTGAGTTTGTGCAGGATGGATATGCTTTTGTCTCAGAATATATGCAGGATGAAACCAGTTTCACTTTGGCCAAATAATCTGTTTTGTTTTCCTTTCGAATATACAAGATGAAACTGGTTTCATCTAAGTTTAATATGTGTTGTACCTGAATTCATTCAAAGTTTATACCATAAAAATTGAAAGACATCTACAATTGAACAAGCAACAGAAGACATTAAGATATACTTGTCAAAAAAAAAAAAAAAAACTAGTTGCAATACTGAAATACAAATTAATGTACTCTTAAACATTGAAGTTCGACGAAGCCATACAGACAATAACGTGATCACAAGGAAACATATCTTCAGTATAACTTTACAATATTAACAACATTCAAAACCCATTTTCAGATCACGTTCAATCATCACCCGGACCTCAATTGTTCCAACCAATTCAACTCAGTTAATGTAGCAAACCCCAGTTCTATCTTCATCATTAAGCCACTTCTTCCTTCACACTTTCGCATAACCGCCAACTGCAATTTATACTCTGAATGTCCTCTACATTCTGGCACAAACCAACACCTCAACCACCTTCATCGCTAACCACCAACACAATCCACCACCCCCATTACCTTCACATCCCACCACAGATCACCAGCGTTTGCCACCCAAACCAACTATGCATCACAAACAACACTCATCCCTAACCATTCACTGCACACTATATATACCCAGAAAAATCAAATACTCCTATTATACAGTTGAAACACAAAAAAAAAAAAAAAAAAAAAACAAATGCAAAACATACAAACATCAAGAGCTACAATGGATGAATGTGGATACACTTATGCTTTAAAAACTGGAGAAAAAAAAATAAGTTCACAAAGAACAAATGGACAGTTGAAAACACAAGTATTATTAAAACGAAAGTTGATTCGAAACTAAGCTACACTAAGAGATTTAGACAACCCTAGATAATCAGGAGAAAAAAAACCCAAATTAACAAAAACAACATAAAGATGGATATTGGAACTTCAAATACAATATGTACCAAACTAGTTCAATATGTACCAGGATATTGGAACTTCAAATCAAAGAAGTAATCGAAATACAATATGTACCAAACTTACAATAAACGAAAAACAAAATCAAAATTGGAAGAAATTAGATTTGATTGGCTCGATCGAAACTAGAATCAAACTTACTGATTTGCACAAAGGTTAGAGATAAGTCTAATAGTAAGTCGGACGACGATTGAAACAAAAAATTAAAGATCATATTCTTCAGATCTATATCTCAAAACTGGAGCTCCTTTTTTGTTCACGGAGAAACCGAAATTTTTTGTTTTAGAAAAAAGGAACGTACATATAAACTTATTCCGGGACATTTTCGTCGGTTACAATTAAAATTTTCTAGTGATTCTGGGTGAAATATCCAAATTGGTTATTTAAACAGTATATTTCTGATTTTTGGCTATATAAACAGTATCTAAACCTAGAAATCTATTTCACCTAGGAATTCTTTCTTTTGGTCTTTTTGACCAATTTTGTGTATTCAAAATCCAAATCCTTTCTCACACAGCAATTCAGTCGTGTGCATTTTACTTCCCTAATTGTTTTGACAAAGCCTAAAGACATTAAGCATGACAAAACTTGATGTATTAGTACTACAAAACTTCTTTTATATAATCAAAAAAATTTATAATAAAACTTCTTTTATATGTAAGACATTAACTATCAATCAAGAAATTGTTCCGAAAAAAAAGAAAAAATCAATCAATCCTAGAAAAAAATCATAATTATCAATTATAATAAATAAACAAATCCTAGATTTCAAATATGAAAGGAAAAAAAAAACCACGTTCACTATATAAAATCTACTTTAAAATTCAATTATCTAAAAACTAAAATTAAAGTTAAAAAAAAAAAAGTAAAAATATACCTATAATCATAGGTTCCCTTTCTTTAACAAAGATTGAAAAAATGCTAGAGGTTTACATATTATTCTCTTATAAGTACTCATTCTCTAGTTATCTTTCTATTTTTTTTTACTATTTTCATCTATGCAAAACATATAAATACCAAAGTCCTAAAGCAAATAAAAAGAAAAACGTGTTTAACAAACCATAATCCCAAAACATGTAGGGTAAGAAAAGTGATAACTAATCCTTCTCCCGCTCTTTGACGTTGTTAAGATTTTAACAAATTTGACAAAAAAAAAATTCTGAGTCATCTTTTGATATGCAGTATACTAAACGGTCCGTGAGTTATAACCCCAAAGGTGTCACTATCCATCCACAAAAAACCCGTCAAAACAAAAGTAACACAAAAACCCAAAAAAAAACAAAATTTTGATGAAACCTCGTAGAATTTGACGAAACCAATTTTTGGTTTCATCATAAAATTTGATGAAACCAATTTTGAAATTTGGGGTTTTTGTATCAATTTTTTAAAATTTGGGGTTTTTATATCAAATTAGTTTAAGATGGATTTTTAATGAATCCCAACATTTGTGTGGGATTTTTATACCATAAATTTGTTCACATTGGGTTTTTATGACTAGTTTTGTATACTAAATCCTAATTTAGGGAGGGCTGATATTGGATTTTTTTTCCTTAAAGCTAACGAAATTAACTAAAGCTAATAAAGATTTTCAAAAATATAGGGGTGGTGGGAACCACCAATATGATACACATAACCCCGTCCTGGCATATAGTCAGTCACTTTAATATAATTTTTCGAGTCCAAATTTGTTCACACTCCTCTAACGAGTGTATATTTCACATAGTCTTCTGATTGGTTGATTATTTAACTGATGGCCCATTACCCTCGATGTTTAGAATAACAACCCTCGTTATATAACGACCTAAATAGAATCAATGGTTGAGATTAAAATGTTACGTGCACACTCGTTAAGGAGTGTGCACAAATTCGCACTCTAATTTTTCTAGATAAACCTCATGATAGACCAATTATCGGTGATTTGTATTTTAACAAGATAGATGAAAATGTGAAACTTATTTGGAGCAAACTTTTTCTAAGACTGGAGCACTTGATGTTATAAAAGTATTGGAGAAAACTATGGCCCAGGCCTGATGGTTTTCAAATTCTATTTTTCTTAAAGTCTTGAGAAACTATTCATTAAGTTAAATTATGAAAATGTTTCTGGAGTTCTAAGAGATAAGAATTTTGGATTGGAAATTGGGGAATATTTATCAACAACCTAAAAACTCAATACCATCCCTCACTCCTGAATAAAAGTAGCACTGATGGAGCTTACCCTCTCTCCTATTGGTTGGTGAGCGTAACCTCGCGCTCTCATTGGCTAATTGAGAAACCATTCGTATTCGTCAGATGAAATTTCGTTACATATGATGCGTTGATATGACAATGTGTGGTGTAGATTGGGTGGATTGTTGGGACACACGCGACGGACGACCCTTATTATTTAGAAAAATTGCTATATTAATTTCGTGCATTTATTGTGAAAATCCAAAAAATAAAGAAAACTACTATATTAATTTTGAACATTTATGATTAAAAAAAAAAAATCAATTCAACATATTTATGGAACAAAACAAGATAATTTATATTATTTGAATCTTTTATAATTTCATGTATTTATTATAGAAAATCCAGAAAAAATAAAAATACTATATTAATTCTTACATTTATGAATAAAAAAAATTCAATTCAACGTATTTATAGATAAATTAATGATATTTGTATTTTTAAAATCTTTTATAAGGAAAAAGAAAAAGAAAAAATATATAAATGACAAAAATATTACTATATTAATCTTTTATAATTTCATGTAGTTATTATAAAAAATCCAGAAAATAATAAAAAATACTATGTTAATTTCGTACATTTATGACCGAAATAAAAAAAATCAACTCAACATATTTATGGAATAAAATAATAATTTTTAAATTTGTAAGAAATTTTTTTTTCCTGGAAACGGTAAAGAAAACTACTATATTAATTTTTGGCATTTATGATTAAAAAACAAATTAACTCAACATAGTTATGGAATAAAATAATAAGATTTGTATTTGTTGAATCTTTTATAAGGATAAAAATCTAGAAATAACTATATTAATTTTTAATATTAATGATTAACATCTAAAAAAATTTACTAACAACATCTAAAAATTACTATTTTAATTGATATTTAAATTAATATTTATGTTTAAAGTATCTAAAAATAATAATTATTTACCTGAACACAATCTGACGGGTTCCATTAATACATTTAATTTACTAATATAAACAAAGCCAATAGTTTGATATTTATGTTTAAAGTATATGAAAAAATCTAATTATTTACCTGAACACAATCTTACGGGTTCCATTTATACAGTTAATTTATTAATATAAACAAAGACAATGGTTAATATGGTAAAGTTTGTACCATTGTTCAAGTCACATTAATTAAAACCATATTTATGTGTTATATTTATTTATATTGCCATATAACATGAATTAATTCCATAGCAGTTGTAAAGGTTTTCTTTAGAGCCAAAAGGTATGGAAAAAAATAATCATATTACAAATATACGAAAAAAATCCAATTATATAATAGTTCTATATTTATTGAAGAAATTACTTTTTATGTTGTAAATATTCAACTGATTTTGGAAGTCCCGTATATCTTTTCTTTTTTAACTGTCTTATATAATCAAATAATCTCAAATTATAATAAGCTATATAAATTTTAAGATATCGATTAATATTATTACCAAAACCAAATATTTACTAAAGTTTAATGACTCTTTATATAAGAAACTATAGCAAAAACCACATTTGTTTACGTACTGTTTTTTTTTTCTTTCATAGCAGTTTGTTTTCTATCGTTGTTTTTTTTTATTGTTTCTTGAAATTAAGATTTTTGATGGCTAATCTATTTTCGTTATTTGATTTGTAGGTACAATCAATACTTCCAAAAGAAGTTGCGGCAAAGGGAGCGCTCATGAATACTGATATTGGAGGTGAATAAATTGATTTAATACAGCTTCTATTGGTTTTAAGATTTTTTTTTCGGATTTCATTTGAATTTTTTGTTGATGTTTAATTGGTGTTTATATTTTCGGTTTAGACTACATACGAGGAGATGCATATGAGGTACCAAGCTTAATAGTAACTCTATTTTCTTGATCAAATGCTTATATATGAGAGCCGAATTTTAGAAAAACCTACTCTATTTTTTTTTAAATAAAACATCAGCGTTATTGGTTGTTCCATCAAATTTGTTTTATGAATGGTGCTATTTCATCATTTTCTGGATTAATAATTTTTTGACGGCCTCCGTAATAACGTGATCATGCAAGTATTACTCACGTTTCATACTCATGTATTATTGAATTACTTATTCCATCCATTTGTTTTCATACTTATTGTATTATTGAAATTACACTTATTCCATCCATTTGCATGTCCAGATTTCGAATGGGATCCTATATTTCAACTAGATGGCTATGATCTGATGGGACCTAATGTAACCATATTTATTCCATGTTATATTAAAGGTGACAAAAATATATATATATATCCAAATTTAAAATACCCACGCTTATTTGTGCTTTTATATTAATCCAAAGAATCTACATTTATTCCATGTATTAAGAAAATTTAAACTATTTTTAGGCGACACAAATGTGATATTTATAGAATTATCTATATATATATTTTGTGTGTGTGTGTGTGCGCGCCCGTGTGTGTGTGTCTGAATATACTAAATGCAAGTATTATCTTAAAAAGTAAAAGAATAGATTTTTTTGGATATTTATTCCAAAACTTTTTTCTTTTTGTAGTTTTATTAATTCTTACATATATATATAAATAAATGGTAGGAGCAAAGGCAAACAGATTGTCTGCACGCGTGGCTTCTTTTGCAAACTGATTTGCGTTTGTTGGTTGTTTAGCAGGTGTGCTCGAAGGTTTTCTGTTGTATTTGGAACATATTGCCGCAAGGAAAGATATTTTGATAGCATGTAGCGTTCAGTAAATCTCTGTCTCTTTTAAACCTTTTAAGTCTTTACATATGCATATGTGCAAGAATAAAATATTTAGGTATATTGCATCGCGTTTATAATCGGATTTGTAGCAGTGAAATCCTTTTTTTCTTTGTGTTCCTAAGATTCTTCTTTGCTTTGTACTTTTGTTCTGCAGTCACTGGTATAATGAACAAAAAACATAAACGTGGTTACGTGGCAATAAAATCATTCCTTTTCCTTTATTTTTTCAAGGGTTCCTATTTGATTCTAGTTAACCCATGATGATTGTCCTACCAACTGAAATAGCAATCGGCTTTCTTGGCCAAGCCAAATCTGCTGGACAAGGTTTATATTTAAACTATACTTATCATGTTCCAAATGTGGATATACAAATCTTCCAACGTTATCACATTCTCGGCATATCATTAGCATTCTCTCCTTAAAATATAATTTAGTTGATAGTAAATTTTGTTTAACATCAATAGCCGTAGTTTTGTTATTTTTTTCAGCGCAAATGATTAGCATTTACAATATTCTTCCGAAAAAATCCTAACAAAGGTATTTTGTGTAATTTTTCCTAACTTTTCCATTTCATATATGCAGAAGATATATGGATGTGGAACATACAACACAGTTTAGCATAACTGTTTGCTTTGTCTAAATGAGTGGATGGGGATAGTAAAATTTTGTTTATCCTGGTAGTAAGACCGTTAATTTGTTATGGATCAAATAAGAAAAATGAAATTGCATGTCCTTTTTGTTAGTTTTTATTGCTAATAGTCATGTAAGATGTAGCTTTCTACTTTTGTTTTTTGAACATACGTAACTTTGTACTTCACAAATGCAATAATGTCCCATAAGTGGTGGTAGTGGCAGTTGTCGTCCCCATAATAAATAAAAATGCTACAGAAGTGGTGGTACTAGAAGTTGTCGTCACCATAATAAAAAAAAGCACTCTTGCAAACTATAAGTTTTAGCAGATTCGAGATCGAGATCGAACTGCACAAAGAAAAAAGTGGCTAGATGTTTTTTGGCATTTGGTAAGTTACAGAATTTCCCTACATAAGTAATGCAACACACCACCGGTAAAAATGTACCTACCAAGAAACCAAATATAGAGTCTATGACTTTTAGAACAAAGAGATCAAGAATATTAAACTCTCTATAGTTATTTTTCTTTCGAACTCTTTATTCAAGTGAATGTCCTCTTGGGATTGTATGGCTCTTATTGTTGATCCTAATCACTCCAATTATCATATCATAAAAGTCAAATAGTAAAATAATAAAATTAACCAGTTTCCTGCTATTTAACTTTATAAGAGGTTCCTGATGTGTAATTATACCAGGTTCCCCCAGTGCCTAAATTTATAATCCAATGATTCCATAAATCAAGATGTCATCTCAAAGTTGAGTTCATTTACATGTCTTAATTTTTCCTGTATATTGCTATGAAAGAAATTATAAAACAACCATATTTGGTATTCCGATCAAGTTATGAGTTCAAGATCAAACTCATTTACATGTCATAATCTCCCGTATATAAGGATCTGAAAGAAATTGAAAAAAAAAATTATCTTTGGAAAACTTTGTTATTTCTTTTGCATTAGCAGTACTCTTTCATTTCAGGATACAATGTATGTTTACGTTAAAGGATATTGCAGGAGGTAAAACATGCGGATGGAAACTTGATATGGTTGGAATATAAACAATTAGAAAAATTGATATCGATAAATATGACTTAGTATATTGGCGTCGATCAGTTGTACAAAGGGAAGCTCTCCTTGGAGATACCAGTCGGTAACCCATCTCCCTTTTCCTTTTTACCGGCATCTATAAATACATTTTCTTTTGTTGCTATCGATGAATTCCTCTAAATTGCACAGTTTCATTTGACCATTGTAGTTACTAATATTTACATTCTTTTGTAATACCCGATGATTATAATTAATCATTCCTTATGTTTCCAGTTGATAATTTTCGTTAAATCAACACGGTTATTCCCTTTATTTTCACAATCAATAATTTATATCTTACACAAACTTGGGAAGTGCATATGGTCTAATAGACATTGTTGGCTATTTTTCCATTGCTCTATTGAAAATTAAGTATACTTTCAGTGAAATGTCTTTTAAGTTTATTGTCTACTTAGAACATTCACTCATTTAGGCTATATTTTGGAGCTTTTTATCCACACAATCAAGCAAAAGAAGAAAGAGTAAGCTAGAAATCAAAAAGTTCCTCAGTTTTTTACTGATTTCCTTTTTATTATTATTATTTTGATTTTGATTTTGTGTATAGTGGTACTCAATTTACACAAAACAAATATTGGGGTTTGAGTTCTCATCACATTATGAGTTAGTCGGTTCGACGGTTGTCAGTTCGATCTCGATGGGAATTAGGGTATGACTTCTTCTTCTATTTATTTTGATCGGCTTTTGCATTTATTTTTTGTTTTTTGTATATTTCACTACATTACTCGCATTAGTTTAGGTTGTTCCTTACAATGAGGAACTCAATAAAGGCCTCACACTAGCAGTTAATATGCTCGGTTTATGAAGAATTAGTGCATTTATTTGACGGGAAGCACTTCGTATGCTTAGCACTATTTATAGCATGGCAACCTATTTTATATTTGTATCGTGTATTTTTTTAGTGTCTCTAATATCAGATATTGATACAACTATATAGTGAGTGTGATTTTCCATTTAAATAAAGGTTATTGAAACCTGGATGAGCAGTTGAGTTGGCCGTTTGATACAAGTATATAATTTATGAATAAAGATATATCGGTGCATCTCATTGATCACATCTTCTTTGACGGAAAACACTTCATATGCTAAGCACTATTTAGAGATGGCAATCTATTTTATATTTACATCGTATGTTTTTTTAGTGTCTCTAATATCAAATATTCGTATAACTATATAGTGAGTGTGATTTTTCATTTAAATACAAGTTGTTGGAACCTGGGAGAGCAGATGAGTTGGACGCTTGATTTTTAACGCAAATATATAAAGATATATTGGTGCATCTCATTGATTACATCTTCTTTGACGGGGAGCACTTCACATGCTTCGCACTATTTAGCGTTAGCAATCTATTTTATACATCGTGTGTGTTTTTAGTGTCTCTAATATTAGATATCGATATTACCATATAGTGAGCATGATTTTTCATTTAAATACAGGTTGTTGGAGCCTGAAAGAGAAGTTATTTTGGCCATTTGATTTTTAACACAAGTATATAATTTCCGAAGAAATATATCTCAGCACATCTCACTAATTACATGTTCTTCGACGGGAAGAAATTCAAACACTTTGCACTATTTACAGTTGACACTCTATTTTATATTCATATGTTTTTTTTTTTGGGTCTTTAATGTCATATATCAATATAACTATATAGTGTTTGCGATTTTTCATTAATCTACAAGAAAATGTAGTATGGAAGAGCGGTTGAGTTGGCCGCTTGATTTTTAATGCAAGTATATGATTTCTGAAGAAAGATATATTTGTGTATTTCCTTGATAACATCTTCTTTGATGGGAAGCACTTCATATGCTCTGCACTATTTAGAATTGACGACTATTTTAGATTAATATAGTGTTTCTTTTAGTGTCTCTAGCTATTATCATATATCGATACCTATATAGTAAATGTGATTTTTCATTTAATTACAAGAAGTTGGATTCTGGAAGAGCAGTTAAGTTATTCGCTTGATTCTTATTACAAATATATATATAATTTCTAAAGAAAGATATATCAGTGTATTTCCTAAATTACATCTTCTTTGACGGGAAGCACTTCATATGTTTTGCACCATTTAGAGTTGGAAATTTATTTTATATTAATATCGTGTTTCTTTTAGTGTTTCTAATTTCATATATCTACACAACTATAAAGCGAGTGTGATTTTTCATCATATAACTACCGATTTCTTTTGTTTTATATACATGAACTACTTACTGATTTCAAAGGTTGGTATTTCAAATGTAATTTCTTAAAGGCGACTTCTTAATCTCCAACAATTTATACAATGTGTAATAGGTGAATTTGGTTTCATAAGTTAATCTACTATATATATAATAATGGGTGTTCTCATTATACACTACAATTGTTAATTGGGACCCTTCTGGGACGGGCCCGTCTCACCAAATGAGGATCAATTCCCCTGGTACCAGATATGTAGCATAGGTTAAATACTAAAAAAAAATAATCTTATTACACTTTTGTATTTATAGTTTAAACTATTTTACTTTTGAGATTATTTAACCTATTTATTTTAGTTTATTTATAAAATTTTAAAATTGATTATTGTTTCATTAGATTGCTTGAAATTAGTTTTCAAAACCATGTGAGATCTTTAGATAATAATAATAGTATTACATATTTGATAATTAGAAAATTTTAATTATATAGTTTTAATTATTAGTTGTTAATCTGTTGGATAGTAATTCTATCGTAGCTTATTAGGGTTTTCATAGGGACGGGTGCGGGGCGAAGTCCCGCCTCAGTGGACATGGACCAAAAAGGTAAAATATTCCAGCAATCCCGGTGCGTAGCACGGGTTTCAAACTAGTGTATCTTTAATTACCAAGAGATACATAGTGGAGGAAATTTATGATTTGATCCCTATCAACTTGGTCAATGGGGCTTATGAGGTTTTGACTGATCTTCAGTGTGAGCTTTACGAAAGATTGTATCTCAACAACAATTTATATTCTTCAGATTGCGGTTGAATTCGGTTAATTAAATATATATTTTTTCAATTAATTGATTTTACCACGTATTTGATTAATAAGTTAAAAATAGTGGGAATGTTATTATTACCCTTCATTTTGAAGGACTTGGGACAAATACCCTTATAGAACTTTACAAATGCCCTTGATGGCATAATTAAATTTTTTATTAAATACATGATTCGCAGAATTCCTTTCTTAACCTTTTTATCTTATTTTCCTTCTTCTTTATCTCTAGAGTCTAGACACGGAGAGAAATCTCCATCGTTCCGACCACCCATCTCCATCGCCTCCACCACAACCAGCACCTCCACCTCCGCCGCAGTTTTCAATTCGAACATGTTAGTCGTAACCTATATTCATTTTAGAGTGAGTTTTCGTCGGAATAATTGAGAGATTAATGAATTTTAACTGGAGATTAGATTAGCAGAAGAATCAACGGAGAGTCTGAGATCGAGAGAAATTCATTATTTTCAGTAGTTCATCATGAAGATTTAAGAGAGATCTCATCTTACGAATCAATTTCTGGTAATTCAATTTCCAGAAATTAATGATAATGTTTTCAATTTCCAGATCTGGAAAATTAATTATATGGTTTGGAAATCGATTTGAATACCAAACTACATGAAGATTAAATCAAAAGGTAAACAATCAATTAAATCTTTTAAACTTGTTTACATTTTTTTTTTGATTCAGTAAATTTAAGCAAAATCAGTTTTGTATGATTGTATTTCAAGTGTTTACCGGTAACGATTTAGTTGATTTTGTGTTTAGTGGTGTTGTGGTGGTGGTGGTGGTTGTGGCAGGTGTAGTTGCAATGAAGGCAATAATAGTGGTTGTTGTGCTTGTTCTGATGGTGGTGGTGGATGTTTATTTTGTAGTGGAGGTGATGGTGGTTGATTTGTTCCTAGTAGTCATAAAAGTGATACCTAATAGTGGAGTTAGGGATTGATAATAGGCATAGACTGATAGAAGTAAGTTTAAAGAAAAACTTGGGTATTCTTTCTAGAGTCCTCTTCTATGTATTTTTTACTTTTACTGACATAACAACATAGTTGTGAAAGTGATAATACTATCAGAAAAATCATTTTGGTAATGATACAAATTCATTTTTAATGTTTTACTAAACCTATTGTGCTAATATTTCATGGTTATAGATGACAAATGCTTGCACATCTTGTTTTGAGAAGTGGTCGATCTTCTAACAGTAGGAGATATTGGTTTACATATGTACAAGGTACAATTTTATAGATTTCGTTATTGATGGATTTATTCGCCTTGCGGATCCATTTTGTAGCCTGGAACAACTTCTATAGTTTGAACAGACTATCTATACTATGTTGAACATTTGGTGATGGAGGAGGTGGTGAAGGTTATGAGTGTGTGGAGGTAATGGTGGATCCAGTGGGATTTCCATGTGGGTGGAAAGACAGGTTTAAAGACCATTCAACAAAGTCATCAGCATAAGGTCGAAAAACGCGTTCTCCTTGGATTCCTGGTAAGGTCAGTTTCCTCATATTTCTCCGGTCAAAATTTACTGGTGTATAATTGCTCGATAAAATATTGTCGACGATAAGGTTCCTATGTTAAATATATTTTGAGTAAGAAACACATACGAAATTGAAGTACATGGACTTTCAATGGGTACAAGTATGAGACTAGAGATGGTAGTAACCGAAATGCAGTGTTTGCTGGTAGTAACTGAAATGCAGTGGTCAATTGGTTGAGGAGATGCAAATGCTAGATGTATGCTTAAGAATGAATTGCATGCAAGGATGAAATTCAGAGAATGGGAGAAGATATTGCAGGTGATTACAGAGATGATACAGCTAAGATGGTGGTTCTGGTAGAGCTGAATTTGGGTTTGTGAGTTGAATAGACAAGAGATGCAGTTGTAATGGTGATCAGTGACTGAGATTGTGGACCGGATGGTGTTGGTATTGCTATCAAAGAATGTACAAATGGTGTTGGTGTTGATATCAAAGTTGGTGGTCGCAGAGAAGGATTTAAGCTGTTGCAGAAGCTACAAGCAGAGTTGAAGTGGTTTGTACTTTGGAAAGACATGCAGATATGGATTTGGTTTAGCAGTTATGCTTGAAGATGCACTGGCGCGAAGTTGCAGTTGGAGATGGCATAAGTGAAAGGCATGGAGGTGCAGGTTATGATTATGGCTGAGTTATGAAGTGTGAGGTGATGGTACTGGTGCAGTTGCAATTTTTTATATGCATGTTATATTGTGTTATGCATGAATCTATGGTGCAATGGTAGCACAACTGACTATATGTCAGAAGATGTGTGTTCGACTCACACCAGGTTCACTCCTTTGTCTATAATTTTTATATTTGGAGACAACTTTGTGCTAGTTGCCTTCACATTTGAAGACAACTTGAGGTAGTTGCCTTCACTTTTGAAGACAACTTGAGCTAGTTGCCTCATATTCGGAGAAAACTTGAGCTAGTTGACTCTATTTTTGTTTTGCAACTTATTCATGTACACTATTTATTGGAGACAACTTCATCTAGTTGCCTCCACTTTTGGAGACAACTTTAACTAGTTGCCTTCGATATGAACATTATTGATTGGAGACAACTTGAGCTAGTTGCCTCCTATATGGACACAACTTCAGCAAGTTGACTCCACATGGTAGTGGTGGTCGTCGGTGGCGGTGGTTGGCGGCGATGATGGTAGTTGACGGTGGGCGGTTATTGGCGGCGGCGGCGGCGGTGGTGGACAATGGTGGTGGTTGGCGGACATTGGCGGTGGTTGGTGGTGGTGGACAATGGTGGTGGTTGGCGGTGGTGGTCGTCGGTGGCAGTGGTGGCTGGTGGTGGTTGTCGGTAGTGGTTTGTGGTGGTGGGCGGCGGTGGACAATGGTTGTGGTGGTTGGTGGTGGACAGTAGATGTAGTTTTTTTTTTAAAATAGTGGTTAGTGGTTTTGTATATATATACACTATATAAAGGAGGGTATTTTAGTAATATATTAAGCTTAGGGGTATAATTTAAGTTGGAAAGGGTATTTTTTAAGGGGTCTCATACTAGGGGTATATAGATAATATTCCCTTAAAAATAAATTACATTGCAGGCAAGCGAGCAAAAAGCTGCGCCGCAAGCCCTTTTTGAATTGCAAAGCTTATTCTTTTAAAAACAAACTCTCTCGAGTCGGGGGTCATGACATTCGTTTTGTGCATGACTTTCCGAATAATATATAAGAAGTCCAACGGCCCAAATCCGTTTGGAACGGCAAATATGGTTGGTGGTGAAAGTAGATGTAGTAAGATTTTCAAAATAAAAGTTGTGATAAAAACATGTATGTTTTAAAGATTAAAGATTGAAATCTAGGAAATTGGTTACTTATGGAAAATTAATTTCGTAGATTTTTTTTAAAAAGGTATATTTCAAATGGGTTTTGGACAAAATTTAATAAAATGGATTATGGCTTGTGTACACTGTGTTCGATTTTTTATTCTTAACGACGGGAGTGCCAAGAAATACTAAAATTCAATTAAAATAATAACCCATTTGATATTAATATCATAAAAAGAAAATTATGATGGACTTCTTTTAATTATTAATACGGAAAAATTGTGATAAAAAATTAAGAGACGTCAAAAAGAAATTGGAAAATAAACTTTTTAACAATATTAAGATTTACACTAAATGAACACATATTTAAACGTTGTTCCATAATTCCTCATCAGAATATCCATGTATGCTGCATACACGAGGAAGAGGGAACCAAAATTGCATAGATTTAGGGTGGGTTTGATAATGCTTTTATTTTAAAAAAGCACTTTCAAAAAATATATATAGTAATTATTTTTAATATTAGTGTATGGTAAAATATTTTTAAAGTGCTTTTAACCAAAAGTACTTCCAAAATTCTCTAACTTTTAAAAGTTGAGGGAGGGGAACTTTTAAAAGCTCTAAAAGCATAAGTTTTGGTCCCACCTTATTTTAATGCATGAGTTTCTTTTATATCCCTATTATATTACTATATAAATGACCGAAATTTCCCTTAAATTTTTGATAATCAATTTCTTATACTTCACAATATTCTTTAAAGTTTGTTATTTTATTTTTAAATCTATGTCACATTCTTCAAAGACTGTTATTTTCACTTTCAAATTATATTTTATATATCATTATAATAAAAAAAAATAAAAAAAATAGAACCAATATTAAATAAATATTTGATTTTATTATAAAATTTTTTTTATCCCAAATTATATCAATAATAAAAAAAAAATTTACTCAAAATATATATCTAATATGTTGAAATCCCATAAAATAGAATAAAACTATATTAAAAGATTATGTTTGTGTTTGTTATTTGATATAACTACAATAAGTGAACCTCTATTTTACCAAACACAATTTGATCATTTTTTAAGAAGCTTTAGCTTTAAGTGTCTAGTTTACCAAACACTTAACTTATTTTTTTACGCAGCACAGCGCAGCAGAATAGTGCTTTTACAAAAGCCGCAACATTACCAAACTAAGCCTTAGTATGGTTTTACAATTTTAACTTTGAGTTCTTTAAAGGAGAAAGTGTAACTTCTTATATTTCATTAAAGGAAGAAATGCAATTTCCAAATGGAATTTGTTTTCCACCTATTATAGCTAAGTAAAATTTGTGATTTCTTCTCCAATTCCAATTCCACTTCTCAAATTTTATTTTCCATCACTGAGAAATAGCCCATTAAGTTGTTGTTGATGGTGGTTTTTAGTTCAAGGCTAAAATTGTAAAACCTGTATTTAATGTGTTGCTACCTTGCAAGGGGTAAAGCCATTTAAGAAGCGATGAGTGCAAAAAACCTCTTCGCTCGATTGAGCATTTCAATATATATATGAAATTCACTCAGAATATTGCGTAGCAATCCCAAATATTCCGTGAATTCTATTTTCTGCCAGCATTTTTAATTAATGCATGATTTGCCTAATATTTTCTCGTGCTATGTTCCCAGCCGAACTCTCATCATTGACATGACATGACGATTAAATGTTAACTCTCAGCAGAGTAGCATGAATCTCCCGAAGTGTCAGTATTGAGATCTGCATGAAAAAACCCACATAGGCTACATCATTCTCTAACAAAGAGATTTTCGTATCGACATGCTTTTAAGTTAGCTCGATCACGCTTAAATTCCTTAAGGAAAACCTAGACTGTTAATATCAGTCTCAGAAATGATCACGCCCACACAATTTGGCCGCGTGTTTCAGCAAGCCTAGACCACTCCTAGAAGAACTAGGAAATTATCATATTGACCGCTGGTGGGCCCACTAATGCCTTAACCGGTCGAACTCCATTTAATACACTATAGAGTTACCAAACTCCAACCCCAAACATGGGTGATCGTGCTATTGAAGAAGAGCTCAAACGAGCTAGGCCGTCCAAAACGGTCTCAGAAATATCATGACCGTCCAACTTCACCAGCCTAGTTGGACGGCTTG
The DNA here is from genome assembly GCA_023529315.1 of Papaver bracteatum. Classification (NCBI taxonomy): domain Eukaryota; kingdom Viridiplantae; phylum Streptophyta; class Magnoliopsida; order Ranunculales; family Papaveraceae; genus Papaver; species Papaver bracteatum. Next base: position 205,491 of record JAJJWX010003988.1, read on the forward strand.
GATCTTCTTACAAATGATTAAGGAAGTGCCGGCATGCTCATTGGCGGCCCAACTTTCCCCTTGGTCAATCGAATTGCCTACGACAAGGCTACAAAGTTCTCAACCGTTTGCCCAAACTTGAGCAAACACACTGTGTTCAAAACCCTAATTGTGGTTTGCGGTAACATACTACTGTCGCAAATTGATTACAACCATCCATCTTCGCCGGCCTAAACAGGCGTTATAGATCTAATTTCGGGAGGTCCCGAAGATATCAGTGTGATCACTGTCGACCCACCTGTATGCATGGTCGACCGGCCTGTTCAAACTATGGCTCGATGTCTCGAAATGCTCGCCCAAAGATGGGTTGGACACACGGACTTTAAACCCTAAATTGCATCAACGACAATATGTAATTATCGCAAATAATCTCGTACATCCAACTTTGCTATCCTTGTTGGATGATGTAGATTTATTTCCAGCAACCCAATAAAGTATCATGGTGATTACCAGCCACCTCTCTTTCACAGTGAGCGATCGACCAAGTGATGGCTCGTCCATGCGACCTTCAAACGATCACCCAAAGATGGTCGGCCATGCTACCTCTTTTAAGATTCCCAATCCGCGACTTATTCAATCGATCTCTAAAACAACAATGCATAATGCATGTCGATAATTTTGAGCTGCTCGCTCAAAAGCGATGCTTTACATGCATCGAACACATACGATATTTAATGAATATCGACTCTATAAATAACTTAGTTATTTAACCTAATAGCACCATATGTTATTCTTTGCGTCAAGTATTACGACTTGACCCACTTACTCGAGACATCAAACATGTCACAAACTGGGGGATACTTACTGGGGTATTGGTCTAGCGGTTTACAACGTGCGGCGTGCATCGCTCCCATTATGAGAACGTGTTAGGAAAGGACGGACGGTTGACAACGATGAGAGTAATGGACGAAGATGTGACCACGTTGAAAAAACGGGGGTCTAACAACCTCACCCAATATTTCGATTAGCAATCTGTATGGACAACTCCGAGTTGTTTTCTAGAAAATCAACTAGACTTAATCAATAGAAAATATCTCAAGGAGTTATTATCTCAATCTCTCAATTTGATTTACTCAAGCAAATACAATATGCGAGTCTTAATCAAAGAGAGATAACTTGGATGGTACCAAAGAACAATATCCAAGTGTCAATCAATTTAAATCAACAACCAATAAGGTCGGATATTCTAATTGATTGAACAACGCACGACCTGTATTATTTCAATTATATAAATATAATGCAGAAAATAAATAACACAGACACCAGAATTTTGTTAACGAGGAAACCGAAAATGCAAAAAAACCCCGGGACCTAGTCCAGATTAAACATACATTGTATTAAGCCGCTACAGACACTAGCCAACTCCAAATTAGCTTCGGTCTGGACTGTAGTTGAACCCCAATCAATCTTACACTGACGCCTCTGATCCCAGAAAGATACTGCGCACTTGATTCCCTTAGCTGATCTCACCCACAACTAACAGTTGCTATGACCCAAAGTCGAAGATTTTAATAAAAAAATCTTCTCACACATAAAAGTCTACAAGATGGATAAATTCATCTCCCATGAATAAACCTATGAGTTTTGTTCCGTATTTTGATAAATCAAGGTGAACAGGAACCAATCAATAAAACTAGACTTATATTTCCGAAGAACATCTCGGTTTTATCAATCACCTCACAATAGTCTTAATCGACGCAGCGAAAAAAGATATTATGGAATCAAAAACGATGAGACAAAGATGTTTGTGATTACTTTTATATCTTACCTATCGGAGATAGAAATCTTAAGCTAATTATTACAATTGTACTCGTACGATAGAAACAACAAGATCAGATCACACAACTACAAGAAAAGTAGTATCGGTCTGGCTTCACAATCCCAATGAAGTCTTTAAGTCGTTAACCTGGTTTTAGAAGAAGAAAACCAAAGGTTAAAGGAGAATTGACTCTAGCTTAGCAAACTAGTATCACACAGAATGTGTGGGTATTAGGTTTCCCAGTTGCTAGAGTTCTCCCTTATATAGTCTTTCAAATCAGGGTTTGCAATCAATGTTATCTTAGTAACAAAGCATTCAATATTCACCGTTAGATGAAAACCTGATTAGATATAAGCTAATATCTCTCACACGTTAGATCGAAAACTTAGCTTGCCATACACACATGTACTTGATGATTTTGGTTTTGTGTAACCGTACCCAAACGTGTACAATAGTTGGTTCAATATTAGTCAACCAAATGGTTAGCCAAATGATAACTTTCATATCAACCATATTCTTCTTCACCATAACTAGTCCAAATGACTCAAATGAACTAGTTAGAGAGTTGTTCAATTGCTATGAGATCTCATGTACTACACAAGACACAATTGAAACAAAAACGAAGTGATTCACTGGAATCGATTCATGAACTATAAAGCCACGGTTTTCAAAAGCATTCCTTAGATAATTTAGATAAGTTTATGAATATCGTTTTTAGACATAACCACTCAAGTTCGCGGACTCAAGTTAACCAGTTGGAGTTCACAAACTCCAGCAGAAATTCTCGGGTTCGAGAACTTCCGTCAGTTCGCGGACTGAAACCGAGCTACAACTTCAGCAGAAATTCTCGGGTTTGCGGACTGAGTTCGCGGACTTGGTTGACTGCTCAAGTTCCGGTTTTACTTGATCAACAAAGTTCGCAAACTTCGGTTCAGAGCGATTTCCAAAGTGATTGAAACATAACATGACTTTCATCACTAGGTAAAGATAAACTTGGCTAAATCGAAAGCTTTATCAACACATATTTCGAGAAATAGATAAGCGAGATATACTCAGCTCGAAATATCACATGTGTATATTCTTAGTCTATATAGTAATACGACTTTTGTCTCAAGATAGGAGATAGAGTATATATACTTTCAAGTGATAGATAAGTTCAAGTCTCCACATACCTTTTAGTCGATGAAGATCCACTGGTTCCTTGAGTAGTCCTTCATCTTGTATGATGATTTCCATGGAGTTCTTGAGCTCAACTACACTTTCTATCCTAGTCCGAGACCTTAGCTATAGTAGACTAGAAATCAAGACTTTATAGTTTTGATCATTAACATTGACAAACATGCTTGAGATAGCAACGCATGCGAGTTCGATCGAGCAGTGCTCTAACAATCTCCCCCTTTGTCAATTTTAGTGGAAAAACTATGAATACATATGGAATGCAAAAAATATATAAATAAACTTTGTAGCTCCTATTCCACATGTCTAATCTTCAATAATACTTGAAATCTTCGTCACTTCCAAGTAGTCCAATGATCCCAAAGGTTGTAAGTTTAGCATCATCGTTGTTGAAAATCTGTAGCTATAATAATGAGAAAAGCATCGGTTCTCAATCATTGTTATACAGTGTTATAGTATTATTACACAACGTCAAAGTCCAATTGCATCACAACTTCAACAACAATACTATGGTGATACTTCACTCCCCCATAGTCAATACTCCATCTCACATGGAAACTCCCCCCCTCCCCCTTTTTGTCAATAAAATTAGCAAAGGTACAAGAACGGGATCCTAATGAAATTTTCGTAAGAGACATTTCATGACCAAGGGTAAATGTATATCATTAGCGATGATAGATAGAATTTTTTCTCTCCCCAAAAAAGGGCGATTTTACTTTAAAAAAAAAAAAAAATTCGATCTAAAATTTTTCCAGCAGAAAATTGCTAGATCTACTAAATTGGTTAACCGATTGGTGATTCAAGATGGTGGATGTTTCTCTCTTGCGAAACCCAACCTACGCTGATCAACTTAAAGGAAAAAAGCAACTTCCATCAACATCTGTTGATCTCAGTACTCTACCCAAACCGTCTGTTAAAAATGGAAAACCAGCCATTGTTCTACCTGATGTTCTATACCTGGAAGGTTGTGATATCTAGAAACACAGCTTAATAGGGCGTTTGGATCTAAAAGGGATAAAATTTGAAGAAGTGAAGATCGAGCTGGAAAAGCAGTGGAAGATGGGGAAGGATTCTGTTCAATTTATTCCGATGAGTCGAGGGTTCTTCACAATCAAACTACAATCTCAAGAAGCAAAAGATAAATTGCTAAACGCTGAAGCGTGGTTTTTTGGTCAACAAAAGCTAAATCTCATCGAGTGGTTTCCAGGATTTGACGCGGAAAAGCAAAGAACTTCTCACGCATCGGTATGGGTATCTTTCCCTGCTCTTCCTCTTGAATTTTGGACTGAAAAATCACTACTTGCTATAGCAAAATCGTTAGGCACTCCAATTGTAGTTGATAGGCGTACTTTAGCTCATGAATATGGCCACTTTGCTGCGGTTCTGGTAGACATTTATTTTGCAGAAACTGCCACTGATTAAATCAACATCACGGTGGGTGGTAGAGATTTCTGGAAGCAAGTAGAGATATTAAAGATGCCCAAATTTTGTTCTCACTGCAAGTTAATTGGTCATTCCAACCAGGAATGCAGGAAAAAACAAAAACATAATTCTGAGAAAATGGTTGTAGTTAACAATGGCACACAGAAATAAACTGAAGTGATTCGGGTAGTAGATCAGAATGGGGGAGAATGGAACATTGCCCAGCGTAGGAAGAGGGGAAACAAGAAAACAAATTCAATGGAGGTCCATCAGGTACAAAATAATGAACAAAATGTTTATTTGGAGCAGGCTTTGGCAAAAAAAATGCTAATCGCAAGGTAGATGGAAATACAGAATGCACGGTCAAATGAACAGTTGAATGCTGAACTAGAATCATTTTTACATGGTATGACGCAAGATAAGCTTCAGATAGAGTCAATGTCCGCAATTGCGAAACTTGGTCCGGTGGGAGAAGTAGCTCCAAGCAAGGCAACCAGGATTCCTATAGTGCGGAAAATGGCAACAGCTACTTCTTTATGTGACAGGTTCATGGCAGGAGAGTTTATCCCAAACACCAAACCTTTTGCTCCTCTCAATTACTTGGCGGAAGCAAGTGAGAGCCCGGCTGATGCTAAGTTCAGGGCAGACCAAGAAGAAAATAGAGAACGCATTGCAAGAGTGCAGAAAGTTGTTTCTTCAGCAGTAGAAAGAAGCTCAAACCTGGAACCTATCTCGGAATCCAAGTCGGAATCAGGCTTGGAAGTAACAAGCCTAAGACAAAGAGTTGAGAGAGGTTTCTCTCCAAGAATAAGTACTGGAGATATTCCTCAGTCAGCTGAAAAAAACTCGAAAATGGGTTTTTAATGCGGGTTCTATTCTGGAACATAAATGGCATTGCACGCCATGCTGCAAGGTGCAAGTTACAGGAGCTTCTCAAGGACAATAAGCCGCATATTTTATGCATAGCGGAGCCTAAAGTGCACGGTAATTTTAGATTTATGCAACGCTTAATTTTTGATGGTTACAATAAAGATATCATTCATAATGCTGTAGGTTTATCTAAAGCAAACATTTGGATTTTTTGGGCTAATGACATTTCGAAGCCGACAGTTATTAATTCTAGAAAGCAGGCCGTGACGATTGAAACTCAAGGAGTGTTGGTCTCGTTCGTTCACGCGAGCTGCTTCCAGGTAACTAGAAGGCATTTATGGAACCAACTTGTCTCTGGAAATAGTAATACGCCTTGGTTGGTGTTGGGGGACTTTAATTGCGTGCTTCGGAATGAGGAGAAAAAAGGGGGTCGGGTGCCGAGAACTTCAGTCATTGAGGACTTTAGTGATTGGATGGACAACAATGATCTCTTTGAGGCTGATTTTTTAGGCTCAAAGTTCACTTGGGCAAATGGCCAGTCGGGTTTGAGTAGAATTCTATGCAAGCTAGACAGGGCAATCATTAATGAGGCGTGGCTTAACAAGTTTGAAAACTGGAGGTGCAATGCACTTCCTCGAGAAGTTTCTGATCATTCTCCCTTAAATGGCTTTTCAGCGGAACATTCAAGACCTAAAAGAGCCCCTTTTAGAGTCCAAAAAATGTGGTTTGATCACCCGGATTTCATGAACATGGTCGCTCAAAGTTGGAATCAACCAGTGGTGGGGTCTCCGGCATTCATCTTTCCGTTCAAGCTTAAGAGATTGAAGGAGGCTATGAAAGTTTGGAACTTCAGAATCTTTGGTAATGTTTATGCTAAGCTGAAGCAAGCTAATCTTACTATGGAGTGCGCTATTCGGACTTCTGATGAAGACCAAGAAAGCATCTCTAAGTTAAACTTCGTCAAGGAAGCCTCGGCTACTCTTCAGCAGATTCGGAAGGATCATGCTACTATGATGAGGCAGAAGTCGAGAAATAAATGGCTAACAGAAGGGGATAGTAATACGGATTTTTTCCATAGCAACATAAGGATGAGCAGGAGCAGCAACATGATCTCAGAACTGGTGGATGAGAATGGGAATACCCTGACGGATTATAACCAAATTAGAGACCATGTGCTCTCCTTTTTGGTTCTAAATTTAACGGGAGGAAATGCAAATTGCTGGAGAGCTCTTTAACTATGACCACAAAATTATCTCTTCGGAAGAGAGTCGGAATATGGATGAAATCCCTGATATGGAGGAGATAAGGAGGGCTGCTTATGATATGGACCCTGACAGTGCGCCTGGTCCGGACGGCTTCTCAGGTTGTTTCTTTAGGAAGTGCTGGGATTTGATTAGTCAAGATATTTGAAATGCAATCTCTTTCTGCTGGATAGAAAGACTAATCCCCCATGGTACAAACTCTAGCCTTATGATTTTACTGCCAAAAGTCAGAGGAGCTAACACTCTACGAAACTTTAGGCCAATTGGCCTGAGTAAATTCTTCCTGAAAATTGTTACAAAGATATTAGCTTCTAGACTCGGTAATGTGCTGGATAGTCTTATTTCGTAGGAGCAGGTAGCTTTCATGAAGGGGAGAAACATTCATGAAAATATTACGGTGGCTTCGGAGATGATAAATGAGCTGAAAACTAGGCATAAAGATGGTAATTTAGCCTTAAAGCTAGACATCACTCAAGCTTTCGACACGGTGAGTTGGTCCTTTGTCTTGGAAGTTTTCGGGAGGTATGGATTCTCTCACAGCTGGTGCAACTGGATTTTTACGATCCTCAACTCGGCACGCATTTCGATTCTCCTAAATGGCAACCCGGAGGGCTTCTTCAAAATTAACAGGGGGCTTAGGCAGGGAGACCCGCTTTCGCCTCTCATTTTCGTTTTGATAGAAGACGTTCTTAGCAGAAATCTGTTGAAGCTGTTTCAAGATAAGAATATGACGCCTATGCTTTCAAAAAAATAAAAAAGGTACTTATCCTACCCATCTTTTCTTTGAGGACGACATAATGATTTTTTGTAAGGCAAACTTGAAGAGTGTGTATAACCTTCTTGAACTACTTGATACTTACCAAACTGCTTCTGGACAAACTGTCTGTCGTCGGAAGAGTAAGATTTTCTTTGGGGGAGGGTCGTTGTCGAGGGGAAGGACTATAACTTCTATTTTGGGTATGGAAGTGTCTACTTTTCCTGACCGTTATCTAGGTGTTCTAATCATGCCCGAGGCAGTTAGATACCGTTACATAAGCAATGTTATCGACAAGATTAAGACTCAGCTGTATGTTTGGAAGGGTAGGATGCTGTCGTTTCAGGACAGAATCGTTCTCATCAATGCAGTCATAGCAAGCTATTCAATCCACAACATGGCAGTGTACAAATGGCCGAGCAAGTTCATAATCCAGGCTGAAAGGGTAATTTGCAACTTCCTTTGGTCGGGAGACGCTGAGGTGCCTAGAAAGTGTGTGGTGGGTTTCCCTAAGGTGTGCTGTCCGTTGAAGGAGGGGGGTTTGGGAATCTCTAGCATGGCGGTGACGAACAAGGCTCTTCTTATGAGGTTGTGGTGGAACATTCGTTCTTACAAAAAGAAATGGACTAGGTTCCTATGGGCCAAGTTCACCAACCGCAGGGGTAGAATTAAGAAGCATGGAGTGAATTCTTCGATTCTGCCGGGCATCAGATTAATTCAGTCGATGGAAGGGATACTTCGCTGTACTTTGATACATGGTACGATAATGATATGTGTATTGCGGACAAGCTGGGAGATCAAGGGATGGATGGAACCGTCATGGTAAATGATATTATTGTCAATAATTCATGGAAGCTACAGGGAGAACACTATCAAAACTTGATAACAGCAGGGGTAAACTTCAACAACCTTCCTATTCTGCGAGGGGGTCAAGATTGCAGGGTGTGGAAGCCTGACATGAAGGGTAATTTTTCTGTAAATTCAGCAAAGAGCATGTTGCGTAAAAAGTTTGCTACGGAGGAGGTATATGGTCTGTTATGGAGGAGATCAATTCATCCAAAGCTGGCAGCACAGAACTGGAAGCTTGTAAGAGATACTTGTGCGACGCAAGACAAGTTGAAGAACAGATTCAAAAGGGAAATTCCAAACAGATGTTACCTTTGCAAGAATGAAGAAGAAAACTTGGAACACATTCTCTGGGAATGCAGTATTGATTCTCAAATGTGGTTGTGGGCTTCGGGTTTGTTCAATCTTCAGCCGAACTATGATCTGGTTGCTTGTTATAAAGCTGCAAGAGGTAGGAGTAGAATGGTTAAAGACTTATGGATTCTAACCATCCTAGTTATTCGCTCGGAATTGTGGAATACAAGAAACTTGGCTTGCTTCAACAACGACGCAGTCAGTCCACATTTCATGAAATGTAGAATCTTTCGGTTGATTAATGAATACGCTGTTCGGTTGAAAAGATTTATGCACAATACTACAGCTGACCTGATGATTTTGAACTGCTTCCGGGTAGGTCATCGTCAAGTTAAATCAGTGCGGCCAGTCCAATGCACTTGGGAGCCACCTAACATGGGTGAGATTCTTCTCTGTTGCGACAATGCGGCGAAGGGAAATCCAGGAATTGCGGGAGCAGGAGTGGTTATTCGAGATCATGAAAGCAACTTTGTGGCAGCTATGAGCATTGGACTGGGTACAACAAACAACTTTCTTGCAGAGTTGTATGCATTTATAGTGGGCCTGGAATGGGCTTTAAACATGAATGTAAGTAAGGTGGTGGTTCGCTCAGACTCTTTGAGTACAATTTGGGCTTTTCAAAACGGTAACATTCCTTGGTTTGCTAGGGAAAGATGGAGGAAGATTTCTAATGAGTATGATACGATTCGCTTTGTGCACACCTATCGGGAAGCTAATTTCTCGGCAGACAAGATGGCTAAGAGAGGTTGCCTCCTTCGGAATGGGAGGGGTTTGACTTATGACGAAAGACCTTACTTCTTAAGAACGTTGGAATATAATAATGTATCTTATTTAAGATTTAAATAGTGTTTTTTTAGTGTGTTTTTTCTTTAGGGGTTCTATCCTCTAATCTATTTTTCTGTTGTATCCTTTTGTTATTCTTCAATATATTTTCGGACTTAACAAAAAAAGTAAATGTATATCATCTTATTTAGATGCAATCATAAAGCCGAAGCTAAATGCATTCATCAAGGAGTTTATAAAGATTCAAGATAACCCCTATAATATTCCACAGCCGCACTCCCCACAAAGATTTGGCAATTAAGCACAAGTCCAAAAGAACTCTCCCCCATAAAATGTCCCCTAAGGAACAACAAGAGCGACCTTAATTTCAAGAGAAAATAAGGATTTCTTTAGACTCAACAAATTACATACAAGTATGAATTTGGAATCCAACAAGAAATATTCAATCATATTAACCCAAGCGAACCAAGATTAATTTGACTAAATATGCTCAACACAAGAAAACTTATGGAGACTTAATAAAATTAATTAGATTCATTACAAGAAAACTCGCAAATAATCTAATTGACATACTCAACCAAACTAATTACAAAAGTAATCAATTTAATTGGCCATACTCGACATAAGAGAATTCTATGGTGCAATGACTAAGTTAATCATGAATAACCAACTCAGTCAAGGAGATGCTCAAACATAAGAAAACTTATGGAGTGATAACTAAATAACCATACAAGATGATTAATTTAGTCCAACATGTTCAACATAAAGTACCTTACGGAACAACAACTAAGCTAATCACAAAATCAATCAACTTTTGTTGTTTTAGTGCTCAACATAAGACACTTCATGGAACAACACAGTATTTACACAAAAAATTGTGGATCGGAGATTCGACCTATACCGTGGAATAAGCAAGGATTCATTCTATGTTTCCATTACTATTTGCACAATGATATACAATAGACATAATCCTTGAATCACAAAATATTTTAACCTATCTTACATCAATATTTGACAATATAGGCTTAACTTTTGTGTTTGTCAAAAGTCTATTCATCCTTTTATTAATATTTGCATATCAATTCACGAACGACTTTACTTTTGACAAAATATGGGATAATCAAGTTCACGGACGTAAACACGCATATCCCATCACAAATTTCAATATATGAAACCATAAATATTAATACTGCAATCATCATCTTCCAAACTATTTTTAGAGTTTAAATGAATAAATCTAAAAGCATTGAAGATGAATACGTTGGACATAGCTATGTGAAATCACAATAATTGCTATTCCAAACTCTAGTAATCCTTCTCAAAAACAAGAATGAATTCTCATAAAAAGTTTCCTAGGCATCAAGACAAACTCGTAATGCACATATAAGATGATTTGTCCTTAGAGGGTATGATCAATCTTTTTCGCCCGGATTTATACCAATAATAGCTACCAAAGGCATATAAAAATATTTTCCAACAACATTCTTGTAAAAGATACAAATTATCTTAGAAGAGTAGTACTCCAAGAATCCAAGTGCCCAAGTTCTAGAGAAGTGGAACAAGTGCAACGAAACGGAGCAAAATACTCAAAAAACAAGAGACATGACAAATACCAATCTTAACTCATCCAAATTCAAGGTTTCTCATATCCATTTTGAAGATAATTTAAATAGTAAGAGAGTACAAAAAGAATGAGTTCATTTCGAGTTCGGACGAAGAAGTTACGGCCAAAACAAGTCGACCGAATATCGACGTCTCCAGGCAAGTCTGCGAACTTACGGGTTTGCACACGAATTTTCAAGTTCGTGAACTTAAACTCCTGGATTTTGGTTTTAAAAGATGTTATGCATACTTGGTATGTGTACCATGAAGTCCAAACATCCCGAACCACTATTTTCAAACCTAAACATTTAAGAACCTTAAACACATATCAAGTTAGGTATAAATGAACGATAAGCAAGGTACATGGATCATTATAATTACTCTAAGCAAATAAAAACACAAATATTTCTCAAGATTATAGACATACCTTTTTAGAAGAATCCAGTCGAATTCTACATCCTTACCGAAAAATCTGTGTGCCCCAATTCTCGTGCTTCCCTCACCGTATACATAGTAGGGCATTCCTTGGTGAGGATGCACTTACAACACAATCAATTTGTATTAGGGTGAACAATGTCTTTCTCACCACATTGGATTATCATGAAAGAGATCACTTTTAGAACCTTTCACATCCAATTCCATTTTTCCAAAAAACTTGTTAAGTTCCAACATCATGGATACCGCCTTCTCCATAGTCATGGAACTTTCTGGAAGATCATTCCTTTTCACACTCAAAACATCATCGACTTTCTTTGGTATCCTATTCTGAGTGAGTTTAGGAACAACCAGAACTTTCTTCCCATTACTCTCTTCCAGATTTCTCAAGAGAGGATTGGATTGACTATTCTTTTGCAAGTTAGTCTTTCTCCAATTAGGAGCATCGGATCTTGTCTTCGTCTTTACGAAGTTATCCTTTTGAAAACCATTACGATTGTGAAAAGGCTTTATATGACGTTTATAGGCAAATATAGGTTGATCACAACACTGATTCCTTTGCCTAAAGGTTGGACAGTTACAACCTGTAACATTAAGGGGATTAGTCTTAACATATGATCTTGGTTTCACAACTTCTTGTGATGCCCAAACAAGAACATCATGAATTTTCTCATTCCTTATACGGAAACGACATCTCTGTAGTTGCAGAATAACCTACAACTACACCCTCAATAGAATTAGTAAAAACTCAAGAAGTTCTTGATGATGAATAACAATTTTCTTATTAATGTTCTCAATTGATCACAAAGAAGTATCTAAATGGAATTAGAATAGTTACAACTTTCTCTATTCTCTTTCCTCAAATATTTTCTAACACTCACTAAAAGAACCTCTCGAATTTTACATTTGAACTCCTATTTATAGTAAAATTTATACAGCTGTTCATGAGTTACGAAGTATCGCAACTTATGCTCGCACAATTACTCCATCCTCGCAAAACTTCATATTTCACCGCGCTTCTTCTATCATCGTATCATTTTATAACTCTTTTCTCTTGATACTCGTGAAATATTATCTTGCGATATTCAGTACCTACATCTTGCCTCTTCTCATGTCAATTCTACGAAGAAGAAATGATCGTGAGAACATAACCGTTACTTAGTCTTTTGAAATTTTGACACGTCTTTTGTAACCGTTCTTTTTTAGTTATTCCCTTATATAACTCCTTCGTACTCTCTTTCTTTTCTTCTTCTTATTTCCGCAATTCTATCTTCTACTCATACTCTCTATCACTATTTTCTCTGCAATTTTTTCTTCTACTGTATCTTCATGAGTTCTCCAAGGTAATTTCCCTCTATCTTTGCGTATTTCATTTGTTCTCCTCTTTAATTTCTGTATGATTTGTTGTCTGATTTTGGTTAATTTCAGCAAAATAATTTCTCAGATGAAATCTCAATTAAAGAATCCAAGCTTTAATCCACGAAGAAGAAAATCTGAGAATCAAAAGGTAGTTAAAATACTTTGTCTTCTTTCCTGAACAATATATTGTTGCCTCAGTTTTTAATCTACGTTTTGATTCGCAGATTGACGAAAAACCAAATCCAAGCAAGAGATCTCGAATAACTAAACCCACACCATTAATTCCGATTGATGATTTCCTTCCTGAAGTTGATAAGGAATTTTCCTCTCCTCCTCGTGAAAATGCTTCTTCAAATACTCCTGCCTCTACTCCATTACCTGCTTTTCAATCTCCTATCAATGTCAATTTATCAACACTTCTTCAAGACCAACCTTCTCAAAATATTTCTTCAGCTTCTTCAATTGAAAAACAATCCTCGCAAAATATTCCTTCAACTTCTTCTTTAGAAAAACCTGTCTTATCCCCAAATCCTTTGAGTACTATTTCTCCAGACAATTTGCAGACTTGCTCTTATTCCTTCAAATTCTTCTCCTCTTCCTCAAGAAATTCGAGATGGAATTTATTCAACTTTAGAATGTTATCGAGGTTTTGACCAATCTTTGAAATCTACTAATGTTCGTTCGCAATATGAATTTTGCGAAGTTCTGAATAATTTCTTCAATCCAGACATTTCTTCTTCACGTCAATCCTTGGAAAAAGAAATTGAATTACTTAGCCATTCTTTGAAAGCTTCTCAAGCAGAATGCGAGGATCTTCGTAAAGAAAATCATCATCTTCAGAATAATTCTCTGGATTGTGTGATTCTTCGCAAAAGAAATGATGAACTGAAAGGTATGATTACTATCCTCATATTTTCTCTTTTATTTATTTATATTCTTCCTATGCTTGAAACATCCATTAAAACCCATTCCCCTTTATAGAATCCATCCAGAAATGTAGAAGATTGGTACTTCACCATGAATCAGATGCAACAGAATATCGAACCAAGCATGAAAGCCTCTCAAACCAATTCTCCCATTTATCTGATCTTTACTCGTGTGCTCTTGACAACTCTGATGCTCTTTTTCAAGAGAATACTCAATTAATATATGATCGAAATTTTTTGAATGATGACATATCTTAACTTTTTTCTTCCTTAACCAAAGCTAATTTGAGAATAGAAACCTTATTAGAAGAGAACAAAACCTTATCAGAAGAGAAATGTTCGTTTTTGAATACAATGATTGTTTCTTCGCAAGAATTAAAGACTCTTCAGAATAAATGTTGCGATCAAGAAAATCTTCTTTCTTTGTTGAAAGGTGAACTTGAGGAATTAAAGAAGTCTTCAGATCTTTGAAAGAAATTCTTTTGTTGTTGAGAAGATTTCCTTATTAATAAGAATATAGTCTTGTGTGCTAAGAAGAATCAACTTGAAGAAGATTACTCATCATTAAAAAGTCTTAATGCCAAACTTGCGAAGGATAAAAATTTTCTCCTTTCTAAAGATCAAAAGCTTCAATCTCGACTTAAAGGATTAGTTGGTGATGGTTTTGATAATGCGATGAATTAGATGAAGAAGCTGTTGTCTATCTTTAACTCAATCTCTTACTTCGCAAAGAGAAGGTAGTCATTAAAATTTGACTGCCCTCAGTACGTCTTTAAATTTCATTATATTCGCAAATTTTATTCTTTGAACTTTGTTTTATTTGCGAGAATCTGAGAATCACCTTCGTATTGCAAAAGCTGGATTAGAAGCCTCATTACGAGCTTCGTAAGAAGAATGCCTTGCTTTCTACCCGCTTAATCAACTCTCGTGATCGTGCTACTCGGAGATTCAACTATCTTGCTTATTCCAAGGATATCGAAGATACCAATCATCAAAAGGCTATACTTCGTGAAAGTCACCTGAAGGCTCAAGTTTTTGCGAATAACATTCTCTTATCAAGAGGCTTGCTTCCTGTAAAGATTACTCCTCACGAAGATATCGACGATGAAGTTGCTCGTGAGCTTTGATAGTGATTTCGATCATGAGAGTGATGATGAAGATCTTGATGATGAGGAAGAATCTATTCCTCAAGGAGATGTCCCTGCTGCATATTCTTCCAAGGATGATATCTCGCAAAAGTCGAAGGCTGCTAATGACTCCTCTGATCTTAAAGATCCAACACAGAGTGTTGATGAAGCATGATAATATTCCTTGTTCAATTTATCATTGGCTCTCCTTTCTTTCTTTCTTCTGAATTCCTTCCCTTTATTACCGTTGGTTTCCTTTTTTGCGAACAATTTTATTTTTTGAGAAGTACATTTGATATTTTACGAAGATGATCTATCCTTTCTTTTTGATATTTTGCGAAGATAATTTAACCTTACTTTTACTAAATTTGCCCTTTTTTATCATGTGAAGAGAAATAATATATAACTCACAGATAAAGCTTAGTATATCCTTTTCCCCCTATTATTTCTCTTCAAATGATCAACTATCACTGGAAGTATTTGAATATCCTTCTGAATTTATCTTACGAATTTTCTTCTTATTGTGATTATGAATAAGAAATCTTCCCTTCAAAGTATAAGGAATAAAAGCCTTTTGCTTTTTACGGAATGTTGCGAAGTAAATAATAAATCTCCCCTTGAAGTATAGAAAGTATGAAGTATATAAAATATGAAATACCCTTAAGAAGTATAAGAAGCATTCAATTTATGAAGAATTGCCCAATATATGAAGAAGTATAGAAAATTATTACTCATTGTATGAAGAACTATAATAAGTACTTAACCTTCGCAAAATTAAATATCCGTTGAAGAAGTATAATAAATACGAGATATTCTTGAAGAATTATAAGAAGTATTCAATCTTTTTGTGAAATATTCAATATATGGAAAAGTATAAGAAGTATGTAATTCTCGTAAACTTTTACGAATATAAACTTATCTGTATTTGATTGTTATCAAAATCGCATCTTTTGTTAAGTCTTCATTAAAATTCTTCAATAATGTTGTCCTTTTTTCCTAGGACTTCTCGTAAAATTCTTCAATGATATTGCCAGAGCTATCTTCTCTTCAAAATATCTTGATGTATATTCTTGTAAAATTTCTTCAATGATATTGATGTAATAAATTTCATTAATTTCTGTGGTCTTACCATGCCTTCCTAAGTAAAGGTCTTATTTTGCCACCTCTTTTGTATTGATTATTTGCGATAATATGACAAGTCTGTACATTCTTGCGAACATACAACCTCGTGACATTATCGTCGTGCGATGAAATCGCAGGACGTTCTTACAATTTCATGCAAAAACCCATTGATCTCATCTTAACTTCATTGTATAGTATTTTAACCTCTTCAGGAATTGTTGCGACAATATGACAGGCCTAAATATTCTTGCGAACATGAAGCCCCATGACATTGCCGTCTTGCGATGAAATCGCAGGACGTCTCTACACTTTCATGTAGCGACCCATTGATCTCATCTTAACTTTATTATGTTCTGCGAGTTCTTTATTCTTTTATTCTTTTATTTATTTATTTCTTTTTTTTTTTTTTTTTTTCAGAAGGCTCGCAGAACTTCATTTGTTGCACAAATATGACAAGCCTTTATGTTTTCGCAAACAAGAAGCCTCGTGCCATTTGCGTCTTATAGCACTTATCAACTCCCTAATGGAGGGTGCTTCCCTTTATCTTCCCTTTGATTTCCCCTTCAAGGAAGCGTACATCGACCATACAAGGTTATCTCTTCCCATCTGGTTCTGCCAACAACCAGCTTTTGATCGCAACCTCTTATCCTTTTTGCCTATAGGGCTTATAGTTACGAGGTTGCACCCTATGGGGTATCTTTGGGCCAAGTGCATCATTTGCCAAGACTTGTCAAAAATGGTAGATGTGGTTCAACCTCACCCGGCACTCTTGACTCAACCGTGTACCTCGGCGCCTTGATCGTTTTCTGCACTTCTTGGGAAAGACAGTATGCCTTAGTCGCCCAAACCTAAATCTTCTTACACCGCATTTTATATTGCGTAATGTCGTTAGATTAGGTGAGAATCCAAGGTGTCTAACCGGATAGGTACCCCATTATTGGGTTGTACCCCAAAATTTTTACCATGTACTAAGGGCCCTTGGTGGTGTTAGGTTACCCTTAGCCACGTTATAGGTACCCCCTTAAATGACGTAATTTAGGACTTTGCCTCTTTACGAATTATAGCTTCGCGAACTAGGGTGTACGCCACAAAGGTTTTACTGTATAAAATTTTCTGCGGCTCTCTTTCTTTTTTGGAGGCTGATCACAGATTGCGGTCTTTTATTCGCAAATTAATGAAATTTTAATTGGAATATAAATTTTGAAAATTCGTAACTTTTCCCAATTTCCTGCGAGCAAACAATATTCGTAAAAATTTTCATGAGTTTTATGGGTAATACCTTTTCAAATATAGTCTGTTCCAAGGTCTACCGAGCCTCAAACCCATGTCTCTCCCTTCTGGATCCATCAGCCGATAAGCTCCGCTTCCTACAACTTCTTTAATAACATATGGTCCATCCCATTTTGGTGCTAATTTCCCTCCATTTTCTTTTTGATATCGAGGTGTTTCTCACATGACCAAATCACCTGGTTTATATTCACGTTCAATGACTCTCTTGTTGTATTCTCGAGCTAATCGTTCTTGATAAATCCTCATATGGAGCAACACCTTTTCTCTTTTTTCTTCCAAATCATCCAATTCTCGTAATATTACTCCCGCACTTAAATTTCTTTCCCAAGCTTCTTTCTTTGTTGTTGGAATTACAACCTCTGTGGGTAATACTGCTTCTACTCCATATGTTAGACAATAAGGAGACATTCCAGTTGCTTCTCTTCTAGTTGTATTGTATGCCCAAACTGCGCTAGGTACTTGCTCGCACCACCCTTTGAGATGTCCTTCTAATTTCTTTTTGATTGTATCTGCGATTGTTTTATTTGTTGCTTCAGCTTGTCCATTAGCTTTTGGATATAACGGGGTTGACTTCCCACATTTTATTCTAAAAGCACTGAGTAACATCTCTATATTCTGCCCCTCAAATTGTTTCCCATTATCAGATACTAGTTGTCTTTGGAACCCCGTACCTGCAAATGAGGTTCTCAAATATAAACGTAAAAACATCTTTATCACGAATATGTTGTCTTTGCTTTTACTTCTGCGAGCTTCGTGAAATAATCTGTTGCAACTATCAAGTATCGCCTTTGTACAGATCCAGGTATAAATGGTCCAACAATATCCAACCCCCATTTACCAAAAGGCCTGCAGCTTGTTGAAGAAGTTAATGTAGCCCCTGGTGCATGAATTCTTTTACCATGTCGTTGGCATTCCTTGCATCTTCGTACGAACAATTTTGCGTCTGTATGCATATAAGGCCAATAATATCCTTGTATCTTTGCTCTATATGCTAGAGATCTTCCCCCACTATGATTGCCAGACTTCTCCTCCATGTAACATCTTCAATATCTTTTCTCCTTCTTCGCGAGTTAAGCACCTGAGAGGTGGTCCACTAAAAGATTTCCTGTATAAAATTCCTTCTCGTAACTCATAGTTTGTTGCACGACTCTTTAGTTTATGTGCTTCTAGTCTGTTCCTGGATGTTTCTCTGTTGCGAGGTATTCATGAATTTCTTTTCTCCAATCTGCGATGTTGTTTGATAATTCTCTTTATACTTCCATGTTTGTGACTTCTTCAATTTCTTTCTCTTTGTCCACTGATGGGTTTTGAATTGTTTGTATTTGGATATTTCTTGTATTTGGATTTGTCATCATGCTTGGAATAAATGCAAAAGCATCTGCGAGATGGTTATATTTTCTTGATATATGTCTCCATTTTAATTTTGGTATCTTCGCAGATAATTCCTCAACGAGTTTCTTGTATTTCTTCAAAGAAGATTCATTTGTGGTATATTCCCCTTTAATTTGACAAATCACTAATTGTGAATCACTTGTTATCCTTATACTTTCAAGCTTCTTTTCCATTGCGATCTTTAATGCATGCACTACAGCTTCGTACTCTGTTTCGTTGTTCGTGGATGCAAATTCTAGTCTGAATGAGAATGCTGTTATTTCTCCTTCTGGTGAAATCAACACGACTCCAATCCCATTTCCCTCACTATTGGATGATCCATCCACAGAATTTCCCATCTATCAGGCTCTGTTAACAAGTCTTTTGGATTTCCAAATTCTTCTTCAACATCCATCATTTCCTCTCTTGCTTCATCTTCTTCCAAAGGAAATTTGCCAAAAAATCTGCGACAACTTGTGATTTTTGCGATGACAACAATTAGTATTTTATATTGTAATGGTTTACTTGTGCATTCCACCTTTCTATTCTTCCGACCTTTTTGTGTTCTTCATGACTGATTCAATTGGGACTTTGTTTACCACTTTTATTACATGTGCTTGAAAGTATATTCGCAACTTGAATGATGCATAAACCAAGGCTAAGATTAACTTCTCCATTTTAGAATAGTTCTTTTCTGCTTGCATTAAAGGTTTTACTAATGTAGTAAATGGGCCTTTCTACCTCGTCCGCTTTCATAACAGAACTGCACTTAGAGCATATGGAGTTGTTGCGAGGTATACCAATAATTCTTCGTTTTTCTCTGGTTTCTGTAGTATAGATGTATTTGCGAGGTATTCTTTGATTCCTTGAAAAGCTTTTTCACATTCATCAGTCCATTTGAATTTTGCTCCCTTCTTAAGTATGTTGAAAAAATGATTGCACTTATCTGACATTCGCGAAATAAATCTCCCAAGTGAAGCCAAGAGTCCATTTAGTTTTTGTACTTCTTTTACCGTTGCAGGTGTTGGCATGTCACGAACTGCTTGGACTTTTTCTGGATCAACTTGTATTCCCTCCTTCGATACTATGTATCCCAAGAACTTTCCAGATGAAACCCCAATTATACATTTCTCTGGATTTAATTTGATGTTGAACTTTCTCATTTGCTCAAATATTTCCTTCAAATCTTGCACATGGTCTTTAGCTTCCTTGCTTTTTATCAACATATCATCTACATATACCTCCAAAGTTTTATGTATCCACTTGGCGAACACTTTTTCAACCATACGTTGATATGTAGCACCCGCATTCCGCAAACCAAATGGCATCTTCACATAACAATACAAACCCCTTGGAGCAAAAAAGGCGTTATGTTCTTGATCTTCTTCTGCGAGTGATATTTGATTATACCCTTTATATCCATCAAGTGAAGTGACTCTATCATGACTGCAATTTGATTCCACCATTTGTGGTATATCGGTAATGGAAAACTATCTTTGGGACATGCCTTGTTTAGATCAGTGAAATCTATGCAAATTCTTATTCCTTTGTTCTTTTCAGGAACAATGACCATATTCGTAATCCATTCGGATATTTTGCTTCCCTTATAATCCCCGCATCCAACATCTTTTGTAATTCTTCTTCTATCTGTACATGATAATTTTGTGATATCTTCCTTATTCTTTGTTTGAATGGTCTTACATTTTTATCTATATTCAATCTATGACATGCCACTGATGGATCGATTCTGGTATCTCATCTACACTTCTGCGAAGATATCTTTATATTCTCTTAAAAGATCAGTAGTCCTTTTTCTTCTTCTTCATCCATCTTAGTTCCAATTAGTAAGAATAAAGGCTCTTCTTTACTTCCAATATTTATTTCTTTGGTTGGTTCAAGCTGCAACATAGCTTGGACTTTGCTCCCCCATAGGTGTTGGTTCTTTAATTATTTTTCTTTGGTTCCCCTTCTTTTTCTGGAATTTCATTTGGTATACCTCTCCCTTCCTTTGCTCTTATTGTATACACTCGGAATTCTTCTTCTTTTCTTGTTTCCTTCGCAAGTTTCCTGCGAAGTTGTTTCTTTCTTGCTCTTCCTCCGCATTGTGTTACTTCAATTTGATAACAAAATTTTGCACTATCAAGATCTCCTTTTATTTCTTGAATTCCATTTGGTGTAGGAAATTTGATTTTTTGATGTAATGTTGAAGCAACAGCTTTGATCGCATGAATCCATGGCCTTCCTATCAGCATGTTATATGGATATTCCATATCTATCACACACAAGATTACATGCATTTCGATTTCTCCTAGTAATACCCGTAGCATGATTTCTCCTTTAGATTTTGTTGTAGATTTCCCTAATCCATGAATAAGACACTTTGAATTTATGATTTCTTCATCTCTAATTCCCATCCCCTTAAGTGCATGATAGAATATAATATTAACAGAACTCCCTGTATCAACCAAAATTCGGTTTAATTTCCATTTTTCTTGACTTTCTTATCTTCTAGCATGATTGGCAATGTGATCACCAATGGTGAAGTGTGGTTCAAGTCTTCATTTGGAATTTCTTCTACTGAAAATGTGATTTTCTGCTTTTCCCATTCTTCTAAAGTTGTCATCTTTTCTTCCTCCATGATCTTTCTTCCTCTACAATCTCGCTTGTATATTTTTCCCTTCATATTATTATGAAATTCCTCAATCATTGTCTCTGTGATCATATTACATTCTTCATTTTTGCCATCTCCATCTACTGACTTCATTTGATCTTCAAATTTTCCACAATTCCCTCAAATTTAGGCTACCACAATTCTCAAGTCCCTGTTTCTAGCGCCAATTATGTAGTTGCAGAATAACCTACAACTACACCCTCAATAGAATTAGTAAAAACTCAAGAAGTTCTTGATGATGAATAACAATTTTCTTATTAATGTTCTCAATTGATCACAAAGAAGTATCTAAATGGAATTAGAATAGTTATAACTTTCTCTATTCTCTTTCCTCAAATATTTTCTAACACTCACTAAAAGAACATCTCGAATTTTACATTTGAACTCCTATTTATAGTAAAATTTATACAGCTGTTCATGAGTTACGAAGTATCGCAACTTATGCTCGCACAATTACTCCATCCTCGCAAAACTTCATATTTCTCCGCGCTTCTTCTATCATCGTATCATTTTATAACTCTTTTCTCCTGATACTCGTGAAATATTATCTTGCGATATTCAGTACCTACAATCTCCTTTCTAGGTGACCTTTATTTCCGTAATAGTGGCAAACATAAGGAATGTTATTACCTCGATCTGTGTATGCTAACTTTGGAGGTTGATATACTTTGCTCTTTCGAACCTTAAATTCCGGTGTAGGTATTTCACTTTTTCCATCAGTGGAAACCTTTTGTTGAGAAGCATCATTAGCCTTCACAAATTTTACCTCTTTGCTAGTACTTGGAGCATCTATTCCCTTATCGCCCAATCCTTGTGTATCACGATGATTTTTACTTGCTCCTAGCATAGTGTTTAATTTGCTTGAACTAGTATTGAAAATTTTCAAGTCATCTTCCAACATCTTGATTTTATCAAGAGCAGCAGCTAAATCAGACTCAAGGCGTTTTTCTCGAGCGAGATAAGCGCTTTCTCTGTCATCAAAGCTTTCTAGCTGTTCTGCAAGTTTCTCTTCCAACAAGAAATATTTTTGATAAACATTATCACATTCAAGTGACTTCCTTCGTAAGTTTTCCTCAAAATCTTTGAGGATCGATTCGTTAGAATGATTCGAAACATAAACACCTGCGTAACATCTTCTCAATTTCTTGTTTTCTCGATAGAGAGGAGTCAAAGGAGGTGTGACATGAGAAGTTGTCATCTTTTTATTTTATAATGAATTCAAAACCATAACATACTTTGAGACTTCCTCATTAACATCTCTATCAATATCTGAATCACCTTCATCAGAAAGTTCATTCAACTATTCTTCTAGGCATATTTCCCAGACTTCAACAGGTTCTACATTAAGAGAATGTTTAAATACTTACCTAGAAGTGACAATATTCTCATGTGAATCCAAGTTTGAATATCATCTGATGATTTATGAACTGGTACGTTATTAGAGATAGACTCGTCCATAAAGTCAGATCACTACAAACACAGACTTATAAGGTCTTAAACGTGTTTGCCTACTCTGATACCAATTGAAAAGGCGGGGGTCTAACAACCTCACCCAATATTTTGATTAGCAATCTGTATGGACAACTCTGAGTTGTTTTCTAGAGAACCAACTAGACTCAATCAATAAAAAATATCTCAAGGAGTTATTATCTTAATCTCTCAATTTGATTTACTCAAGAAAATACAATATGCAAGCCTTAAGCAAAGAGAGATAACTTGGATGGTACCAAAGACCAATATTCAAGTGTCAATCAATTTAAATCAACAACCAATAAGGACGGATATTCTAATTGATTGAACGATGCACAACCAGTATTATTTTAATTATATAAAAATATAATGCAGAAAAGAAACAACACAGACACCAGAATTTTGTTAACGAGGAAACCGCAAATGCAGAAAAACCCTAGAACCTAGTCCAGATTAAACATACATTGTATTAAGCCGCTACAGACACTAGCCTACTCCAAATTAACTTCGGTCTGGACTATAGTTGAACCCCAATAAATCTCACACTGATCCAAGGTAAAGTTATGCTCCTACGCCTATGATCCCAGTAGGATACTGCGCACTTGATTCCCTTAGATGATCTCACCCACAACCAAGAGTTGCTACGACCCAAAGTCGAAGACTTTAATAAACAAATCTGTCTCACACAGAAAAGTCTACATGATATATAAATTTGTCTCCCACGAAAAAACCTATGAGTTTTGTTCCGTCTTTTGATAAATCAAGGTGAACATGCACCAATCAATAAAACCAGACTTATATTCCCGAAGAAAAGCTCAGTTTTATCAATCACCTCACAATAGTCTTAATCGATGCAGCGAAAAAAGATATTGTGGAATCACAAACGATGAGACGAAGATGTTTGTGATTACTTTTATATCTTGCCTATCGGAGATAGAAATCTCAAGACAATTATTACAATTGTACTCGTACGATAGAAACAATAAGATCAGATCACACAACTACAAGAAAATTAGTATCGGCCTGGCTTCACAATCCCAATGAAGTCTTTAAGTCGTTAACCTGGTTTTAGAACAAGAAAACCAAAGGTTAAAGGTGAATCGACTCTAGCTTAGCAAACTAGTATCACACAGAATGTGTGGGGATTAGGTTTCCTAGTTGCTAGAGTTCTCCCTTATATAGTCTTTCAAATCAGGGTTTGCAATCAATGTTAGCTTAGTAACAAAGCATTCAATATTCACCGTTAGATGAAAACCTGATTAGATATAAGCTAATATCTCTCAATCGTTAGATCGAAAACTTAGCTTTCCATACACACATGTACTTAACGATTTTGGGTTTGTGTAACCGTACCCAAATGTGTACAATAGTTGGTTCAATATTAGTCAACCAAATGGTTAGCCAAATGATAACTTTCATATAAACCATATTCTTCTTCACCGTAACTAGTCCAAATGACTCAAATGAACTAGTTAGAGAGTTGTTCAATTGCTATGAGATCTCATGTACTACACAAGACACAATTGAAACAAAAACGATGTGATTCACTCGAATCGATTCATGAACTATAAAGCCTCGGTTTGAAAAAGCATTCCTTAGATAATTTAGATAAGTTTACGAATATCGTTTTTAGACATAACCACTCAAGTTCGCGGACTGGGTTCGCGGACTCAAGTTAACCGGTTGGAGTTCACAAACTCCAGCAGAAATTCTTAGGTTTGAGAACTTCCATTAGTTCGCGGACTGAAACCGATCTATAACTCCAGCAGAAATTTTCGGGTTCGAGAACTACACACGTTCGCGGACTGAGTTCATGGACTGGGTTGAATGCTCAAGTTCCGATTTCACTTGATCAACAAACTTCGCAAACTTCGGTTCAAGTTCTAAGGACTTATACATATATTTGTTACGACAACAATGTTTATATCCCCCAATGGTTATATTGTCTAAACTCTCATTTCAATCATAAAAACATTCTCAGAGGGCGTTATATAGTTGTTATTCACAAACTATTTTTCGTCAGAGCGATTTCCAAAGTGATTGAAACATAGAATTACTTTCATCACTAGGTAAAGATAAACTTGGCTAAATCGAAAGCTTTATCAACACATATTTTGAGAAATAGATAAGCAAGATATACTCAGCTTGAAATATCACATGTGTATATTCTTAGTCTATATAGTAATACGAATTTTGTCTCAAGATAGAAGATATAGTAGATAGACTTTCGAGTGATTGATAAGTTCAAGTCTCCACATACCTTTTAGTTGATGAAGATCCACTGGTTCCTTGAGTAGTCCTTCGTCTTGTATGATGATTTCCATGGAGTTCCTGAGCTCAACTACACTTTCTATCCTAGTCCGAGACCTTAGCTATAGTAGACTAGAAATCAAGACTTTAGAGTTTTGATCACTAACATTGAAAAACATGCTTGAGATAGCAACGCATGCGAGTTCGATCGAGCAGTTCTCTAACACACGTGATGATCACCACTTCTTACACGGCCTCACTAATTCACTACTTAAACTCCTCCACTTCCTACGAGATCAGGGTTGTGCTCAAATGACTTGTATAAATAGGTTTTCAACATATTTCGGCAAAGGCAGCAAGTGTTGTTAACACAGTATCCAGAAAACACCCAGAACTGATAGATTACATTACACAAGACAGTTCCACATTCTGATACAAGTCATAAATAGCCAAACCTTCATAATTCAATATTCTGATCTCAAACACCTTCTTCGCTTCCCTCCCTAAGATCAACCACATTACCTTCAATTTTTGACCGAATTGAGTCTGGAACTGCCATTTCTTGGTTTAGTCCAGAGTATTACAGATTGATCTCTCAAATCTGAAAGTACTCCCGTGCAGTACGTTGTTTAAGGTTATAATTTGTTTCTCATCAACACATACAAATTTACCAAAAATAGCAGAACCAGTTTTTACCCTCAAACAACTGGCGACCACAGTGGGAGATTAATCTCTCGATTATGAAATTAATCCCGATCTTCATTTCAATCTTCCTCAATTTGGAGCGGGTAGATCTTAGGTCTAAACCCAGTCATCAACCTTATTTCATTTTAATCGCCGATCCTAATTTTCACTTCATAATGTATCCTCACCGATCAGATTCTACGAAAGGCATGAACAATCAAAGCCCAATCACCATGGAAGGCGTGGCTAGAATGCTAGAGGATGTCCTTGCAAATCAAGCCAATATTGCTAGAAGGTAGAGCGAGACGTTTTGTCTCCTAAATAACATGGCAACCCGATTACGGGAAAATTTGACAAACATTTACTCGGAGAATACCATAAATGTTAAAGGTGACACAAAAAACATTGAACCTTTATCTGAAGTCCGTGCTTTTACCAGTGTAGATGCCGACAGAACGCGTATCCACTTCAGACATGAAGACCCGAAACAATTCCACAGAGAAAAAAACTCGTCAGGAATACCACAACACCAATTGGATAAGGGTAAGGAGCCGGAAGCTTATAAGGTCTTGTTAGAAGATTTGTATTTAAAAACCCTTTCCAAAGTTTAGAAAGCTGTCCAACCCGCAACGACTGCTCAGGCTTCACCAAACGCAGAACCACCTGAAGAAGGGGAAATTAACCAAGGGTCCCATGAATACAGAGGTTGGGTATGCTCGGTTCAATCTCCTCATAGTGATATTGTCACCAATGCAGGTCCCTCGAGAGAAGCCATTTCAGCAAAACCTCCGATCTAAACGACCCGCGTACATGTTGACACATGCTCACGCCTCAATTCCATCCTCGAAACGAGCTTCATATCAAAGCCCACAAGAGATCTCACGACAACATACACTAACACAAGAAAAACCAGACTCAAGGTACCTTCACTTTCCATTCTCGATAAGGAAAGTATTGGAGTTACTAGAAGTCTGGGTGCGATACGGAGAAGTTCAACTGCCTCCTATGTGGCGACAACCAACTGATCAAGAGATGATAGATCCGAGATATTGTCATTACCATAGATTCATTCATCACCCTACCAGTGAATACAATTCCCTGAAGTGCATCGTCCAGAAGAAGATTGACTCAGAAGAGTTACTTCCTTTCATTGAAGGTTAAGGTATGTAATTTCCACAAAGTGATCACCCGGGAGGATCCAGTTTCGTTCAAATGGAATCTTGAAGAACAAGTAAGTATTATTAAATAATTTTTGCATGAAGGATAGTTTTGAAGCCTACTGGGGACTTGGCATCCCACAGATCCTACGATACAAGTCGTTTTAAACACCATGTTTATCTTCCCCTTTCATGTTTCCCTTTTCATGCGATGTTTACAATTTCATATGACAGGTACAATGTCGTTAGAATAATCGCATTATTTATACCCAAAGCCGGAATGTGGCTTCTTTTTAAAGCAATCTCTTTTAGAAAGTCATTTACAAAATTATCTCAAAATAAACCAGTTAAAAAATTTAATCACCTACTAGTTCAAGACCAGAAAACCAAATTGTGAAAGGAATTCCTCACATCACTCAAAACACCTAAAAGGGAAATATAAGAAAAGAAGATGCAAAATATTCAAGGGAAGTCTTTCAGCAACAACTCATTCTTATGGGAAAGAGAAGCTTTCATGTTTTGGAGGACGGACTGCTTCATCTTCAACTCTTTAGACAATTTCTCTATCTCTGCCTCTTTTCGAGCAATGCAATCCATGTAGGAAACTTCATTCATTTTACCTTGCAGCTTCTGGATTTCAAAAAATCCTTCATCGAACCAAGAGGTATTAAACTTATACTTCACGAACACATCTCAGTGGAACTCCCAATTTGAAACTACATCTTCAGAAATGGTGCGCTCGATCACGATGCGCAT
Organism: Papaver bracteatum; assembly: GCA_023529315.1. Classification (NCBI taxonomy): domain Eukaryota; kingdom Viridiplantae; phylum Streptophyta; class Magnoliopsida; order Ranunculales; family Papaveraceae; genus Papaver; species Papaver bracteatum. Next base: position 232,976 of record JAJJWX010003988.1, read on the forward strand.
GTCGTGAATAGAGGATAAAGCTTCTTCGACACGTTTGACCAATGCAAAGCGACTATTAAGCTTCTTAAAAGTGGCGATGTGACCATGTTTCTTCCATATCTTGGTGTATAACTCCTTATACTTGAACGGAACATTGAATCCTCCAACCAGCACATGATCTATGAAAGGGGCATCAAAAGTGACTCTATCAGCGGAATACACAACTAATGTTTTGTCAGTCGCGGGAAGCTCTTTAGAGGAAAGCACCTCTACGACCATAGATGTAGCATCTATATTTTTTCTTGCATCATCGTCCCCCTCAACCTCGAGGTTGGTTTCTTCCACGGTCTCGTCTTCCAGCTCGCCGGGACGATCATGCTCCCTACTACACTTGGAGACGCTTTCTTCATCGCCGACCGAGTTTTCGTCATCCTTGTGATCACCTTTAAAAGGTTCAGTATCGCCGAATTTCTCTAAAGCTGCGTTTCCACTACGTGCCAGCCTCGTAAAATATTTTTCTTTCCTGAGACCCTGATTTTAAAATAAGGAGCACATTTAGCGAGGATTTTTCAAGATGAATAAAATTAGTGGATTAAAAGGGAAAAGCTTAAAGTACCTGCATATGGAAAGAATTGAAGACCACCGGTCCACCTGCCTGCTTCTTAGAACTTGCTCCTACATCCCGGGGACTGCAGTCATCAGAAGTATCAGCCCTGGTTTGCTTGCCCGCAAGCGGCTTCAATAATTTATACTCCTTCAAAATTTCGGGGGTGGGCTTGTCGAAATCCTTATACCTACTAGTCGCCGTTGGTTTTCTTCCGAGGAGCAGGAATGAAAGGCTCTGCTTTGTTGAAAAGATGCTAGCATCGATAATAGACTGCACGAGATCCGCTGAAGGCATTGGCGGATGATAAAACGGGATTCCTTGGTCAAATCTCATGTGACGAGTGGCTCTGTCGATATTATAAGGAACTGTAGTAAGATATTCATCAAAGAAATATGGAACATATCCTGACATATAGCTTCGCATAAATATGAGTTCTCTGGAGCTCATGTCCTTCCCATCGGTGTACAACATAGTGTCAGGAATGACAGCAAAAGTCTTTGGCCGAACCACAGACGAATGAACCGGTCTCTACGGACGGAAATCTATGGAGTGCACATTGTCAAAAAATTATATAAGCTTCAACCCAGGTTTTGGATGCCTATTTTGCCAACGGAGTATTCTTGAACCTCCGTACAAACTGGAAAACGAAGTTGCGGGATCAGGAGCATAACCTTTAAAGTGTTCCCATAAGCAGGCTTGGATAAAGGAGATGTGAATGTGTGACTCCACCTTCATGTAACCGTTGGAAGCATACATGTCTGCTACCAAGGAATCCAGATGAGAGTACATAGACCCGGGGAACAAGCTACCTAGAGGGAGGACTACGCCTTTTGCCAGCTTGATGGAAAATATTACGAGCTTATGTCTTATAGTCTTCTTGCCCCGGCCATCATTGAAGACATCTCTAGAAAGCCACAAGGACAGAAAGGCGACGACACTGAGTCCATCATCTAGCGCATGGCCCGGTTTTGGTTTTGTAGGAAACCATTCAGACACCCACCAAGTATAAAATCATTTCTCGGCATTTTCATGTTGGTTATATCCTTCCGCTTACTGAACTATAGTAGTGAACATCACCTGTTCTTCAGCGGATAGTTTATAATCAAAACTCTCAGTAATTGGAAGACTCAGCAACACAACTACACTTTCCAAAGTAGTGACCATCTCTCCCCATATGCATAGGGATGTGTGTATGGAAGGGCACCATCGAGAAATAAAAGTGATCAAACCTGCAATATCTTTCCTAATATGAAGAGTTACAGATGCCATGACGGACTCAACGATCTGTGCACTAGTTAAATTATTTCTGATATGCTTGTTGTCTAGCGTGTGCCTCATCCATCCTTCATAAGAGCATAGTGGAGCATGACAAACCTTGAAGTCAATGGGAGAAGCCGGATATTCTTTATTTTGAAGGCAGAACCTCATCACGCGTGCTGGAGAAGCTGACTGAGCGACCTATTCATTCTATGAGCCTGTAAGAAAGATCATCTTAAGATCAGGATGAGTTATAAAATTTGGATAAGGCACGACAAAGAACTCATCATCTATATTCAGTATATCGTTGGAGTTCTTAACGTATTTCGGTTTAACGGTAACATTATTCCTAGGTGACACTTTAACAAGAGCTTCTTAGTTCACAAATAACTGCAATGAAGTGCAATGGAAAAGAGTTACTTCAGGCTAAAAGAGGAATCGTGCACACAATCTGTTGCTAAAATTAAATATGGGCACTAATGATCGAATCTAATGGATGAAGAAATGTGCAAACAACAAAAATAAATAAATTATTAAGCCACGAGATGTATTCACATAGACGTATCGAGTAAATATGATACATGCTCGATCGTCTTCATGACCATTATATGCTCGAACATCATCATGGTCACTACATGCTCGAACGTCCTATTGGCCTCGAGGCAAGCATCTATAGCCGGTACCAATAGGATCTTTACCCACTTAGGAAAAAAATAATGGAGAAGCCCATATGAAAGCCGTATATCAGTCGCGGGATGTATGGATACGGTCAAGTTGAATGCATAGATGGACGAACAGGTTTACCGTGGGTATTAGGCTTATTTTCGAAACCTACAACTAAGTTTCGCATCGATCACAACCTAGGTTTTGCATGCAAAAAAGAAAGAAGAAAAGGAGAAAACTGCGACATCTAACTAAGATTTGCTCGTTTACTGGTGATTTTCGCAACGTTAACTACTCCACTATTGATTCTACTGGTGGAATTCACTACAATATTGCCAACGAAGAAGTTTCATTCACAATGGGATGATTTTTTCAAGCTCAAGGAAGCTACATCTAAAACTAGGGTTTGCATCCATACAGGCAAAAAGAAAAAAAAAAGACGACGACGAAGAAGAAAAGACGAAGCACCTACCTTGATGCTGGCGGACGAGCGATGACGGAACATCTAACGACGACGGCAAGAGAGCGATGGATGTTGAGGACGGGAGTTAGAGAAAACGAAAGGAACACAAAAGGAATGAGTTTGACATTCTTTTATACATGAACGCTTGGAGGAGTGCTAATAAAAGAAGGAAACCTTCTTTGTTTCGAACGCGGTAATGGTAGCCAGGGCCAGCACGCTGATGCCCCATGGCCGCGGCAATGCCGCCCTGCACATTTCCAATGGTCGACTTCTCCTGGTAAGCCTAGTCTCTTCGTATCTATCCTGTCTTGTATGTCACCATCTAGTGCTTACCCCGGAATAGTGTAACTATTACGTGTTAAGCCGGGGACTTAATGTTGATGGTGGTATTTAGTTCAAGGATAAAATTGTAAAACATTTACTTAATACGCTACTACCTTGCAAGGGGTAAAGCCATTTAAAAAGAGATGAGTGCAATAAACCACTTCGCTCGATTGAGCATTTCAATATATATATGAAATTCACTCAGAATAGTGCGTAGTAATCCCAAAATATTCTGTGAATTCTATTTTATGCCAACATTATTAATTAATGCATAACTTGCCTAGTATTTACCCGTGCTATGTTCCAATCCGAACTCTCATCATTGACATGACATGACGATTAAATGTTCACTCTCATCAGAGTAGCATGAATCTCCCGAAGTGTCAGTATTGAGATCTGCATAAAAATACCCACACATGCTACATCACTCTCTAACAAAGAGATTTTCGTATCGACGTGCTTTTAAGTTAGCTCGATCACGCTTAAATTCCTTAAGGAAAACCTAGAATGTTAATCTCAGTCTCAAAAACTATCACGGCCACACAATTTAGCCGCGTGTTTCAGCAATCCTAGACCACTCCTAGCAGAACTAGGCAATTATCATATTGACCCCCGGTAGGCCCACTAATGCCTTAACCGGTCGAACTCCATTTAATAGACTCCATCGCCACCAAATTCCAAACGCAAACATGGGTGATCATGCTGTTAAAGAAGAGCTCAAATGAGCTAGGTCGTCCAAAATTGTCTCAAAAATATGACCACCGTCCAACTTCGCCAGCCTAGTTGGACGGCTTGGATCTTCTTACAAATTATTAAGGAAGTGTCGGCATGCTCATTGGCGTCACAACTTTCCCATTGGTCAATCGACTTGCCTGTGGAAAGCCTAAAAAGTGCTCAATCGTTAGCCAAAACTTGAGAAAACACGAAGTGTTCAAAACCCTAATTAGGGTTTGCGGCAACACATTACTGTCGCAAATTGATTACAACCATCCATCTTTGCTGGCCTAAACTGGCGGTATAGATCTAATTTCGGGTGATCCCCAAGATATAAGTGTGATCACCGTCGACCCACCTGTATGCATGGCCGACTGGCCTATTCAAACTAGGGATCTATATCTCGAAACGCACGCCAAAAGATAGGTTGGCCGCACAGCCTTTAAACCTTAAATTGCATCAACGACAATATGTAATTGCCGTAAATCATCTCGTCCATCCAAATTTTCTAGCCTTGTTGGATGATGTAGATTTATTTCCAGCAAACCAACAAAGCATCATGGTGATTACCGGCCACCTCTCTTTCACATGGAGCGATCGACCAAGTGATGGCTCGTCCATGCGACCTTCAAACGATCACCCAAAGATGGCCGGTCATGCTACCTCTTTTAAGATGCCCAATCCGCGACTTATTCAATCGAGCTTTAAAATAGCAATGCATCATACACATCGATAAATTTGAGCTTCTCGCTCAAAAGCGATGCTTTACATGCATCGAACACATATGATATTTTATGAATATCAACTCTATAAATAACTTAGTTATTTAACCTAATATCACCATATGTTATTATTTTCGGCAAGTATTATGACTTGACCCACTTACTCGAGACAACTAACATGTCACAAACTAGAGGATACTCACTGGGGTATTGATTTGGCGGTTTACAACGTGGCAACGTGCCCATTATGATAACGTGTTAGGAAAGGACGGACAATTGACAACGATGAGAGTAATGGACGAAGATGTGACCACGTGATGATCACCACTTCATACAAGGACCCATTACTTCACTACTTAACCTCCTCCACTTCCTACGAGATGCGCCCAAATGACTTGTATAAATAGGTTTTCAACCTATTTCGACATAGGCAACAAGTGTTGTTAATTAACACAGTATCCAGAAAATACCCAGAACTGATAGCTTACATTACGCAAGCCAGTTTCATATTCTAATACAAGTCATAAATATCCAAACCTTCATAATTCAATATTCTGATCTCAAACAAGTCATAAATATCTTAGGCTTCCCTCCCTAAGATCAACCCCATTTCCTTCAATTTATGGCCGAATTGAGTCTGGAATGGTCGTTTCTTGGTTTAGGATAGAGTCTTACAGATTGATCTCTCAAATATAAAAGTACACCCGTGCAGTGGGTGTGTTGATGAGAAACAAATTCTAACCCTAAACAGTTGTAATCTACAACCGAGCATGACGAGTTTGTATTTTAATTCAAACACCCTTACGAGCAAAGTTTGAATAACGATCGTTTTTAAAATATCACAATCATATAGCGTAACCGTGATGATTGTCGTTATATTTCTTAATTTAACGACGTTATATAGTCATTAATATATGGTTTAATATTTTTTTATATTATTTAAAATATTATAAACATTTTCTCAAGAAGCAAACTTTAAGATTTCTACCTCCAACACAAGGTCTATAAAAAGTTTTAAGATAAATATACACTAGTAAAATTATTGGGTGTGTTTCAGTGAAAAATATGAAAAATATGGAGAAAGTAAAGAGACAAAAAGAGGTTTCTATTGATCAGGATAATAGGGTTATATTGATACAGTATCCTTTATATACATGTAAAGGTAAACTCTAGGTAACTATATGGACCACACATCAATGGGCCGTAAGCCCTGTAATACTCCCCCTTGTGCGGTTCAATAACAAAACTTTATAAATAGTGCTTTACATATAGTGCTTTGAATGTAGTTCTTCAAATGTCGTTCTCTCCTTGATGACTTGTTGAAATCAATTGCCTCATCAAAACTTTGACAGGGAAAAACCCAGCGGGATAAAACCTTGGTACAACTCTTCATATGTAGTACTTCACATGTTGTCTCGTATTTTACATGTAGTTCATCACATGCAATATGATCTTTAAAGATCGACGAATCTAAGTTAATTATCTCATTAAAACTTCGTCAGGCTAACCCAGAGCGATAAAACCTGAACTAAAGAAAAAGAGTATAATATTAAGTAAACTTAGAACATAGTCGGATGCATATACGTTTCCTCATTAAAACCTTGTCAAAGAAAACCCAGTGGGATAAAACCTTGACGAAGGAAAAAGAGTACAACGTGAAAAATGCAAGTAAAGGTGATCCGTTGCATATGATCACTTTGCTCCGTTGAAGTTGACTAGTTGATTCACAACTCATAAGAAAGAATGCCCTCGTGGGAAATAAAATAGCATTTAGCTGAGAAATTACATTCCCGGTGTTTGTTGTTGTCTCATTAAAAACCTTGACGAGTGATAAAACCCTGTGGGAAAAAGCAACCTCGGTGAAGAAAAATAATTCAATTCACCATTAGATCCTCCCCTTAACGTTAGACAATTTTTATTAGTCTAATGTAGTCAAAAAGAGTTTATCACACTTTACTTTGGTGACTTGAATGTTTATAAGATTATGTTGTTGATTCTAGAAGTTATGTTGCTTAACAGACTATCGCGTTTCATTTGTTTTATTCAGATATTTTCAGTAATATATGTCTTCAACATTAAATATACTTGATGTTTTTAGTGTTGTCTCACTAAAAACCTTGTCGAGTAACAAAACCCTTTGGTAAAAACTATTCTCGATCGAAGGGAAAAAGAGTACAACACAGCTTCAATTTCGAAGTAAAATATGTTGACATCATATCCTTGGATCCTCCCCCTGATTATTTTCAGAGTTTTTCCAGACAGTTCCTTTATTCATGTACTTTTCGAAACTGAATATCGGTAATGACCTAGAAAATAGTCTACCATATCTCCTCCTGATTACTTTCGTTGGAGAAAAGATTATTGTTCCTTCATAATCAACAACTTTTGGATTGTACTTTCATTGGCATTCCTTTTAATGTCTTTGCTGAGAGAAAACAAATTTGTGTAAATAGTTACTTTTAAGTACATGATTACATTTACTATACCATTCCAATGACGTTGCGTTGGCGCTGAGCTATATCTAGCTAACAAGTTCCCTGAGAATGTAAAATTTAATCGAGTACATTATTATATGAAGTACAATAATGCATCTATTGTACTTAGATATGGGAATTTCATCTCCCAACACATCTTCGTCATCTTCCTTTAGACGAAATGGTCACTTACTTATATTTGAACCTCGAATAATCATGGGAGTGCTATCAGGATGCATGTCTTTGTTAAATTGTCCGACAACTTTAGACATATGCAAACTAGTGGAATAATATACCACAAGCTCAGTATTCGGTAGAGCTTTTCCCAGATTTTTCATCTCAAATTCGGAGTTCAAAAATGCTTTTAAGGTCTCTTATTACATCAAGAGTACCCATCATGTCTGTACCATCGACATAGATAGCTAGAATTCCAAATCAGGAACTTTCTTGTGAATACGCAAGTAAAAATAACTTACTTGTGTATCCCTTCCAAATCAAATATTCATTTAGGCGGGTATACCACATCCGCCTAATTGCTTCAATCTATAAGTGAGCATTCTATCTAACTGTAAATGCACTCTTTGGTTTAGAGTCACTTGATTTGGGAAACAAAAGGTGTAGATGGTGGATTTTCAACAAAGGCTAAAATCGTAAACTCATGATTGTACGGACCGCCGGTTCAGCAATCGCATGTGAGTATTGAGACACGAGTCTCTCATAGAATTCTCAACGGAGAGTGCTTTCTCTCAGAGTACATGTAGATATGCAGTCAACGTCTAGACAACGGCATAATCTCATGAATACTGAATATTTTCAGTCATTTATATATAGTATCACGGGATGGACGGCTCTACGGGGAAATATCGTCTTCAGGAACAAACAACGAGTTTAACCTGACTATATAAAGGATATGGCTTAACGGCAAGTCATGTCAGGATAATTAATGCTCCTATTGTAGTCAGTTTATTCTGCTAGGCATAGACACATGAGGTTAATTATCCCTTCATTTCTCTGATTCCATGGTCGAATCAACGACGATCCCACGGAATGGCAATAAGATTGCTCCGATTCCGTGGTCGAATCAACGACGATCCCACGGAATGGCAATAAGATTGCTCCGATTTCGTGGTCGAATCAACGACGATCCCACGGAATGGCGATAAGATTGCTCCGATTCCGTGGTCGAATCAACGACGATCCCACGGAATGGAAATATCATTGCTCCGATCCCGTGGTCGAATCAACGACGATCCCACGGAATGGCAATAATCACCTCATTATTCTGAGTTCATAATCGAATCTTCTGCCGATCCTATGAATTAACAGGAAACATCTATCCATTTTATTACTCGTTTTATGAATTATTTTCCATCAAATTTCATGAATTGGTAATAAATAATTAACGGGCATCGGAGCTACCTTTGAGTAAGCCCTGTTCAAATGGTGCAAGTGTATTCAACGATGATGCATTAACAATCACCGCACGAACGAGTATCTCAAAATACGACGAAACGATGAACCTATGCAAAATAGGGAAGAAAATAATAAATAATTAAAAATATTTGACCAAAATTTGGGATACGGACACACGATCAACTCATCGTGTCATGGTCAGTTCCACGCTAACTCTATATTTTTAGTACACTTTTATTATTTTTCATGATTTGATTCTCTCGTTTGATCAAATCTCCGTCTTGAGGAAATTCTTCGGATTCGTGGTACTTCTATGAGTCCGTCAAAAAATAATTAAGGAGTGTGTGGGGCGTGCCTATTGGCCGACCGGCCATGCCTTGGTCCCAGCCGGCCCACACCTCACGGTCCTTATTATTTTATTATTATTATTTTCTCTAATTTCATGAAAAACTCCTTGATTTCATGGTATTTTTCCTCAAAAAATTCCTTTAAATCATCAAAAATAATAATAAAATAAAATAAATTATGAAAACTCGTGGGACCGGGCCTTGGCCGGCCGGCCATGCCCTAGACGGTCCCACACGCCCTGTTTTATTTATTTCATTATTAATTATCTTATTTTTCCTTGATTTCATGGTATTTTCTCAAAATTCCTTCAAATCATCAAAAAATACCCAAAAATTATTTAAAAAATTATTAAAATTCGTGGGATTGGGCCATGACCGGTCGGTCACGCCTCCATGATCTCACACGGCCGAATTTTATTATTTTGATATTTTTCAAAGACCATGAACTCATGGGATACACCAAATTATTTTTAATTGCAAGTGCCGGCATTGAACGGTGCACCAATTACTAAGCCGGCATCATATTGACAATTTAAACATATTGTCAGAATTCCGGCATTGATTTTCTCCATGTATCTATGCCGGCATTCTGACGGTTACAATTTGAAACTCACTATAACCCATTTATTGGACGGTTACAATTTGAAACTCACTATAACCCATTTATTGGACGGTTACAAAATCATTCCACTAGTTTGACGATTACAAAATCCACTAGTTGGACGGTTGCAAACCACTATAACCCATTTATTGGACGGTTACAAAATCCTTAATGTGTCGGTTACAAACTTCTCAATCTATTTAAGTGACGGTTTTGTCTACGAAATTATTCAATCTTCCTTTGTATTCAATCTTCATAACTTCATCTTCCATACCAAAGACAATGGGTCCTCGCAAATCTCGTGAAAACCCCAGTCCACAAAAACATGTAGATGAACCGCAAGAAAGTCCTGAAGAGTCTGTGGGTGAGGCGACCATAACAAATTTGATACGGTAAGTGAAGTATTTGTTGAATTGAATTTTTTTTAGGGTTTATCCCATAATATATAACACAAAGTCATCATTTCTTTTTTAGTTCTTACACTACACCATAATTATATTTTGAAATTGAAAACTAGTCAATTGAAAATCTATTCTGTTCGCGGTCAAATTAAATTTGAAAATCATGCCGGATTTTATGTCTTCAATCCCGATTGTATTGCATGATATTTCCTGCATTTGAAATTAAACAAACTATATGCGTATAGGTCCGGCATTGTATATTTGATCAGTACTATGCCGTATTTATTTTCCATCATTGTTAAAAACTCTGTTCAAAAATCACAAAGTTCCGGCATACTCATAAACATGTACGACAATGCCGGCACTTGTTCCGGAATCCTCGATAGTTTTACTATCTATGCCGGTTTTGTTTCCTTAGACCTTTTATTCTCTGTATAGAATTACAAAAAACCGGCATGTAGTTTTGTATTTCCTACTATGCCGGTTCTAGTACCGGCAGTCATTTTTGGTTTCATTTCTATGCCGGAATCTAGTGTGTAACTCAGTTTAACGTATTGGAACATAGGTCCAACGCATCAAAAAAGGACAAAGGAAAAGGTAAAGTTGTTGTACAAAAAAACGTAAGTCTTCTCAACCTAGACGTCCTGATCCGGCTACTGCTAAGGTCACAATTCGGGATCAACCTATAAGGGACTCAACCAGTAGTGATGATGATGAAGATGACTGGGAAACTGGGCCTATACATGAACGAGCTGGTGGCTCATCCTCACAAGTAGCTGATGTGGGAGATCAATCATCTAAGGATGATGAAAAGGCCCCCCCAGCCCACATGCCTGATAAAGATGACATAATTCCATACCTCGTTGATGTCAAACATTGGGGTCAACCGAAAAACCCGCAACTCTTATTTTCCTACAAAGACTCTTGGGCTCGTTGGATCTATCAAACTTATGTAAGACGTTTCCATTTTGTTATTACAATATTCATCTGCTATCAATTGAATTCAACTAAGTTTTGTGTGTTTTTATAGGACCATAAGAAAGCTCTCCGTGTTAGCCTCCATCAACAATCGGATGTATGGATTTTGAAGGATGAGTGTGCGGCTGTTAAGGAAGTAGTCAAAGCATCCGGGTTGTATCCTGTTGTTGATGGTGGATTTCTATTTAAAGGCTAAAATTGTAAAAAGCTAATTTTTGTAAGCTGACGTCCTGCAAAGGATAAAGCCTTCAGGCAATGAATACTTCGCGCCATATTAATTCATTGGAGCATGTGCAACCATCCCTGAGAATTAAACATACCTACCCAGAACGGAGCATGTGGAAACCATCCCGACGGAGCATGTGGCAACCATCCCGGTTTTCTGTAGGTATACAACATTACTATTAATGCTTTAATTAAAGCCTTGTGTTCGACGTGCAAACACCCATAGGCTACCTGACGGTAGGTTATACTATCCCCGTTGAACGCATGCAAGACTATCCATGTTAGTCTCACTTGCTGAAAACAAACCCAAAAATATATCTCACCCGTCCAACTTCGCAAGCATAGATGGAGGGTGTAGATATAGATTCAGGGGGTCCTGAGCATGCTACCATGATCACCTCGGACCCACCTTCACACATGACCTAACGTTCAAGACCAACTTTGGTTGTTCATTCCAAAACGTGCGCTCAAAGCGAGCATGACGCACGGCTAGGGTCCCTTTTAATCGTGAGCGTCCAAATTCGCCAGCATATTCGGACGGCTTAGATTATACCATAAAACAAGTAGTGAAGTGATGGAACACCATTGGTGGGCCCAATTTCTACCTACATAACCGATTCCCTCATAGGCAAGTCGTGGTGCAAGAAACGATTGCCCAAACAAGGCTAGATTAACGCCTTATGCAGGTTGAGAAGATCCAAAACGATCACGACCATCCGACTTCGCCGGCATAGTTGGATGGCATAGATTGCGCCCAGGGTCATAGAGCAAGCATGTGCATGCTCACCGTCGACCCAATATGCTGCATACATGGTCGGTCTCCCCAAAGGAGGCGCGCGCAACCCAAAACCGATCGCTCAAAGTGGCCGGTCTAAAGCCCTAATTAGGGTTTGCGGCGCAGAAACATCTCGAGCGTCCATCTTCGCAGGCTTGGACAGAAGGCCAATATGGAGACTTAGAAGGAACCGAGCATGCTGCCATGACCACCGTGGGCCCGGCTTCACGGCTAGTTGATCATCCAAGACCGGCAGTGATCAAGATCCTCGGTATGTGCGCCCAAAGGTGATATGTCACGGCCCCTCCATAAATTCTAATCTCGACCACTCGTCTTGGCCGCCTGAGTCGAGTGGCTTAGATTAAATATTTGCGAGTCAAGCAGGCATGGGCGTGAACATCATTGTACTACCTCCATGCAGGGCTGATCGGTTCCTCCATTGGAACTAAGCATGCAAACGTTTGGGCCGAAAGAGGCAGCATGCGCGCCTCCCATCCCGCAAGCAATCCGTCACACTTTGCAAGCTTGGAGACTTAGGGGGTGCGAATCAATCACAAGGTATCACTATGACCACCATCCGTCACTCTTCTTCACAAGGGACCAAGGATACAATGGCCTCCAAACGGGAAGATATTGCGATGTTATACCAAGTTCATGGTTCACCGCACTATTTTTTGTGGTGTCGAGACATTAATCACGTCACAACTGGGGGTGCAATTGGTCTGGCGATTTACAGTGTGCATCGTGCAATGCGCCATCACAAGAACGTGTTAGGAAGACATGGGCGGTTAAGTCAAGATGGGAGAAGTGGGCAGTTCTGATCATGTGACACTCACACATAACTCCACTCTTCCCTCACTCCACTTCCTCCACTTCCTACGAGAGACGTGAAGAAGGCTTAATGACTTGTATAAATAGGTTCTCCTCCCTATTTCCAAGAACAGAAGTTCGAACAACACAGAAAACCAAGTGTTAATCGTATTCAACACCCAGAGCCTTCCTACAACATTTGCTAGCCTGCTCGACCTTCTGTTAACAAGTCATCAAATAGCCTTCACCTTCATACTCTCAACACCTTCTTCGCTTCCCTCCCTAAGATCAACCTCACATCCTTCACCTGTGATCGAAACAAATCTTGAACGGCCGTGTCTTCGGTTTAGGCCAGAATTGTATAGATTACCTCTCGAATCAAAGTGCTCATCGTGCAGCACATTTGTTGAAGGTTTAAACTCACTTCTCATCCACACACACCCAAAATTACCCAAACCGGCAGAAGTAGTTTTCTCCCACAAACAATTGGCGACCATAGTGGGAGGTTAATCTCTCGGTTGTGAATTCGATTTCTTCAATACCAATTCAATTTTTCTGATTTCGAGAATGGTGGATCTTAGGTCTGGATCAGCAACCAACGATGGAGCTAACACCGACAACACTTCTGGTGGCGCTGATATCCCAATTACCGGTGTTATAGTGTAACCCGCCAATGCAACCAATGTGTCTCGTGGAATCTCATCTTCTACCATCGCACAGTGGAGCAGGAGCAGACATTCCAGCAGGCATGACACCTCCCATTACAAGAGCCAGAGCGGCTACAAATCCAGGCATTTCCTCAAGCATGACACTTCCGTCCGTCACCAGCACAACTGTTACTTCCCCTTTAGGACAAGGATCTGGAGGACCTAGAGGAGGACAACCTCCTATCACCATGGTGGACTTGATGGAGAGACAAGAAACCCTCGCTAAAGCTCAGGCATACATGGAAACCACTATGAAGGAGGTACTCACCTTCCTTAAAACATTAACCGATCAATTACCACAAGAGTCGAGACAGCCTCAAAGGTCATCAAGAGATACGTTCAGCACACCTGGAGCATATGCCTCAGCTACGCAAGCCTACCTGAACGAAGAGTCTTATGCTGCTGACCATGAAAGAGAAAGGGACCAGGAGCGTCTTAGAGAAAGGATCCGATCATCCAACTTTATTACACGTGAAGATCTGGAGAGACTCCTCCAAAATCGTGGCAAAGAAAATCCGATGGACGCGTATCGACACCAACCTCCATATCCACAAGACGTGCAGCGGATTCCTATTCCCATGGGATACACCTCCCCTCAATTCATCCTTTACGATGGTACCGGTAATGCTCGTGAACACGTCTCTCGATTTTTAGAATCCTTAGGAGAACACGAATACAATCACGTTCTCCGCTTGAAGGAATTCTCCAAATCACTTATGGGGAGAGCCTATACGTGGTACAACAATATTGCACCCGACAGCATATCCAATTGGAGTGAGATGGTCAGCGTGTTTTACAAGAAGTACTTCTTTGTATCTGATCAATTTACTTTCTCAGACTTGGGGAGAATCTCCCAACGGAACAATGAACATCCAAATGATTTTGTCAAAAGGTTCAGAACACAAGCGTTGGACTGCCATGAACCAAATGTCACAGAACGACAGATGGTGGAATTATGCATCAACCGAATGATACCCATATATCGCGCCCTGCTGGAAAACTTGGGATTCGATACGTTCTCAGAGCTCCATGAAGAAGCCAAACGTTCGGCCACCACCGCCCCAGCATTATTGGAAAGAACTAGGATCGTTCGGAGTGACGATTCACGAGATAATCGGGGAAACAGGCGCCTCATCAACAAGCAATATAATACTGGCCCTTCTGTCAGTGTAGTAAGCGAAGGCGGAAAGAGAAAAGCTCCAGCGACGGCAGAACAACTACCCAAGCGTGCGACTCAAATGCATAAAGCTTCTCCTCTAAAGGGAACATGCAAAGATCCTGCGCAGAGCACCGAAGACACAGGCTTCCCATTTCCGATAAGTGAAGTAATAGAACTCTTGGAGGCATGGATTCAGGATGATGCTATCAGACTACCTCCTATCAAACGTCCACCAACTGAGAAAGACATGGCAGACCCTAAGTACTGCCGTTATCATAGGTTTGTCCACCACCCAACTAAGTATTGTAACAAGATGAAAGAAATATTCAGGGAAAAGATAGCAGCAGGAGATCTCCAATTGGGAAATGAAGGAGTTCACCCAGACCCCCTTCATGTCCGAAGTTGCATGATCTCTGGAAGCTCTGTGCGCAAGACTGTACAATCCATGATGGAACACATGTGTGAAATCTTGTACCTTTCCAAGGTACAACGTCAAGATATATTCATGGCCCTCAACCGTATTGTATTAGGCAGGCGATTTTATCCAGAAAAGGAAGTCGTTCCAGCGTCTCAAGCCTCCTTGGAAAATAGCACCAACAAAGGAAATTGGGGACTTTTGACCGTCGCTCATCTGAAAGATGTCAATTTAGATAGCACATTAATCGATGCAGCTTCTGAATTTAACATCGTTATTATCAAGACCCTGCAAGCTACAAAAATCTCAAAGCGGGAAGCTACCCGTGGTCCGACTGTGATCAAGAGCCCAGCAGGAGAATTTGTGGATGTCTACGGATACATTGACCTTGATGTCAAGATTGGTAACACTCCAACACAAGCTAGATTCCATATAATTAAGGAACATCCGGATTACGACATGATTCTGAGGCGCCCGTGGGTACACAAGGCGCATTCCTTACCAATCTCAGTACCTGAAAGAATCTCCAACAAGCCATCTCCGATGATTTCCAACAAACCTTGGAGAATCGAAGACTGCCTGTTGCCCCCATACCAACAACTCGCAGGCATAACGCAACTCCCTGGTGAAAGCCCTTTGTCCTGCGTCAAGAGATTCCGAGCCCAAGTAAGTCTCATTGAACGACCCTCTTTGCAAGTAGTGGATGATTGTCCTGTTAGACCACCGGGGACTGTTTCACCTGACAGGAGGGCCACCACCAAGAGATGTGATTGGAGTACTGGCCCCTTTAAGCGCTTCACCAAAATCTTGGAAGCAGTCAAGAATGATACGTGTCAGAAGCAAGCGGTTATGCCAAGCCCAAATCCGTTTCAAGTCGGAGATATGGTAGCAAAGGTAACCACGTTCCAAGTTGGAAACATGGCAGTAAAGATAACTGCCCAGTCTGATATGCCTGCAAAGGAAGAGGAAATATTCTTAGTGGCAGATGTTTTCTTGGGCGGTTACTGCAAGATCATCAATGCAGACAAACTCGAAGGTGTGGTTGTTCACTCACGTTGGCTCAAGCCCTACCTTACTTGAAGACACGACACCACCTCTATATTCCCCCTGGGGGATTCCTCCAACAATTTTCCTTTTCACAATATTTGTAATTCCTTCAAAATGATGGCACTTCTTTCCTTCATACTTATTAGGGTTTCAATATTTCTTCAAGTAATCAAGATTTCATTCCTTTTACAATTTCTCATAAAATCACACAAAGTTATGAGTCACCTTAAAACAACCATTACCCAGAAAGAAAACCCTAAATCCTCATACCAAATCTTCATACCGGCCTGGTAATATGGGAGGAATAAAACATGTAAAAATGGAGGAGGAAGGTATCCTACATGATCTACTTCAACAGAGCCAGACTCACGTCAAGGGGCACAAGCAGAAAAAATATGCATGTTTCGAAAAGCAACATTGAAAAAAACTTTGTTCAAGACAAGCAAGCAAAGAAGAAAACTTCAAACTCAGCCGCCACTGAGTATATAAAAGAAAAACACTACGAAGAAGAATAACATGGAAACTCAATTGCCGGTTGCGTCTTCATCACTGTTGGAATCCACATCTTGTGCCGTTTTCTCCAGAGACGCCTCGACTTCTTCTTCGGACACAGCAGCTGCCGCCTTAACATCTTCAGCATGCGTACCTTCTGCACCTTCTACAGAATCCATTGCAACCTTGGAAATCATGCCAATCACTTTTGGGCGTTCAGTCTCATCATTATCAGGGTCAAGGATTATTACACCACCACGTATTGGGTAATCACACTTCCCATCGCATGCATGATGTTCGTGTTCAACCCTCCGTCTCTTCAACCGAGCCGCAAACCTTTCAGTTCTCGAGCCTACTGGTGCTTGTGACGCCTCGCGTTTCCACTTCGCTCGCAACGCTTCTTCATGTCTTTGTTTCTCCTCCATATCAATTGCAGCTGAAAGAGCATGGAGTCGCCCCATGATAATGGTTAAATGCAAGACAGACATTCCCTGTACGGCATAGCCGACTTCACGAAGTGGAAAATCAATTTTAGACGTCACTTCTTCATGTGCGTAAGCTTCTGGTTTATCAACTTCAAAACATTTTTCCGGAGAAGCTGCAGAGTTATCATCACCAACTCCTTTCATGATGTACTGCAATAAGATTGGAAGTTTTAGCATGTTTCCAAGAGGTCATACAGCAATAAAAGATTCTCGTGATTCCCAACTTCGTTGTTAGGCACCTAATACGGAGATTACATGGGATTGGGGTGGTTCAAGCGTCCTCCAAACAAACTCAGTTGAGGGAAATTTACACTACCCTGTGTTCGATTATGATCTGGGAGCAATGGGTATGGAATCTAGTGTTATGTTATGTTCCATTCTCTTCATATGGAAGTTACCTACAACATATCAAAATTTCACGACAATCGGATGGAAGGGAAAGAATGGGTGGCCAAAACATCAGAAGACACGCAACCTGAAAAAATTCTGAAAACCTCTTGGAAGTTTACTATTTCGCGGTTTTTATCCCCTAAACACGCTCAAAATAAAAAAAGCTTCTTTCTTAAAGCTTGGAAATTTTCTAGGCTTGAAGTTACATATGCGGAACGTCGAAGTCCGAGTTTGTATGAAGGTTCTGCAGTAATTTCGGTAAACGCAAGCGCAAGAGTACCTCAAAATCACGCAGGCGGGCACTAAGGTTTGCATGCGTATCCCTAAAGCTAAGCCAACATGTCAACATATTTTTCTATAGTTGGATATCATGTCTACAAGTTCAAGACATCGGTTCTACCAAGCTACAACCTGGGTTTTGACATGCAAGGATAAAGGGAACAAACGACATGTTTATGATTTCTTTTACTACGCAACCCTAACAGGCGGTAAAGGAATTAATCATGGTATGTTTTGCTGCACCTACAATCCTCTCAAAATGCAAAAGAAACTCTAACTAAATAATTAGGGTTTGCAAAAAAAATAAAAAAAAATCGCACCTACACGACAAACGGCGTCCTGGCGACAAAAACCAAAGAACGGTGACGGTGAACTCGGAGGAGTAGCGACGCGCGGAGAGAGCTGGACGTCCACTCGAGAGAAAAAAAAAATCGTGAAGAAAAACCGGAAAAAGGGTTCTCCCTTTTATAGGCAAAATTTGAAGAATCCTGATTAGAAAAGGATTCCTTTCTGCTTCCAAAAAACCAAGAAGGGAAACCGGCCCACCCAAGATTTCATGCGTGCGACGGTACATCCACATTGACAACTACTAGCGTCTGCCTTCCAAGGTTAGTTACCTTTATTTCTTTTACATATATTTGTCACCATCTCATGCCTACCCTACAATAGTGTAACCATTGCATGCTAGGCAGGGGACTTAATGTTGATGGTATATTTCTATTTAAAGGCTAAAATTGTAAAAAGCCAATTTTTGTAAGCTGACGTCCTGAAAAGGATAAAGCCTTCAGGCGATGAATACTTCTCGCCATATTAATTCATTGGAGCATGTGCAACCATCCCTGAGAATTAAACATACCTACCCAGAACGGAGCATGTGGCAACCATCCCGACGGAGCATGTGGAAACCATCCCGGTTTTCTGTAGGTATACAACATTACTATTAATGCTTTAATTAAAGCCTTGTGTTCGACGTGCAAACACCCATAGGCTACCTGACGGTAGGTTATACTAGCCCCGTTGAACGCATGCAAGACTATCCATGTTAGTCTCACTTGCTGAAAACAAACCCAAAAATATATCTCACCCGTCCAACTTCGCAAGCATAGATGGAGGGTGTAGATATAGATTCAGGGGGTCCTGAGCATGCTACCATGATCACCTCGGACCCACCTTCACACATGACCGAACGCTCAAGACCAACTATGGTTGGTCCTTCCAAAACGTGCGCTTAAAGCGAGCACGACGCACGGCTAGGGTTCTTTTTAATCGTGAGCGTCCAACTTCGCCAGCATAGTCGGACGGCTTAGATTATACCCTAAAACAAGTAGTGAAGTGATGGCACACCATTGGCGGGCCCACGTTTTACCTACATGACCGACTCCCTCATAGGCAAGCCGTGGTGCAAGAAACGATTGCCCAAACAAGGCTAGATTAACGCCTTATGCAGGTTGAGAAGATCCAAAACGATCACGACCATCCGACTTCGCCGGCATAGTTGGATGGCTTAGATTGCGCCCAAGTTCATAGAGCAAGCATGTGAATGCTCACCGTCGATCCAAGATGCTGCATACATGGTCTGTCTCCCCAAAGGAGGCGCGCGCAACCCAAAACCGATCGCTCAAAGTGGCCGGTCTAAAGCCCTAATTAGGGTTTGCGGCGCAGAAACATCTCGAGCGTCCATCTTCGCAGGCTTGGACGGAAGGCCAACATGGAGACTTAGAAGGAACCGAGCATGCTGGCATGACCACCGTGGGCCCGGCTTCACGGCTAGTTGATCGTCCAAGACCGGCGGTGATCAAGCTCCTCGGTATGCACGCCCAAAGGTGATATGTCACGGCCCCTCCATAAATTCTAATCTCGACCACTCGTCTTGGCCGCCTGAGTCGAGTGGCTTAGATTAAATCTTTGCGAGTCAAGCAGGCATGGGCGTGAACATCATTGTACTACCTCCATGCAGGGCTGATCGGTTCCTCCATTGGAACTCTCTAAGCATGCAAACGTTTGGGCCGAAAGAGGCAGCATGCGCGCCTCCCATCCAACGGTCGCAAGCAAGGCTACGAATCATCTCGTCCGTCCAGCTTTGCAAGCTTGGACGAATAGCTTAGGGTGCGAATCAACCAGAAAACAAGGTATCACTATGACCACCATCCGTCACTCTTCTTCACAAGGTAACCGACCAAGGAATGGCCTGTCTATACAGCCTCCAAACGGTTTACCGAAGATGGATGCATGCGATGTTATACCAAGTTCATGGTTCACCCTGCACTATTTTTGTGGGTCCCGCGATCCACACACTCGAGACATTAATCACGTCACAACTGGGGGATACAAACTGGGGTATTGGTCTGGCGGTTTACAGTGTGCAGCGTGCAATGCGCCATCACAAGAACGTGTTAGGAAGACATGGGCGGTTAAGTCAAGATGGGAGAAGTGGGCAGTTCTGATCGTGTGACACTCACACATAACTCCACTCTTCCCTCACTCCACTTCCTCCACTTCCTACGAGAGACGTGAAGAAGGCTTAATGACTTGTATAAATAGGTTCTCCTCCCTATTTCCAAGAACAGAAGTTCGAACAACACAGAAAACCAAGTGTTAATCGTATTCAACACCTGTGAGCCTTCCTGCAACATTTGCTAGCCTGCTCGACCTTCTGTTAACAAGTCATCAAATAGCCTTCACCTTCATACTCTCAACACCTTCTTCGCTTCCCTCCCTAAGATCAACCTCACATCCTTCACCTGTGACCGAAACAAATCTTGAACTGTCGTGTCTTCGGTTTAGGCCAAAATTGTATAGATTACCTCTCGAATCAAAGTGCTCATCGTGCAGCACATTTTTTGAAGGTTTAAACTCACTTCTCATCCACACACACCCAAAATTACCCAAACCGGCAGAAGTAGTTTTCTCCCACAAACAATTGGCGACCATAGTGGGAGGTTAATCTCTCGGTTGTGAATTCGATTTCTTCAATACCAATTCAATTTTTCTGATTTCGAGAATGGTGGATCTTAGGTCTGGATCAGCAACCAACGATGGAGCTAACACCGACAACACTTCTGGTGGCGCTGATATCCCAATTACCGGTGTTATAGTGTAACCCGCCAATGCAACCAATGTGTCTCGTGGAATCTCATCTTCTACCATCAGTACCAGTGGAGCAGGAGCAGACATTCCAGCAGGCATGACACCTCCCATTACAAGAGCCAGAGCGGCTACAAATCCAGGCATTTCCTCAAGCATGACACTTCCGTCCGTCACCAGAACAACTGTTACTTCCCCTTTAGGACGAGGATCTGGAGGACCCAGAGGAGGACAACCTCCTATCACCATGGTGGACTTGATGGAGAGACAAGAAACCCTCGCTAAAGCTCAGGCAAACATGGAAACCACTATGAAGGAGGTACTCACCTTCCTTAAAACATTAACCGATCGATTACCACAAGAGTCGAGACAGCCTCAAAGGTCATCAAGAGATACGTTCAGCACACCTGGAGCATATGCCTCAGCTACGCAAGCCTACCTGAACGAAGAGTCTTATGCTGCTGACCATGCAAGAGAAAGGGACCAGGAGCGTCTTAGAGAAAGGATCCGATCATCCAACTTTATTACACGTGAAGATCTGGAGAGACTCCTCCAAAATCGTGGCAAAGAAAATCCGATGGACGCGTATCGACACCAACCTCCATATCCACAAGACGTGCAGCGGATTCCTATTCCCATGGGATACACCTCCCCTCAATTCATCCTTTACGATGGTACCGGTAATGCTCGTGAACACGTCTCTCGATTTTTAGAATCCTTAGGAGAACACGAATACAATCACGTTCTCCGCTTGAAGGAATTCTCCAAATCACTTACGGGGAGAGCCTATACGTGGTACAACAATATTGCACCCGACAGCATATCCAATTGGAGTAAGATGGTCAGCGTGTTTTACAAGAAGTACTTCTTTGTGTCTGATCAAGTTACTTTCTCAGACTTGGGGAGAATCTCCCAACGGAACAATGAACATCCAAATGATTTTGTCAAAAGGTTCAGAACACAAGCGTTGGACTGCCATGAACCAAATGTCACAGAACGACAGATGGTGGAATTATGCATCAACCGAATGATACCCATATATCGCGCCCTGCTGGAAAACTTGGGATTCCATACGTTCTCAGAGCTCCATGAAGAATCCAAACGTTCGGCCACTACCGCCCCAGCATTATTGGAAAGAACCAGGATCGTTCGGAGTGACGATTCACGAGATAATCGGGGAAACAGGTGCCTCATCAACAAGCAATATAATACTGGCCCTTCACGTCAGTGTAGTAAGCGAAGGCGGAAAGAGAAAAGCTCCAGCGGCGGCAGAACAACTACCCAAGCGTGCGACTCAAATGCATAAAGCATCGCCTCGAAAGGGAACATGCAAAGATCCTGCGCAGAGCACCGAAGACACAGGCTTCCCATTTCCGATAAGTGAAGTAATAGAACTTTTGGAGGCATGGATTCAGGATGATGCTATCAGACTACCTCCTATCAAACGTCCACCAACTGAGAAAGACATGGCAGACCCTAAGTACTGCCGTTATCATAGGTTTGTCCACCACCCAACTAAGTATTGTAACAAGCTGAAATAAATATTCAGGGAAAAGATAGCAGCATGAGATCTCCAATTGGGAAATGAAGGAGTTCACACAGACCCCCTTCACGTCCGAAGTTGCATGATCTCTGGAAGCTCTGTGCGCAAGACTGTACAATCCATGATGGAACACATGTGTGAAATCTTGTACCTTTCCAAGGTACAACGTCAAGATATATTCATGGCCCTCAACCGTATTATGTTAGGCAGGCGATTGTATCCAGAAAAGGAAGTCGTTCCAGCGTCTCAAGCCTCCTTGGAAAATAGCACCAACAAAGGAAATTGGGGACTTTTGACCGTCGCTCATCTGAAAGATGTCAATTTAGATAGCACATTAATCGATGCAGCTTCTGAATTTAACATCGTTATTATCAAGACCCTGCAAGCTGCAAAAATCTCAAAGCGGGAAGCTACCCGTGGTCCGACTGTGATCAAGAGCCCAGCAGGAGAATTTGTGTATGTCTACGGATACATTGACCTTGATGTCAAGATTGGTAACACTCCAACACAAGCTAGATTCCATATAATTAAGGAACATCCGGATTACGACATGATTCTGGGGCGCCCGTTGGTACACAAGGCGCATTCCTTACCAATCTCAGTACCTGAAAGAATCTCCAACAAGCCATCTCCGATGATTTCCAACAAACCTTGGAGAATCGAAGACTGCTTGTTGCCCCCATACCAACAACTCGCAGGCATAATGCAATTCCCTGGTGAAAGCCCTTTGTCCTGCGTCAAGAGATTCCGAGCCCAAGTAAGTCTCATTGAACGACCCTCTTTGCAAGTAGTGGATGATTGTCCTGTTAGACCACCGGGGACTGTTTCACCTGACAGGAGGGCCACCACCAAGAGATGTGAATGGAGTACTGGCCCCTTTAAGCGCTTCACCAAAATCTTGGAAGCAGTCAAGAATGATACGTGTCAGAAGCAAGCGGTTATGCCAAGCCCAAATCCGTTTCAAGTCGGAGATATGGTAGCAAAGGTAACCACGTTCCAAGTTGGAAACATGGCAGTAAAGATAACTGCCCAGTCTGATATGCCTGCAAAGGAAGAGGAAATATTCTTAGTGGCAGATGTTGTCTTGGGCGGTTACTGCAAGATCATCAATGCAGACAAAATCGAAGGTGTGGTTGTTCACTCACGTTGGCTCAAGCCCTACCTTACTTGAAGACACGACACCACCTCTATATTCCCCTTGGGGGATTCCTCCAACAATTTTCCTTTTCACAATATTTGTAATTCCTTCAAAATGATGGCACTGCTTGCCTTCATACTTATTAGGGTTTCAATATTTCTTCAAGTAATCAAGATTTCATTCCTTTTACAATTTCTCATAAAATCACACAAAGTTATGAGTCACCTTAAAACCAACATTACCCAGAAAGAAAACCCTAAATCCTCATACCAAATCTTCATACCGGCCTGGTAATATGGGAGGAATAAACATGTAAAAATGGAGGAGGAAGGTATCCTACATGATCTACTTCAACAGAGCCAGACTCACGTCAGGGGGCACAAGCAGAAAAAATATGCATGTTTCTAAAAGCAACATTGAATAAAACTTTGTTCAAGACAAGCAAGCAAAGAAGAAAACTTCAAACTCAGCCGCCACTGAGTATATAAAAGAAAAACACTACGAAGAAGAATAATAGGGAAACTCAATTTCCGGTTGCGTCTTCATCACTGTTGGAATCCACATCTTGTGCCGTTTTCTCCAGAGACGCCTCGACTTATTCTTCGGACACAACAGCCGCCGCCTTAACATCTTCAGCATGCGTACCTTCTGCACCTTCTACAGAATCCATTGCAACCTTGGAAATCATGCCAATCACTTTCGGGCGTTCAGTCTCATCATTATCAGGGTCAAGGATTATTACACCACCACGTATTGGGTAATCACACTTCCCATCGCATGCATGATGTTCGTGTTCAACCCTCCGTCTCTTCAACCGAGCCGCAAACCTTTCAGTTCTCGAGCCTGCTGGTGCTTGTGACGCCTCGCGTTTCCACTTCGCTCGCAATGCTTCTTCATGTCTTTGTTTCTCCTCCATATCAATTGCAGCTGAAAGAGCACGGAGTCGCCCCATGACAATGGTTAAATGCAAGACAGACATTCCCTGTACGGTATAGCCAACTTCACGAAGTGGAAAATCAATTTTAGACGTCACTTCTTCATGTGCGTAAGCTTCTGGTTTATCAACTTCAAAACATTTTTCCGGAGAAGCTGCAGAGTTATCATCACCAACTCCTTTCATGATGTACTGCAATAAGATTGGAAGTTTTAGCATGTTTCCAAGAGGTCATACAGCAATAAAATATTCTCGTGATTCCCAACTTCGTTGTTAGGCACCTAATACAGAGATTACATGGGATTGGGGTGGTTCAAGCGTCCTCCAAACAAACTCAGTTGAGGGAAATTTACACTACCCTGTGTTCGATTATGATCTGGGAGCAATGGGTATGGAATCTAGTGTTATGTTATGTTCCATTCTCTTCATATGGAAGTTACCTACAACATATCAAAATTTCACGACAATCGGATGGAAGGGAAAGAATGGGTGGCCAAAACATCAGAAGACACGCAACCTGAAAAAATTCTGAAAACCTCCTGGAAGTTTACTATTTCGCGGTTTTTATCCCCTAAACACGCTCAAAATAAAAAAAGCTTCTTTCTTAAAGCTTGGAAATTTTCTAGGCTTAAAGTTACATATGCGGAACGTCGAAGTCCGAGTTTGTATGAAGGTTCTGCAGCAATTTCGGTAAACGCAAGCGCAAGAGTACCTCAAAATCACGCAGGCGGGCACTAAGGTTTGCATGCGTATCCCTAAAGCTAAGACAACATGTCAACATATTTTTCTACAGTTGGATATCATGTATACAAGTTCAAGACAACGGTTCTACCAAGCTACAACCTGGGTTTTGAGATGCAAGGATAAAGGGAACAAACGACATGTTTATGATTTCTTTTACTACGCAACCCTAACAGGAGGTAAAGGAATTAATCATGGTATGTTTTGCTGCACCTACAATCCTCTCAAAATGCAAAAGAAACTCTAACTAAATAATTAGGGTTTGCAAAAAAAAAAATATAAAAAAATCGCACCTACCTGACAAACGGCGTCGGCGGCGACAAAAACTAGCAACGGTGACGGTGAACTCCGGCGGCTGGAGTGACGGCGACGCGGGAGAGAGCTGGACGTCCACTCGAGAAGAAAAACCGGAAAAAGGGTTCTCCCTTTTATAGGCAAAATTTGAAGAATCCTGATTAGAAAAGGATTCCTTTCTGCTTCCAAAAAACCAAGAAGGGAAACCGGCCCACCCAAGATTTCATGCGTGCGACGGTACATCCACATTGACAACTACTAGCGGCTGCCTTCCAAGGTTAGTTACCTTTATTTCTTTTACATATATTTGTCACCATCTCATGCCTACCCTACAATAGTGTAACCATTGCATGCTAGGCAGGGGACTTAATGTTGATGGTATATTTCTATTTAAAGGCTAAAATTGTAAAAAGCCAATTTTTGTAAGCTGACGTCCTGAAAAGGATAAAGCCTTCAGGCGATGAATACTTCTCGCCATATTAATTCATTGGAGCATGTGCAACCATCCCTGAGAATTAAACATACCTACCCAGAACGGAGCATGTGGCAACCAACCCGACGGAGCATGTGGAAACCATCCCGGTTTTTAGTAGGTATACAGCATTACTATTAATGCTTTAATTAAAGCCTTGTGTTCGACGTGCAAACACCCATAGGCTACCTGACGGTAGGTTATACTAGCCCCGTTGAACGCATGCAAGACTATCCATGTTAGTCTCATTTGCTGAAAACAAACCCAAAAATATATCTCACCCGTCCAACTTCGCAAGCATAGATGGAGGGTGTAGATATAGATTCAGGGGGTCCTGAGCATGCTACCATGATCACCTCGGACCCACCTTCACACATGACCGAACGGTCAAGACCAACTATGGTTGGTCCTTCCAAAACGTGCGCTCAAAGCGAGCACGACGCACGTCTAGGGTTCTTTTTAATCGTGAGCGTCCAACTTCGCCAGCATAGTCGGACGGCTTAGATTATACCCTAAAACAAGTAGAGAAGTGATGGCACACCATTGGCGGGCCCACTTTTTACCTACATGACCGACTCCCTCATAGGCAAGTCGTGGTGCAAGAAACGATTGCCCAAACAAGGCTAGATTAACGCCTTATGCAGGTTGAGAAGATCCAAAACGATCACGACCATCCGACTTCTCCGGCATAGTTGGATGGCTTATATTGCGCCCAAGGTCATAGAACAAGCATGTGAATGCTCACCGTCGACCCAAGATGCTGCATACATGGTCTGTCTCCCCAAAGGAGGCGCGCGCAACCCAAAACCGATCGCTCAAAGTGGCCGGTCTAAAGCCCTAATTAGGGTTTGCGGCGCAGAAACATCTCGAGCGTCCATCTTCGCAGGCTTGGACGGAAGGCCAATATGGAGACTTAGAAGGAACCGAGCATGCTGGCATGACCACCGTGGGCCCGGCTTCACGGCTAGTTGATCGTCCAAGACCGGCGGTGATCAAGCTCCTCGGTACGCGCGCCCAAAGGTGATATGTCACGGCCCCTCCATAAATTCTAATCTCGACCACTCGTCTTGGCCGCCTGAGTCGAGTGGCTTAGATTAAATCTTTGCGAGTCAAGCAGGCATGGGCGTGAACATCATTGTACTACCTCCATGCAGGGCAGATCGGTTCCTCCATTGGAACTCTCTAAGCATGCAAACGTTTGGGCCGGAAGAGGCAGCATGCGCGCCTCCCATCCAACGGTCGCAAGCAAGGATACGAATCATCTCGTCCGTCCAACTTTGCAAGCTTGGACGAATAGCTTAGGGTGCGAATCAACCAGCAAACAAGGTATCACTATGACCACCATCCGTCACTCTTCTTCACAAGGTAACCCACCAAGGCATGGCCTGTCTATACAGCCTCCAAACGGTTACCTGAAGATGGCTGCATGCGATGTTATACCAAGTTCATGGTTCACCCTGCACTATTTTTTGTGGGTCCCGCGATCCACACACTCGAGACATTAATCACGTCACAACTGGGGGATACAAACTGGGGTATTGGTCTGGCGGTTTACAGCGTGCAGCGTGCAACGCGCCATCACAAGAACGTGTTAGGAAGACATGGGCGGTTAAGTCAAGATGGGAGAAGTGGGCAGTTCTGATCGTGTGACACTCACACACAACTCCACTCTTCCCTCACTCCACTTCCTACACTTCCTGCGAGAGACGTGAAGAAGGCTTAATGACTTGTATAAATAGGTTCTCCTCCCTATTTCCAAGAACCGAAGTTCGAACAACACAGAAAACCAAGTGTTAATTTTATTCAACACCCAGATCCTGCCTGCAACATTTGCTAGCCTGCTCGACCTTCTGTTAACAAGTCATCAAATATCCTTCACCTTCATACTCTCAACACCTTCTTCGCTTCCCTCCCTAAGATCAACCTCACATCCTTCACCTGTGACCGAAACAAATCTGGAACGGCCGTGTCTTCGGTTTAGGCCAGAACTATATAGATTACCTCTCGAATCAAAGTGCTCATCGTGCAGCACATTTGTTGAAGGTTTAAACTCACTTCTCATCCACACACACCCAAAATTACCCAAACCGGCAGAAGTAGTTTTCTCCCACAAACACCTGCGATAAAGAATTATGTGGACACTGATACCATAACGGAAAAATTCTTTTTGGAGAGGTTTTATGCTGAAACTGACACCATGCATTTTCCTTTTGGCGAGATGACCATTATCCCTGAAGATGTCCAAAGGATAATAGGTTTAGAGGTTATTGGGAAAGCCGTTAAGGTGGGAGATGACTCTAAGGACCTAAAATGGGACAAGATCTATGAGCTCACTGAAAGGTTATTTGGATGGAACAAGGAAACCACTTTGGAAAATTTGTACAAGACAAGGACTTCCCAGACGAAGAATATTACATTCGTCAAACTCTTTGAATTGTTTGGGGATACGAAGAACAAAGTATTGACTCCCGAACAAGTTCAACAAAGTGCCGCTTCCTATATGTTGTTCATCTTGGGCTCCGCTATATTCCCAGACGCAAATGGTAATAGGGTGCATATGAACCTCCTACAATACTTGGATCCGTTGGAAAAGGTTCATGAGTATTCTTTGGGCACTGATTTCTTGGCACATTTTTTGGCAGAAATGCGTCGAGCTTCTAAGGAAAATTCCCGTCAATTTAATGGGAATTTTACTGTCATTCAGGTATAGATAACTATCCATTTGGTGATCGTTATCATTAAATTTAGTAGTTGCCTTTTTTTTTTCTTACACATTTCATTAAAAGGATTTTTTATTGGCACAAGTGTGGGATTATGAACACTTCCAAAGTTTGTTCGTAGGTTATAAAGGATTGAAGACTATCTGTGGATATGAACATAATAAGGCTCTAGCTAAGAAATACTACTTCGACAATACCCCGAGGCCCAATAACAGGAAACGTTTAATTGCAATGAGGATGCATTTGGACTCAGTGGTTGTGGAAGACGTTGTGTTTGACCCGTACAGGAATGCCAAAGGAGTTCATTTACACAGGCGTGACAATGATTCATTTTACAACGGAATTTTATTTCATCCTAAAGGATTTGTTATGCACAACCCTTGCCGTGTAATGCGGCAACTTGGGTACAAGCAAAAAAGATCTGACGGATACATCATATCAGAAATTCTCTCATGACTTTCCGCAATGCCAATCAGATAAGAACCATACTCTCATAGTTTATGACCCTAAACTTGTTCTTGCACATTGGACTGAAAGGGAAGAAAAAGGACTTGTTTTGGATGTGGCCGATTGGGAATTGGATGAGAATGGTTGTGAGAGTGATCCAACCTTCATAAGTGGTCATCGTAAGTACTCATATCCTTATGTTGTGCGCCCGGATACCATATAAGTTCCTCCACAACCAGCACGTCCCTCCACAACTCCGTCAACTATGCATGGCCTTCTATAGCTCGTTACATTGTTGGTACGTACGTCTTGTGCATTACTATTTTTGAAATCTATATGTATGAACTTATACAATTGTACATACTAAATACATGTTGAAAAATCCCTTAACAGCGTCAGAGGATTGGAAACTTGTCAAGATTATTTAAGAAGAAGACCAAGAAAGGCGAGTTGATGACCCAGAAAGAACTGGAGAACATCGTCCAAAATATAGACCAAATTGAAGATCCGGAGGCAAAAGACTTGTGGGGAAAAAAGGAAGAAGAGGGTACACAAGAGGCCAAAAACTAAGTGATCGTGTGTTTCTTTTATAGTATTATTTTGGTTTGAACAATTAGAGTTACTTTATTTGTGTGTCTTGCTAAAATTTGAACATCTTTCATTCACTTTTTTTAGGTTTAGAACTTCTTAACTTTACATTTCGTTTGGTAAAACTTTGCTTATGTTATTTTATGGTATTAAGTCTTTGCTTCTGTTATTTTATGTGTATTGGAATTCACTTTTTCTAACTTTGGTTTATACAAAACCGGCATAGACTATATCGTGTGTACTATGCCGGAATTCTGTTTAGTTCTAGAATTTAAAATAATAGAGTTCCGGCATAGCCAATAGCGCTAAAACTATGCCGGAAATCTGTTTACCTATAGCGTTATTCCAGCACAAAAATGGCATAGTAAAGTTTATCGGTTGGCATATGGTTTAAATGGCACATAAATGGCATCCCATAATTGGTGTAGGACATTTCAAACTTCCATAGTAAAGTTTGAATCAAATCACATTGGCACATAAATGGCATATGGTTTAATGATTACAATTCAAACTTCCAAAAAAACAAAAGGTGGAGTATTAGTAAACCAAATATATCCAAATTACTCATCATCGCCTCCAAACGTATGAAGTTTGCCCTCCTCCTCTTCAAGAGGTTTCTTTGATAAGGCCAAAGCATCCCATAATTGGTGATTCTCATCATAAAATTCCATCCATCCCTTCCATAGCCTCGGATCTAGTTCCTTGTTTTTAACCATCCCACAAACCGGTGGCAATGGACAATTGTCCTTGAGTTTCAGAATAACGAAATGATTGCCGTTCACGTACGCCAAAACAACTCTTCTCGTCTTAAGGGTTCCCTCGCATTTTTGCCACTTTGGTGTAAATGTTGTGACTACGGTGGGGGAAAAATAATAAACAACACAATTAAATGTATCCGCTACTAGATTCCCACAAAGCGGCATCCTCATCCGATATTGAGAAGAAAGAAATGCCATTTCCTGCTCGGTTCCTAACACTTGAGCACACATATCATCAAACACCTCGTCGTGACCAACCAGTTGCTCGTAAAAGCTCTTCTTCTTCACAAGTTGATCATCCATCCTCATTCTAGCATATCAGCATGGTGTCATTCCTTTACTAACAGCCGTCTCGAAGATTCCTAATTGTTCGGTCACGACATGATAGCCACAATTTCCATCTCCATCGACATCATCCGTGTACATAATAAACTCGCGAATAACCTCAGGAAGTTGGTCTATGTAAGACTTTATCTTCGTATGATAACTTATAATGGTCCTACCTGTTATGGGATCCTTATACATCTTCGTATTACCATTATTTAGCTTAATTATATCCAACTCATCATCTGCAATCCCTACACTCCAAATGTCTATTGTATTAGACGGGAGAATATTCTTCCTTGGCCTTCCTCTACCCCTTTTCCTTTGAACATCGGCTACATCGACTATGGGTGTAGCATCCGAATTCTCACCTTCTTGTCTTTGGTAGCTTAATGTTGATACCTTCGGTGGCCTTCCCCTTTTCCTTTGAACCTCGGCTACATCGACTATGGGTGTAGCATCCGAATTCTCACCTTCTTGTCTTTGTTAGCTTAATGTTGGTACCTTCGGCGGCCTTCCCCTACCCCTTTTCCTTTGAACCCCGGATACATCGACTATGGGTGTAGCCTCCGAATTCTCACCTTCTTGTCCTTGGTAGCTTAATGTTGGTACCTTCGGAGGCCTTCCCCTTTTCCTTTGAACCTCGGCTACATCGACTATGGGTGTAGCCTCCGAATTCTCACCTTCTTGTCCTTGGTAGCTTAATGTTGGTACCTTTGGCGGCCTTCCCTTTTCC
Organism: Papaver bracteatum; assembly: GCA_023529315.1. Taxonomy (NCBI): domain Eukaryota; kingdom Viridiplantae; phylum Streptophyta; class Magnoliopsida; order Ranunculales; family Papaveraceae; genus Papaver; species Papaver bracteatum. The sequence goes on from JAJJWX010003988.1 coordinate 264,482, forward strand.
TTTGAAACTCGGCTATATCGAATATGGGTGTAGCCTCCGAATTCTCACCTTCTTGTCCTTGGTAGCTTAATGTTGGTACCTTAGGCGGCCTTCCCCCTTTCCTTTGAACCTCGGATACAACGACTATGGGTGTAGCCTCGAAATGCTCACCTTGTTGTCCTTGGTAGCTTAATGTTGGTACATTCGGTGTCCTTCCCCTTTTCTTTTGAACCTCGGATACATCGAATATGGGTGTAGCTTCGGAACCCGTCGTTTGATGTTGACTTGATATCGGTTCTTTCTTTGGCCTACCACGTTTGTTTGGAACCGGTACTTCCGCGAATCTGGCTTCCGAAATCTCACTTGCGGATAGATCTCGTCTCTTAGTTTCCGCGAGTTCTTCTTCACGTCTACTCATTTCTTTCAATTCTTTCCTTTGTTTTCTCCTTGGAATTTTAGTTTGTGGTCTACCGGGAGGATTTCCCTTTCTTGGCTCTTCACTTGGTGCTATCCATGGGCGTGTAATTAATCATCCTCAGTTGGCTCAACAACACTTGTCGGATAGCCGAGTTGGCTCGTGAGTAAGCTTCATAGAATTCCTTGGCCTCCTTTGTAACCCATGGTGATTTTCCGGGATCTTCCGTAGGGGGGAGGTCGAAAGTTAGTTGCTTCCAAAATGGATCAATAACATCAATTGGTATCATTTCTTCATACTTCACAAGCATATTACGACACGTAAGCCCCAATGAAGACATGTCGGGACAGGTACACACATCACCTGGTTTTCCGTAATTTTTCTCGTATTGCATTTGTCTCATCATATGTTTTATTGCCCATTTGGAGACGTTGAACTCTATTCCTTGGAGAAACTTAATATGTGGAATAAATTGAGTCATCCTATCCATTGAGCTTTTTTAAAAAGCCTTCTTGATCCTATCGATATCAGCCTTAAAGTGTTGCTCCATTGCCTCGGTGACCGTAACCACGTTTACTTGCCCGGACTAGATGAGATCTTTGAATCTCCCATGAGAGGACTCCGCTATACTAGTTGCTTCATTCCCATAATGTCTATAACGATTTTTCCACGCACGCACAAATTTTTCCTTGAACTTATCCAACCAATTAATCCGACAATATGAGACGGCACTTGGATACACTTCGTTATATTTGGAAATAAACAAGTTCAATCTCTTTTGATACATGTCCTCGGTAAGAGACCAATAAACTTTCTCCCAATCCTTTAGAAATTCCAACCACCTTTTATTATTTTCACCGTGTTCTTTGTCGACTCGCTCTTTAATATTTCCTCTTTCATTTTCTTCTTCTTCGGGTGATAGTTTCTCTTTGCGAACATCTTCCTCCAGTACATCAACCATTCTCTTCTTAATATCCTCCTTAGAGGGTTCGAACAAAGCATGACAATGTTTTTTCACATTTTCACCAATATGATATGTACATAGGAAATTTTGTGCATCCGGATATACGTCGGAGATGAAATTCATTAGTGCGTCAAATTGATCGGTTATGATGACCTTCGGTGATCGGTTTTCCGGGAACAATAATTTCAATTGTCGCAATGCCCAATGATAATTGTAATCCTTCTCATTTTCCATTAAACACCAAGCCAATGTGAATGTTACCTTGTCCGATGTTTGCCCCACGATGTTCAACAACGGCATGTTGTATTTGTTTGTCTTGTAGGTGCAGTCCATCATAAGAACATCATAACACGTATGAGCCAATTGTGAAAGCAAAGGATGCGAAATGAATATTTGAAGGGGCTTCTCGTCCGAACCTCTTTTAATGATTCGCGTGTACTTGTGATCCCAAACTATCTTCTCAAATTCTTGCATAACGGTCCTCCCTTCCCATTCCAAACTTTTAATGGTTGCTTGTGCGTTATAAATTGTACTTAGGGAAGAAACGTTTGTCTCATCCTTTTTCTTGAAGCCTCTGAGAATCACTCTTGGTTTGATACATGCTTTGGTCATTATCCTTACATCCTCAAATTGATGAGGTTTTAGCTTCGCAACTACAGAGTGACCAACAAAATCTTTCGGATCCCGATGGTTATGACGCCCAAAACACACCGTACAATCCCATTCTTATTCCTCTTTTCCTTTGTCTCGTAGATGGAATACAAGCTTAAAGGGGCACTCATCCTTCTTCGTATTAGTCTTGTATACCCTATTAGTCTTCTTTTCATATACATAACCCTTTATCTTATGGCTATTCTCCTTGTATTTTCCGTGTCATTCACAAACCATCTCAAAACGAACATTTGAACCTTGGCTATTCCTCACTAAGACACACATGTTCTTAAGAGCCGTCTCTTTTGCCCAACCAATAGCTTCAGTTGGAGATTTTATTCCCTATATAAGGACAAAAAGGTAAGATTATAAGGTTAGTTACAAGCAATCCCAACATAGAATTGTAAAAACTAGGTGAAAGTATTGTTTGGTAACATACCCGAGGCATTTTATAGTATTCGGACGTATCCCGAAAGAGAGGTTTGGAAGTTGGAGCGATGTATGTCACAACCTAAGGCACGAATGAAAAGAAAATTGAATTAGTTCCACATAATAATGTTCCGGCAATGTATGTTTTTGAACAGCAATGCCGGGATAAGGGATGCCGGCATTGTAGAAAAGATAAAATGCTCGCTGGTACCTTGTGCCGGCATCCAAGATAATTTACATTAGATGCCGGTACAGAGGTTCAAAATATCATTAACTCCTGTATGATTTTCATGTAAAACCGGCATAGTATATATGTAAAGTTCTCTGCCGGTACATACTATCGGCATTCACGAAAAATTACACACTACGCCGGTACTAAGTGCTGGCGTTATTTAAAAAAATAAAATAGAAAGCCGGTACTTAAGATCGAAAAACAAATACTCTTGTATGTTTTACTTGTGGTACCGGCATAGTAAGTTTGGAGTAAACCATGCCGGTATGGATATTCCATGGAATATTCGGTGGTAGGTAAAAAGTGAAATGTATACCGGCATGGATATTTGGTATGAATACCACGCCGAAACTATTTCAAAAATGGGGGATATACTAAACCGGCATGGAAAGGAGTATGAATACGACGTCGGTACCACTAGTTCCGGCGTAGTATTCATACTACGAGTGTGCCTGCACTACCCTTTTTCAGAGAAAAAATGGCGGTTTGAAACAGAAAAATGAAATTTTCGACCTCTTTGAAGCATTACCTGTGTGTTGGGGTTGCTTGTATGCTGGACATGTTTACTTTCTTGGGTTCTTCACAAAACACTTCATGCTCACGAAAATCATGATCCAAGGGTGTTGGTTCATCATATAACTCCAATTGTGAGTTGTTATCATTAACCGAAGATTGATGATATGATTGTTGTTGTAGTTGAGCTAAAGATTGTGCAAAATTGCAAGTCTCTCATCACAATCATCTTCCATTTTCCAAAAAAAAAATCACTCAAAATTTTCCCTCCTTCTACTCTCAACTAACCCACACAAATAAAATAAAAAAAACTAAAAACACACTAATTTATCCCCCAAATGATTATGAATTTACTAATTATTGTTAACTACTAATCCTGATTAATGGGGGCTAGATTAGGAATTAATAAAATAATTACATAGGGGGTAACCATGAATTTCTATTGGGACACCTATTTTTTCCTGTAGCTATATCCCCCAATTAATAAAACTATCCCCCAATTGCGCGTTCTTTTTGTATTGGTCGCTTTATGTTTCAATTTTTTCTTCAACTTTTTTCTTTCAGATTCTAACAATTCTTTACATTTGGTTAGGATCAGTGAGAAATATTATTTTCAAGAAAAATAGACAACGTCGGATTCAAAGTTCAGTACCTATGAGCAATTTGAACAATTTGAGATTTTTTTTAGTTCTAATCGGAAGTGTAATTTTATTCTTTAGTTTTAATTGATAGAATGGAGTTGTACTTAGGGAAAAAAATGATTCTGAGAACTGTAACCGGACATTGGATTTTTTTTTTACATTTTTTTATACATTAATTATGCGATTGATTTAATTTTGATTTTTTTGATGAAATCGTGAATGCATGATCAATTTTTGATTGAATATATTTTTTGCAACAATGTATTGATTGAATATATTTTTGGCAACAATGTATTTTGGGAGATGATTGCTTTAGGAAACAAAAAATACATTTTCCATTAAAAAAAAAATCGTGGGTCCAGAAAATATTTTCCACATTTTTCATTAGGCCACGTCAAATGAATTTCCTTTAAAAAAAATTGGTGGGCCCACAGTCAACCAAAAGCTCCGGTTAATGAGAGCACTCGAAAAAACTATGTTTTTATATAGATAATGGAGACTTGAACTTTGTATTCTATACACATGAGTAAGATTTCTTTCTCGTTCTTCCTCTATATTTTATGTCTCTCATTCTCTTTTTCTAGTTACAATATGTTATCACGCTCGTTGCTCCACCGACAGCACACTTTGCATTAAGCCCTAGAATCGTGTCTAATAAAAGTGGAGAGGGTGTTAAGTTTTATACAATTATACGATTTTCTATAGAGAAATTTGCTGGTTGTAATCCAATGGGATAAAATATTTATTCGCTAGTCCAACAAAGTTTCAAAAAACATAAAATTACCAGGCTAGCCCTAACTACACGCGTGTCACAGGCAGAGAAGAAAACACGCATAAAAATAATTTACTTTTCTCTCTTGTTTTCATCGACATTTCATTCTTCTTTTTCTTCTCAGGTTTTCATTCTTCTTCAGAGAAAACAAATCAAAACCCTAGATTCGAAAAACAACCATCAAAAATCCCGAGAGATAATAAAAGCCAGATTTTCAGTTTTTTCATTGTTCTTGTTCTTCAGCTTTTGATTCTAAAAATAAAAATAAAAACCTAGATCGAAAAAAACAGATCCGTTTTTCGTTCAGGAGTAATTACAGAAAAAAAGTGCTTCATCATCAAAAATTGTTACTAATCGAAAAATTAAAAGAACAATTAGAGAAGTAATTACAGAGGAAAGTGCTTCACCATCATAAAGTAGAAGAAAAACTACTAATTTTCTTCTACTGATGATTCACCAACAGCAAAAAGGTAAAACTGATATGTAGTGGTTTTCATTCATAGTGTTAGAAGTATGAGGAGTGTTTTTGATATACTGTCAAATATGTAGTGGTATGCACAACTACATATCGATAAGTGGTGGTTTGATATACTGTCAAATATGTAGTTATGTTTTTGATACTAGTATGTAATGTTGTACTTAGACTACATACCGAAATGTACTATTTGGTAGATTTGCATAAATGTGGAAATTCTATGCATAAGAAAAACTAGAAAATATTGTTTGATACTACATGCCAATATGTACTGTTTGGGTTTCAATAACTAAGAAACCATATAATGAGAACCATTATAAACAATACTAATATGTATTGTTTTGGGTTTCAATAACTTATACTTTATAAAAATGTAGTGCTGAATGAGTAGATATTATGACTACATATTGATATGTTTACTAATTCCTGCTGACTTTACATTTGATTTTAGTGATATTATAACTACATATTGATATGTTCACTAATTCCTGTTGAGTTTACATTTGTTTTTAGTGATAAAAATATGTACCAGGTGCGAGTTGGGAACCAACAAATGCCGTAAATGCGTGGGCTGGTGAGGAGAAGTTTTATTCATACGCTACCAATACATGTCAAGCCGGTAAAGAGTGCAGGCATTAAACACAAATTGTGTGGAGAAATACGAGAAGGATTGGATGTGCTCGAGTTGAGTGTGATGATGGTGATGTTTTTATGAATTGTAATTATGGTCCGCCAGGTAATATTATAGGCGAGGGACCGTATTGAATCTATTGATCATATTATTGAAAGGCGAGCGCTTCATCAATCAATTCTTATGAACTCATGATAATTTTGTTTGTTGTTTTTGTGCGTGTTATGTAAGATGGTTGTAATATAAGGTCATATATGCTAATGATTACAGTTTTATGAATGAATAAAGTCCCATCTTCAAAAATGTTTTCTCATAAAATTTGCATACAGGTATTCTACATGGCATTATGTACTATAGTAGTATGACAGTACATATTGCATATGTTGAGTCTGTCAGTATATATGTCTGTATTAGATACTTGAGATTATTACCTAATGTCATTTACATATTTTTGTGCATAAGTTATTTAGTGAAATGTATATCAATAAAATACCAGGTACATAAGTAATTTTGGAGACCAAAACTGATATCTCCTCATACATGTAAGCATGTTTATCTTCTCTGTGGTTTTACATGGTACATCTCATTATGTACTGTGATCCAGCAGTATATATTCTAAGGTACTGGAAAAATAAACTAGGAGATTTTGACATTATCAACTTGAGTACATATTGGCTACACATAAAAAAACTACCATGGTCATTTATTGATTTTTACATTAATTACATATCAGTATGTAATGGATAACAGTAGGAGAATTGATACATTTGTCTGAACCTAGACAAAAACAAAGCATATATATTTTCATTCGACAATATCTACATATCCCATTACAATCAAACTGCAAATATCACACGACTTGTTGTGTACCCAATAATTCACCACATTATCTTAACCGTCCCTTTGCAGAACTTTAAACCCATGTTAGGTAGTCTTCCTGCGAAATAGAGACACAAGATGGTCATAAAAAATCCCAGGATTTTTCAATTTCAAAACAAAAGGGAGCTATAAGTTATTCTAAAATGATGCATCAAAAGTTTCCACCACTAACTATGTCTAGACCGCATCTCATCAGGTTGATAAACAACAACAAATATTATACCTACCTTGTCAATCCACCAATATGTATTGCAAAATGGAATACCCGATGCCCAGAAACCACTAATATGTATGATCCAGTAGTCCATATCAATATGTACTAAAGGAAAAAGTATATGATCCAATAGTATATCAGTATATAGTAAAGGAAAAAATATATGATCACACAGTACATATTGGTATGTATAATCCAATAGTACATATCAATATGTACTGCCTAAAAACCTAATTTATACCTTAGTACATTGAATGAAACTAGTACATATCACAAAGTTTGTCAGGCTCAGTCGCAGCATTTCACAGCAAACACATAGCAACTTATTCCAGTTTGTAGCATTCAAAGTAAATCTTTTTTGCACTTCACTGAAATTAGTAAATGCTAACACAAGTGAGATACTCAAAATGTAGTCCAAAACTCATAAAATCAAATATTTAATAAGGCATTTAATATAGATGCTAAACTATATTTTCAAATTTGCGGCAATTAATGCAATCTGAGTTCTAATTCGAAGTAGAGATAATGCTCAGGAAAAAATGTTCCCAAATGTAGATCAACACTACAACATTAGAAGAAAATCCAGCAAATATTGATATATACTGAGCCAAAACCTATATGTACTGAGCAAAACCTAGTAAATATTAATATGTAATGAGCAAAACCTAGTAGTTATTGATATGTAATGAGTACATTACACCTATACCATGTTGTAAATCGATTACCATTCTTTACGATCTCTACCACCATTTAGATTGCCAACTGTATGAAGTGGTATCAAGTTTAAAATGTTGAAGAACATTGCATTAAATCTGCACCTGGTTTAGTTCAAATGAAAACAAAAAACATACTAAAAATCACCATATAATATAAGGATTCTAAACAACCCATGTGCATCGTCAAGGTTAGAATCCTTCCATTGTGCAGGAAATCAAAATGAGCAACAAGAATATAAGGTATTTTTTCGTATGTTTTTTCTCTTGTTGTTAACAACTTGTCTCTGGGGAGATATTCATTGAATTCTAAAATCTCTAAAAGCGTAGCTGCTGATGTGTTTCATTTTATTTTGTCTTTATCTCATGCAACCATCGACTATCTCTTCTGCCTCTATCCTATTTGTTGACGAGCTTTTGTTGCTAGGCTTTCTCATCGTTTGCTGATGAGAAATATTCACGATAGAATGGATTTTCCTCTTCGTTGAACTGATTCCTGTACTTACCTCTTCGCAGAAATACTTCTTGCCGGTTCCTTTGGTAACTTTGCTGATAAACCTGCTGGAACCATCGCTGATAATCCTCTCAACAACAATGTCCACTCGTTCCTATCATCCTTCTCTTTCCTATACTTTTGCTGGATCATCTAACTGGATGAATCCTCATCACTTTGTATGAAGTCATTCTTTACACCTCGCAGATTCTTCTACTTTCCTGGTTCCCTATGCTTTCTCCTCTGGCTGCACGGACTGTTTGTTATATGTTCTCAATTTTAACTACACATCAATGAATATGAACTGTCTTTCTCATACTTTCACCATTATCATGAAGTTTCCCTTCGCATGTAATCCTAGTTCTTCAGTTTAAGTGGTATATGAACTGTCTTTCTCTCTTTATTTTCTTAGCTCTTTCTCTATGAAATCTGTCCTTGTAGTCTTTGCTCCTCGCAGATTCTTCTACTGCATGCGAGTTGGTGATTTGATCATCTACTAATTTTTGCTCATTGGAAATGGGTTTATTAGAGGTTCCAAATTTGCTCTCTATTGTAAGAAAATGATTGTGTTGAGAAGATTTGTGCTTGTAACACGAGATGGTTGGCTCGCTGGGATTGTTGTCGAGATAATCACCTCCCATAATTTTTGTTCTTTATTGAGATTCATTGCTTAATAACTTTTGACAAAGTATGCTTCGCAGAATTTGTTCCTCCTTTGCTTTGAGTCTTTATTTTGATCGTGGTTCTTTGTTGGCTTGTTGATCGCAGGTTTGTTTATAGATTGGCGATGACAATCGTTGGAAATTGAAGTGATCTAAATTTTTCAGCTAACCAATTATATTGCAGTTCTAATAAAGAAAAGATGAAAACATATTGCAGTCAATCATATCGAAGTTTCGACGTTTTAACGTTTTCAAAATTCGCCAGCTTCTTTTGCCTCGTTTGCTACCTTTCTTCCTGTTTGACGGCACCAGCTTCTTTTGTTTGAGTGCCTTCAAAATCCTATCAACTGATAAGTGTGAAAATTGTTGGATGTTTTCTTCTTTTGAGCTAATGATTCACGTCCTTTTCTCTAACTTCCCGCTTCGTTGCTTGTTAACCTCTTGTCCTATGAGTTTGCTAGTCTGAAACTTTTTTCTTCTTCACGTAAACATGGTTTGTACACCACACCCTATGTCTCCGCAGGAGAACTCTATGTCTTCGCAAGATTTCCCCACTGCAAGAATGTAGATGCCTGTTATAAGATATGTTGTTTTCTGCGATATTTCTCCATCATACTGGTTGCTCGAAATATCTTTTGTGACAACAAAGTTGAATTGCAAGTTTCAGGTGCATGAATCAGTGATGACGATCCCTGCTCGAATCAGTGATGACGATTCATGCTGATCCTCTTTCACGTGCATTAATCGGTGATGACGATCCATGCTGATCCTCTTTCTCACTTTGGTTATGTTGCTCACAGCTTCATTAATTTCTTTGCTGGAGTTGATGACGAAACTTGTTGCGAATAGAAGAACCTGCGGTTTTCTCGTGATCTTGTGGAGCTATTTCTTCGCTGATTGTTTCTCTTCTTGGTTGTTTTCTATTTTCACCAGGTGTGATATATTGCATGTCTTTGCTTGTTTTTTCCCTTGAAGTTCTGAGATGTGTTCATGCTGTGTCTCTGTCTTTCCCTGCATAAGAAGTTTTGAGTATTTTAACATGTCTTATTATTTACTGATGTCTTTCATTTGCGATGATGCTCGCCGGAAGTTTTAAACTTCACAAAAGGTCTTAGTACTTCAATTAATGTGGCTTGCTTTATACTGGCTATTCTCTGATGCTGATATTCCTATGACCTGGGAACTCGTTAGTTGTAATCGCTGCTTCTTTGCAAAAATTCCCTCGATATTGCTTCGTCTGATGGATTGGAACTGTTACTCTTCAGCCAACGATGACCTCATTAATTGCAGTTTGCTCTTGTATGATATATTAAGAATCAGCATACAGATGGTCTCATAGCCGCTTAATAATGATGACTTTATCTTCTTTGATGGAGCATTTTTTCACTTGCTATGCGAAGCCTTTCTTCTTCCTTTGCTACTTTCAATACATCCTAAATTAACCACGGGAATATGACAAATACAGGGTAATAACTTGTATTACTGTTCTGAATATGTAAGCCGCATTCTCACTATTTGGTTGATGGTTGCGGTGGAATCATGGTCAAGAAGTTTTGAACCACTAACTGAATTCTTCGTCAGGTCATATACTCCATATTTTCTATGTTTGTTTGATGGAATTGTTGATCATTCCTTGAATCATCTTTGTTACACACAAAATAATATCGAATCTGCGAAATATCGTCCCTATCCCTTTATTTCTCCTCGTCAGCAAAGATTTCTCTTTAAATTATTCATTAATCGTCAACAATCTCGCAAGTGGGTATTACGCTGCGAAAGAATACATTGCTGCAAACATAAAATCAATTTAGTTAGTATTATAGAAAAATTTGTTCTAAATCTTATCCTACAAAGAACGAGAATTATTCACGAAAATCCGTTATGTTTTGTTTATGAGAAAAATATCTAAGCTAACAAAATGACAAATCCTCCCAGATTAACGAGAATACAACATCAATCTTCAAAGTTAATTTGGATCAGAAATCAGATTCTTGCGGAAGAATAATTAAAAAATTTTACAAAGTGTTTTCAAAATTTTGCTTATAAACAACCAGATCTAAAAATTCAAGAAAGTAATAGACGAGTTTAAAAGGTAGGATTCTTCTTTTGAATCTGCTCCTGCTTCCCAATATTTTCTGCTTCTCTTTCTCTTTAAATATTTCTCTTAAATTGTGTTGGCTGTTCTTCACCGTTTTTTTCTCCAAAATTTCTATATTTTCCCCTGTATCTCATAAATCCAATTGAATTCATCATTAACAATTGTTAATTTCTCTTGATCTGCTTCAATCCAACAAGCAGGTAGTGTTTCTAGTGCCAAAATGTAGTTGCAGGTTTTCCTACAACACACCCCTTATCATATCTTGATATTAATTTCTAGATCTACATATAAAATTGGTAGTAAATTTGCTAAAATTATAAAAGGACACAAAGATTTTTTACATGGTTCGATCAATTTGATCTACATCCATGATTCTTCACTATGATTATTTAAATTTACATTTGATTTACATTGATAATATCCATTAATGGAGTTCTAAATCTAGTTTTGAGGAAGAAGATGATAAAGAAAAATACATTCTCTCTCCTTAAATCTCTCTGCAAAATATCTCATATCTCTCTCCTCTCAAATTATCTCTCTCTTTCTCTCTCCTGCTCTTCTCTTTATATAAGTATCTTCATGATGAGTGACAACTCATATTCAACTCATTTTTTAGGATTTTCGCTATGCTCCTTGCAGGCTCTGCTATGCTCCTAGCGAGATCTGCTATCAGCTCGCGAGATCTGATATCGTGCTCGCGAGATTTGCTATTGTGCTCGCGAGATCTGCTATTGTGCTCGTGAGATCTACTATCATGCTCGCGAGACTCTTCTATAACCACAAAATCTTCATTTCCTGCCTTACTCTCGTGAACTCCCGCCTTTTGCTCGCGAACATTCTCTCTAACTACAAAATCTTCACATCTTTCTCATGTTTTAGGCTGTCGTTGTTTATTACGTCATTCTTTAAACTAATTTGTGACGCTCGTGAAATGTCGTTGTTTGTCGTTAATCTCTCGTGAATATAATTGTGGCGATATTCTGGTCCTACAGTTTGGGAGGTATGCAAGCTGCCACTTTCATCTCGATCGAATTCAAGCTTAGGGAGCGTTTCTGGAGGGACCGACCTGCAAGGAGGTAGCACGCTGGTGTTTACGCCCATGCTTGCTTGATTCGCAAAGGTCTGATCTAGACCACTCAATTTGGCTGACAAAGATGAGTGGCCGAGATTAGAATTCAACAAAAATTCTATGTGGCAAAGGATTTATTAAGGCAGCATGACACACCACCTTGGGTGCGTGAACCGAGATGCATAACCAAGGCCGGATTTTGGCCGATCGTTCAAGCATGAAGCCGGGCCCATAGTGGTCATGCTAGCATGTTCGGCCTCCCTTGAAGCTTCATCTTTGCCTTCCATTCAAGCCTGCGAAGATGGACGCTTGAGATGATTTTGTGACACATGAATGGTGTCGCAAACCCTAATTAGGGTTTCAGACCGGCCGATTTTAACCAAATAGTTTTGGTGGTTGTACGCCTCATTCGGGGAGGGTGATTTCACATGAGGTATCTTGGGCCGGCGGTGAGCATATGTATGCTTGCTCCATGGCCCAGGGCGCAATTTAAGCCATCCAACCATGCCTACGAAGTTGTATGGATGTGATCATTTTGGACCTCCACGGCTTGTTAAGACATCACACCAGCCTTGTTTGGGAAACCATTGGTTGCTACACGACTTCACTATGGGAGAACCGATCAAGTAGGTAGGAAATGGGCTCGCCAATGGGTGTGCCAACACTTCACCACTTGATCGAGGGGGGATCTAAGCCATCCAATCATGCATGCAAAGTTGGACGGTCACGACCTTTTTTAAGATTGTTTTTCAACAGTCTTATGCATGCTAGCCGCTCCATACCTGCTCGACCATTCCCTTTCAAGGTTAGTGTTTAACATGGGGCAAGGTACGTGTTCGACCGACCAAGGCATAAACGGGCCCGCTGGTGGTCTTTGCGGTGATAGCCTGCTCCTGCTAGGGTTCGTCTAGGCTGGTTAATTCATGCATCCAACTTGCGTGGCCGTGATTATTTCTGAGATTGATATGGACAGTCCAGATTCAAATATGCTCGATCGGGCTAGTATAACACATTAAGAGATGATCCTCTTTATTAGACAATAGTGTAGCCTGTACGGGTATTTCGTGCATGCCTCATTGTTGATACTTGGATATTCATGTTACTCTGCTGAGAGTAACAATCAGTCATCATGCCGCACCATCCATGAGAGTTCTGCTGAGAACAACACAGTAAATACAAGGCGATTCATGCATTAATTGGTAATGCTAAAATTCACAAAATACTCGGGATTGTTTCTACATGCTCCATTCTAGGTGAATTAACAAAGTGAAGAAGTATTCATCACTTATTAAATGGCCTTATCCTTTGCAGGAGGCTGTACAAAAATTTAGTTTTACAACTTTAGCCCTGAACTAAAATCCACCATCAACAACTACTTTTGTAGTTATTGGATTGATTGATTTAACCAGGCAAAGGATTTTATTAGCTTAAACGGAAGTGCCTTTGCATATGACTTGAGTTATCTTATCGTAAAGAATCAATAGAGTTATTTCCAAACAGATTTGTTGTTCCTTTACTGTTTGAAATACGATCCAAAGGAAATATTACAGTGCGTGCACTAATCGAAGTCGGAAGTGCAGGGATACTGAGAAAATTAAGTGAACTAGGGTTAGTTGTTTGGTCTCAACTATACGAAGTTGGTTTAGATTTTGTAAAACGACTTAATTATGAGAGTATTCAATTCTGGACTAGGTCCCGGGGTTTTTCTGCATTTGCGGTTTCCTCATTAACAAAATCTTGTTGTGTCTTTTACTTTTCTATTTTCGCAACTATAATTGTTTATTATAATTAGAAGTAAAATACACAAATGTTAACTCCGCTTTACTTGATAGTGATCCTATAGAGTTTTTTTAAGTCCGGACCTATTATCAAGTAATCGCACTTTGGTAGTCGTATTGTCTCGATCTCGTATCCATAGTCAATCACATAAAGTGTGAATACCGATTTTCAGTATTGTCTCGACTTTGTCCATAGACAATCACTTTCGGAAAGAGGACTTATAGGTGGATAAATTAAATATTTTGGTGTATTTGGGTACCCTCGTCTTTTCGTTTGGTATTGGAGCAGGCAAACTCGAAAAGATCTAACAATCTGTATTTTGTGCAATCCAAACTATAAGAAATGAACTCGAGTTCACATGAACCGATTTCAGTTAATGTACCGCCAAGATTTGACGGAACAAACTATCTATGGTGGAAATATGATATGAGATCTTTTCTTCAATCATGAGACTTTAATACTTGTCTATTAGTCGTCGATGGTTATAATCGCCCGAAATTAGAAAATTCGGAAACTGAGTTTAAACGCTTAGTGGATTATACAAGCGAAGAAAATCCTTTTGCAAAGCAGAATTCAGATAGTTTGAATGCTATTATACATGATGTAAGCCGTGATTTACAACATCGTGTATCAACATGCCAAACTTTAAAGGAATCTTGGCATAACCTTCAGATCGTACTTGAAAAGGCGAGGGTACCAAAATATACCTCAAGATATAACTATTCCATCCTTTAAGTCCTTTCTCCAAAAGTGATTGTCTATAGACTGAGTCGAGACAATACAACAAATGGGTTCACACTTCGTGTGATTATCTATGGATACGAGATTGAGACAATACAACAATAAAGTGTGTTTACTTGATACAAAGGTTCGGACTTAACCAAACTCAATAGGATTGCATATCAAGTAAATAGGAATTAATGTTTGTGCAATTTACTTTAATTATAATAAAACAATTATAATGCGGAAATATAAAGTAAATGACACATCAATATTTTGTTAACGAGGAAACCGCAAATGCAGAAAAACCCCGGGACCTAGTCCAGAATTTAATACTCTCAGGATTAAGCCGCTATACAAAATAAACCAACTTCTTATAGTGGAGACCAAGCAACTAAACATATAGTTCACCTAGTTCCGTATGTATTCCCACGTAGAGCTGGAAAACAAGCCAAAACCTGCGGGTTAGACCGGCCCGACCCGTGAAAAACCCGTACCCGGCTCGGCTGGTTGCTAAACAAGCCGGGTTAGGGTTGGAGAAATGGTGGCCCGTGAGAAAACGGGTTAACCCGTGCCCGTCCAGTGAACCGCGGGTAATCCATTGACCGTGTACAATAATAATTTTCACTTAGTTGGATTATCAAGAGTTAATCCTATCCCTACGTTTAAGGTATAAAAACACCAAAAACCCTAGCAGGAAGATATCTTTTCATTTCTTCTTCCTCTTTCTTTTCTTTTTTCTCGCCACTTAGTCTTCTCCAGCAAGCTTCACCTCCTCACCACCTCCATTATTTCTTGTTTGTTCTTTGAATATAGATTCATTGAGAAGAGCTGGGATTAAGCCAGTGAATATAGATCATGGGTTCTCTTCTGTTGATCGAATTAATTGATGAGAAGGGAAGATTTCTTTTGTTCTTTCTCGGCTGCTAATCTCTGCAAGTGTGTTACCGTCGATTATTTTCTATCTATTTCAATACCACACAGCAAGTTCAAGCTATTCAACAACAACATCAGCTGAATTTGGGGGATTATTAAATGGATCTATTTTGGGAGTAGTTGATGTGGTTTGAATTTGTATGGCTCATTGACGAATTCTTGAGCTGGAGAGATCGATTGGAGCAGCGATGAAGATACATCTACTGGGGTTTGCTAGTGATGATCATGGGTCGAGTCGTGGACTTAATTCCATGAATAAAACATGGAATAGAAGAACTAAAGAGATGGGTGTTGACCTAATTTAGGAGTTATTTGGATGGGAATTTTTGAGAGGTAGAATGAAGATGAAATCATGAAGAAGTATGTGAAGTTTCAAGACTGAAATTCAGTTACAGAGATAATGAGGGTTTTTAGTGATTGGTGGTAATTGTGGATCATGGTAGGATTAAGAGCTAGGTGATAATGGAGATGGGAATGATCTGAATTTGAAGATTACAGCAGCAACATCAATTGAATTTTGGTAGTTTTTAATGAAAATGATTTAATGAATATATGTATGTTAGGTGTTACAGGGAAGGAGTTGAAAGGCCTGAAAATGATTTAATAAATTTGAGATGGGTGTATGTTAATGAAAATAATTTTTAATTTTAGTTTTAATTAAACAAGTAAGATAACTTAGTAAACCATAAGTTTAACAAGATTCTACGGGTGAGGGTTGAATAAACGACCCCGTGAAGAATTTCAACGCGGGTATTGACCCGTGTAAACACGAACCCGTGTGACCAAACCAGCCGACCTCGCCGCTTGGTTTACCGACTCTATTCCCACGCCTCCAATCTGTAAACAAGTCACGTACTTGGACCAATACCTTTGGTTCGTATTCCAAACAGTAAAGGAACATCAAATCTGTTTGGTATCAACTCTCTTTAATAATCAATTCATGTGAGTTGCACAAAGGCTCTTATGTTTATCTTAACATAAGCTCCTTTTCCAGGTTCCAAGATCGATCTTATGTTCAATCACCAAAAGGTAATCATTAAGATTAAGCCAACAACACTCTTAATCGAAAGAATTGTGTTGATGCCTATCTACGCAATTAATCAATCCAATCTACCATTAGGATAAACCGTTTATAAATTGGATCCTATTTTACCGAAACAAGTATTGTGCACACCAAAGATTATTAAACCAAGTCAGAAATCTTGTATCTCTTATTTGTCTTTAAATCTTATTAGATCTTCAATAAACACCTGCACATAACTACTTAAATCTCTTGTGATCAATCACATACAGAACAGAGTCTGTAAATAATGGAATTATCACAAGATCTTCTTTAGATCTAACAACAGTCTAAAGATCCCTGTCGAAACCTTGAACTAGTTTGAGTGAATCTCTTATATCAGAAGAAAAGATTCTCAAGCATAAACAAACTAGTTGCAATCAAAGTTCAACCACCGTTAGTCAATTAAATCAATATGAAAACTAAACATAAACCGTAATTATCTAATTTCTCACCAACGGTACGCACTAGAGCTTCTCAATCCCAAAGAAGACTTTAAACTAAGCGGTCGTAAGAGATTTCTCCTAATTAGGTTACTCTCCTCTCCGAATAGGCGGCTTCACTAGTAACAGTACAATATAAGAAGTTTACTGTCACGAAGGATTAGTTTGCTAGAAATGCAAACTCAAAGTATTTATAGACAATGAAGTTTGGACACCAAGGAATTTCTAAAACAGAAAATATTCTCAAGATATTCAATATTTTCCAAATTCGGTTTTCATAATTCCTGAGAATGCACTGTCCAAATTTATGATCGAAATCTCCTTGGAAAATCTTTAACTAACAAATGCACATTACTAATTCTTATTTTCCATGAAATTAATAACCTAAATTAAAAGATTTTTAACTTATTCAAATTCGATCTTGGGATTTACTTTCTTCTTAGCTGTTAAGGAATATCTTTAAACAATAAAAGATACACATTAATGCGCGTGTTCAAAGTGTGTCGACATCTTTCCTCTTGTAAGTCCTTTTTCATACTTACTCACTTGAAACCGATTTGCCACACTTCCAAAAAAGTTTAGAATTGGTTCATCTGACTTTCAAGAACTATGTGATTGATCAAGTAACACTCAATCACAAGTCATGGGTGTAACGGTTCTACCAAAAAAAGTTTCGGTTCTACCTCCATGTGAGTATTGTGCACAGTCACACTATCTTACCAAATATTCGATTGACTAGGTACTAGGATCGGTTCCCCACATATATATGGTATCTAACTTTTATGTGTTGCACATTTCCATAGGATCGGTTCCCCTTTTCCTAAAAACGTGTTGCATATGTTCATAGGATCGGTTCCCCTTTCTTCTATAAACCTTACTGCACCTCATACAAGGATTGGTTCCCCTTTTGATGTACTTCACCTCTTACTAGGATCGGTTTCCCTCTCCCAAATTTGGTCAAACACACACAAACCCGTTCATACCCCAGGTGATTACTTAATATCGGTTTCACTAATAAAAGTCATACCAATACATAAGTCAGGGCTCATGTGAATAGTTTTACCAGGAACACAAACAAGTCATGAGAGGTTATACTAATCACATATATTGGTCATACATAAGATATGCAATGAAGAACAGCCCCAATAACGCTTGGCGATTTCCTTTTCAGTTCACAACACATATCATGAACTTACTTCCTTAAAACTACATGTAAAAACATTATTTCCTAAGATGAAATCCTTATCTCATACCCACACATAATCACAATAGCATTCATATGATTATGTTGATGTCTTATATACAAATTTTAATGGTTAAGAAATAAACCTCATATTGTATTCCTTCATGCTATGTCTATCTAGAGTGTTCATGCTTCGCAGTTTTATGTTTTGAATATGCACGACTTGAAAAATAAGTTAGGGAATAAAACAGTTCAAGTCAGATATCACTAACCTCAAGTGGAAGGATAATGTTATGGTTGTAGCTCCGTACTTCTTCACTTATTCAAGTCTTTGCAATACTTGTAATGTCTTATCTTAATACTTTCAAGCTAACCTATATGAAGTTGACTCTAGTACATTTAAATCAAGCGACTCTTAAATGAGTTTTGGTTCACTAAAATGTGAGAACCAAACTTGACATACCAACGCTTGGTGGGTTCAACTGAGATATGCTCTAACAATCCCCCCCTTTGTCAATTATAGTGACAAAACTCTTACAATCATATGGATAAACAAATTACAATAATTCATTAAACATACACTTGATTCCCGAATTCAATAACACATAACCTGCATTAATTCAATCCTTAAAATGCCATTGTTGACATTATAATAAACCCTAAAAAAACTACTTCTGCTGGTTTTGGTAATTTTGGGTGTGTGGGTGAGAAATGAATCTAAACCCTAAAAAAATGCATTGCACGGGAGTTCTTTTGATTCGAGATATCAATCTATACAATTCTGGCCTAAACCAAGAAATGTCTGTTCTAGACTTGCTTCGGTCACAAAGTGAAGGAGATGAGGTGGATCTTAGGGAGGGAAGCGAAGAAGGTGTTGAGATTGTGAAGGTGTAGGCTATTTATGACTTGTATCAGAATACTGAACTGGCTTTCAATAATGTAAGCAATCAGATCTGGGTGTTTGAATATATTGTATCAACACTTGGTTTATGTCTGTCTTATCCTATTCTTCTGTAAAATAGGGAGGAGAACCTATTTATACAAGTGTTTAAGCCTAACCCACGTCTCTCGTGGGAAGTGGAGAAAGTGGAGTGATGGAGTAATGGAGTTGCGTGTGTTAGTATTACACGATCATTCTTTCCTACTTCTCCCATCATCATTAACCGTCCATGACTTCCTGACACGTTCTTTCGATGGTGCGTTATGCGATGCACGCTGTAAACTGCCAGACCAATACCCCAGTATGTATCCCCCAGTTTGTGACATGATTGATGTCTCGAGTGTGTGGATCGTGGGACCCACAGAAAGCAGCATGTGATGCTGGATTAAATAACTAAGTTATTTAGGAAGTCGATATTTATGAAATATCGTGTGCATTATATGCAGGTAATGCATCGAATATATTCAGCATGTATGAAGCATCGTTGTTGAGCGCCTTAAAATAGCATCATGTCCAGCCTACTTCATGTGATGGTTTGGAAGCTGCGCAAGCAAGTCCTCTCTTGGACGACCACATGGTGTGGTAGAGTAGCGGATGATAATCACAGCGATACATGATTGACCAGTTAACTCCTTACCAGGGTTGTATAACCAAGCAGGTGAAGTTGAACGGAAAATATGATCTTTGAGACACTCATTTGCGACCGTTAGTGGAATTAGGGTTTATGAGGAGGTGCGCAAGCATCACTCTTTAGCTTGGTCGAATCCAAGCTTGGGACACGATTTTGTCCAGGCCGATCGTGCATGCGTGTAGACGACATGACGGTGTAGGCACCCATTCTTCATTATCCCGTGAAAGTGTGATCTAGGCCACTTAATTTGTCCGGTGAAGTTAAGTGGTCGAAATCAATTTGCTACAGAAATCAGGTGCCGCAAAAGCCGCACGTCATGCTTACTTTGGGCGCGCATTTCGAGACGATAAAGCTTGGTCATTCTTGGCCGATTAGTCTGGTATATAGACGGTAGGCTGGTGTACACATCCATACCTTGGTATCCCATATAAACGTGATCTAAGCCAGTCAATTTGTCCGGAAAAGTTGAGTGGTCGAGATTATTTTTGCAATTGAGAGGTGTGGCCACTCCTAGTTTGGGAGTGCGAATCGAGGCAACCAAGTATGATATTCCTTGGCCGATCGGGTGTGGAGATAGATGGGACCACAGTGATCACATTGATACTCACTGAACCTTCTTAATCGACTCCTAGACCCTTCATTCGATCAGGTGAAAATGGACGCTCGCGATTGTTCAAACCCTAATTAGGGTTTCACCGGCCGTGCGTCATGCCTTGTTTGGGCGCACAAACTGGAACGACCAACCATTGTTTGTACTGAACGATCGGTCATGCCTGTAGGAGGGCTCACGGTGTTTATGTTGACATGTTCTGGGCCCTTTGAATCTACATATACACCCTCCATATATGCCTCCGAAGATGGATGGTTGAGACTGTTTTTATGACACATGTAATGTGCCACAAACCCTAACTTAGGATTTTACGTCCGCGCTGCTTCGGCTGGAAGTATTAGCAAGTTGTGCTACTATTTTGGGGAGGCCAACCATGCGGGGCCCGCAATGGGTATGTGGTGAATACTCCAATACCTGCTTGAGGGTTATGGATTCGATCTGAGCCATCCAATCATGATGGTGAAGTTGGATGGTCGTGATCTTTTTTGAGACTGATATGGACAGTCTGGATGCTCAATCGGGCTAGTATAACACTCCGAGAGATGATTCTCTTTGTTATAGAATGGTGTAGCATGTATGGGTATTTCGTGCATGCCTCACTATTGATACTTGGATATTCATGTTACTCTGCTAAAAGTAACAATCAGTCATCATGCCGCACCAACAATGAGAGTTATGCTGAGAACAGCACAGGAAATACAAGGAGTTTTATGCATTAATTAATAATGCCAAAATTCACAAAATACTTGGGGATTGTTGCTACATGCTCCATTCTAGGTGAATTAATAAAGCGAAGAAGTATTCATCACTTATCAAATAGATTTATCCTTTGCAGGATGACCGCACAAAAATTGGTTTTACTATTTTAGCCCTGAACTAAAATCCACCATCAATAAGTAGATTTTCAATCCGCATGTCTTTGTTATACCAATCATATGATATGTTACTCCCCCTTAGTCTGTGCTTTTCCTCTTTCGTTAGATAAACGTTCAAGCACCGTTGTCTTCTTCCCTAGCGACACCAATCAATATAAAATTGATACCAGCATCACCTGTTTACTCCATATATTTTCCCCCTTTTTGTCACAAAAATGACAAAGAAACGAAAAAATTAAGGACATGTAGATGGGGGAAAACGATTTGATGGTTTTTACGGAATTGAGGAGATGACCGTGTGGAGGAGACTCCTTGAACGATTTGCAAGAAGGGAGTGCTTTGAGTTCGAGAGATCAATCTGTAGTACTCCGGCCTAAACCAAGACAATGGCCGTTCCAGAGTAAATTCGGTCACAAGAGAGGATGGGTCGATCTGTAGGAGGGAAGATGAGAAATGTGTGAGATCAATGGTGATCGAAGATAGTAGGTGTGTTGTGTATTCTAAAAATAAGATAAGTTCTAAATGATTGAATTTGCTCTGTTGATAGTTGGATTGTTAA
The DNA here is from genome assembly GCA_023529315.1 of Papaver bracteatum. Classification (NCBI taxonomy): domain Eukaryota; kingdom Viridiplantae; phylum Streptophyta; class Magnoliopsida; order Ranunculales; family Papaveraceae; genus Papaver; species Papaver bracteatum. The sequence goes on from JAJJWX010003988.1 coordinate 286,048, forward strand.
TCTCGTGTTGTATGTTTGATGTGAGATTGTCCTTGTTTCAATCATGATTCAGAGGATTATTTATATTGCTAGAATTGTAAACACCACAATCTCATGAAGTGTGACAGTTTGATGGAATCAAAGAATGGGAAAGTGGAAATCGTGTTAAAACCAATTGCTCAACGTGTGGATACTTGGTTGATTTTCCATCCACTAATTTGTTAACTTCTCCAACTGCTTGCACGACTTGCTCATATTTTCATCGTGTGTATGAACACATGTACCGTAGACCACCAGACCAAAATCCTAGTTAATATCCCCCATGTGACACGATTGATGTCTCGTGTGATTATGGAGTCTGCAAGGCAGACGTGTATTTAGTTATTCAGTTGCTGACTTCATGGGACGATGAGTCCTTGTATTGTTGAGTCGTGAAAATTCTATGAGATTCATGAATTGACATGTCTGCTGAGACAGAGGTATAATTTGTAAATAAATATTGATAATTAACGTGAGAAAATATTGCTCACTCGATGAATCGTTGAATATTGATAATTGAACCAACATTCCTTGGTTTGAGCAAATATTGCTCGTTTGAGAAAATATTGCTCGTTTGAGCAAATATTGCTCGTTTGATGAGTTACTGATTATTAATAGTTGAACCAATATTCATCGGTGCGAATAAATAATGTTGATCTGAGCGAATGTTGCTTATTTGATGAATTTTTAAACATTTCTCTATAAAGTGGGTGCTAGGGGAGTTTCAGATCACAGTCCTTTGTTGGGAGCTTGTGCAAGTTTTACAAAGCCAACAAATACTCCCTTCAAAAAATTTAAAATTTGGTTGGATCAAGAAGGTTTTAAGGAACTTGTTGAAGAAGTTTGGAACACTGAAATATATGGTAATCCAGCTTTTGTTTTTACAAGTAAAATCAAATTGTTGAAAAGTAAAATAAAGGAATGGAACTGGAATGTTTTTGGGGATGTAAGAGTAAAGATGCAAGAAGCTTAAAGGAAGGTGATCAATGCTGCATAGTTATCTGACAATGATCCAAGTAACCTTAATTTACTAAATGCTTTAGTTGTGGCAAGGGGCAAGCAGGAGATAATTACTGAACAACATAGAACAACGCTACATCAAAAATCAAGAGAAAAGTGGATCAAAGAAGGAGCAGCCAATACAAGTTTTTTCCATACCAAAATTAAAATAAGACAAGCCACAAACTCTATAACAGAATTGGAAGATGAAGATGGGACTATTATAACTGACATAAGCAGTATTGTTAGGCTGTTGGAGACTCACTTTGAAAACAAATTCAAGTTTGAAGAGGTACATTTTGCTGAGGGCATTTTTGAAGCAATTCCTAGTATAATTACAGACGATAAAAATAGAATGCTAGAAAAAGTCCCTACTGGTGAAGAGATTAAATAGGCAGTGTATGCAATGGATGCTAATAGTGCCCCTGGGCCTGATGGTTTTCCAAGATTTTTCTATAGATTTGCTTGGGAGATAATGGGGAAAGATGTTGTTAAGGCTATTCAATACTGCTGGAAAAATGGTTTTATACCAAAAGGTTTGAACTCAAACTTCATATTTTTACTTCTAAAGGTTAAATGTGCAAGAAAACCAAATCAATTTAGACCAATTGGTCTGAGTAATTTCAGCTTCAAAATTTTACCAAGATTATAACTTCAAGAATGTATAAGGTAATGGATAAGGTGGTGTCAATTCATCAACGAGCTTTTATAAAGGGGAGAAATATCCAGGACCAGATTGTACTTGCATCAGAAATGGTAAATGAGTTGGATGTTAAAAGGAGGGGTGGAAATGTAGGTCTTAAAATAGACATTACTCAGGCATATGACTCCTTGAGTTGGGAGTTCTTGTTTGAATCCTTGAGACAATTTGGTTTTTCAGAAAAATGGATACATTGGTTACATATTCTATTCAAATCTGCAAGAGTTTCTGTTTTAGTTAATGGGGGTCATGTGGGATTTTTTCAAGTTCACAGAGGATTGAGGCAAGGTGACCCTCTTTCTCCAATCCTATTTATTATAGATGAGGAAATTCTAAGTAGAAACTTAAAGAATTGGGTGCTGGATAAGACAATAATTCCTATGGAAAATAGAGGGGGAGTCCAACCTACACATATATTGTTTGCTGATGATGTCTTTTTGTTCTTCAATGGACACAAAAGAAATATTCAAGCTATAAAGAAACTCCTACAAGATTATCAAGATTCATCTGGTCAAAGAATAAATCAACATAAAAGTAAGGTTTTTGTGGGAGGGGTTATTGAGGGGAGAAAACAACAGATAGCTGATGAATTCAACATGCCTCTGTCAAAGCTTCCTGACAAATATCTGGTGGTCATTCTGCAACCAGGGAGAGTGAAAATAAGTATTGTTTGGGGGTGGGGGGTGGAAATGATTCAAAGAAGATTATCAGGTTGGATAGGTGGCCTGTTATCTTCTAAAGATAGGTTAACTCTTGTGCAGTATGTCTTAAGCAGCATACCCATATATAATATGGCAGTGTATAAGTGGACCAAAAAGGTTGTGAAACAATGTGAAAGACTGATGAGAAATTTTCTCTGGCCAGGGGAACCAGACACTAGAAAAGCAATTACTTTAAAATGGGATAAGGTTTGTGTCCCCATTGAGGAAGGTGGATTGGGTATCAAAAGGTTAGAAGTAGTGAATAAATCTTTACTAATGAAATTATTATGGAGATTGCTTGAATCAGAGGCTGAATGGGTTGTTTTTATGAGGGCAAAATACTTTGATGCTAATGGAGAGTTGAAAGGTGGCTATAATAAATCTTCAATTCTACCTGGTCTTAAATGGGTAATGGAAGATGTTAAAATAAAACTAGGTGGATGGTTGGAAATGGGGAAAGCATCTCAGTTTGGAATGATGTGTGGATTAAAGATAGACCTTTAAGTGATATATTTCCAGAAGATGATTATATTAAGGATACAAGAAGTAGGAAGGTGGTTGATTTTATAGTCGATGGAAAATGGGTTATTCCACAGCAAATGTTAAAATACTTTCAAAGTGAAGAGTTGCCCATTTTGTCAGCTGGAGTGGATAATAAAATATGGTCAGCTACTCTATCTGGTGAATTTACTATTAAATTTGCAGCTGAGGTCATTAGAAATCACTATGCAAAATAAGTTTGGACTAGGAAGGTTTGGCACTTTATGCTTCATCCATCCACATATAGCAATATTTGGAAACTGGTAAGGGGTATTTGTGCTACAGATGGTAAATGGCAGGGGAGAGGCTACAGTTTAGCTTCAAAATGTTATTTGTGTGCAAAGGATACTGGGAATTTAGATCATATCTTATGGTTCTGCAACTTCATTCAGATCATTTGGAAATGGTTGGGGAGTATGTTTTTGTTCATAAATCCTCAATCTTATGGGGATTTAATGAACTTTGCTGGTTCTAAGAGCAATGCAGTTCAAGAAGTGTGGATTTTATCAGCATATATAACAATGATGGAGCTATGGTTTCTGAGGAATAAAGTTGTATTTAAAGGAGTAAAACCAGATGTTAGTTCTCTTAAGAGTAAAATTCTTAAATTCACAAAAGATGGTGAAACTAGAATTACTGGTCAAATGTGGGACTGCAGCTATAATTTTCAAGTCTTTAAAAAATTTAATCTGAAGAACAGACCACTGAGAAGACAGAATATTATGCAGCTGAATATTGAATTACCTAGTGGAAATCAAATATTGGTGTGTTGTATGGGTAAGACAAGGGGAAATCCAGGAGCAGCTGGGATTGGTTTTGTCAGTAGAAATCAGGAAGGAGCTTTCTTGTTTGCTGAAACAAGAGGTTTTGGGATTGCTACTTCTTTCATAGCTGAGTTAATGGTAGTAATATTTGTTGCTGAATGGGATGTCAAGAAAGGTACTCAGAGTTTAATTATCAGGTCTGGTTCCAAAGCAGAAGTGACAACCTTCCTTAAAGGTAATATTCCTTGGTTCCTGAAATCCATATGGAGTAAAATAACATCAACTTCTATGCATATATCTATTCTTCACAACTATAAAAAAAAATATCACATCTAATGCATTGGAAATAAGGGGAGCTGGGATGAATAAAGGAGAGAATCAACAATTCTTAAAGAAGCCAAAGTTCATCAAGGAATTGGAAGTCCCAGGAGTCATTTACTTCAGAGCTTGCTGAATTTCTTAGGCTTAACGTAAATGGGCTTTTTCTATTTTCTTTTTGATTGATTTGTAGTGGGATGAGTTTCCTTTTCTTTTGTTATTTTTTGGGCTGGATTTTCTTTAGCTGTATTTGTAAGTTTCTTTGGTTTAATAAAATCTATAATTGTTCGAGCAAAAAGAAAAAGAATTGTTAAACATTGATAGTTGAACCAATATTCCTTGATCTGAGCAAATATTTCTCATCTGAGCAAATATTGCTCGTTTGATAAAAATTTGGTAGCATGACCAAAATAAAGTATTAAATCAGAATACTGGCAACTGAACCGAGTATAATAAATAAAATGTTGATCATACGATCAATGTAAAATTATCAGCCTTTGAATTTGGAATTATGAACCTTGGACTCAAAACCCTTATTTGATCAATTGATGATTTATTGATGGTTTATTGGAAAATAACCATGAAATGAAGAGCGACTGGATACATGGGATTATCGGTCGACCATGTAGTGCCCAAATGCTCATGTGAGCAAATATTAAGGTCTCTTTGAAGACTTGCTGATGAGAGGATGATTAAATGCCGGTTTAATCATTTATTAAAACTAATGTTCGTCTGAGCCTCAAGTGATAATACCTAATTAATTATGAAGAGATGAGGGGCCGACCAAGGGGTCATGAAACCGGCCCTGGATGGTCACGGGATCGAAAGACGATCATTTCATGAAGTTCCGGATTGTTTGGAAGAGTTTAGGACCTAATACGAGCAATTGCGCAAATTAGGTCAAATTGTGAAAATATGTGGGACCGGCTTATTGCAAGCCAAATATCCAACCTTGGTCAGTCAAGGTAACATTCTTATGTCACCAAGGTGTTCGTATCTCAGTTCTGAGAATTTTGATATTTTCTGGTATGCATTTGAGCAATTATTTGAGAAAATATGAAGAAATCGGGGATTTTTTGATGAAACCGTCAAAACCTTCATGAGATGAAGGAAAATAATAAAAAAAATGAAGGAATCATGAAGTGTGGGACCGTCCATGACCAGGGCATGGACGGCCGGCCAAAGAGTCCGTCCCATAATATTTTCCTATAAAATATTTTTCATGATTTTAAGGAAACATGATAAAACCAAGGAGTTTGTTGAAATCAAGGAGTTTTTGTTGAAACCAAAGAGTTTTTGTTGAAATCAAAGAGTTTCCATGAGATGAGGAAAACATAAAAATAATAATAATAATAATAAAATAAGGGATGTGTGGGACTGTCTTGGGCATGGTTGGCCGGATAAGGGCCGGTACCGTGAGTTTTCCCTAATTTTATGTATTATTTCATGATTTAAAGGAATTTTCATAATTTGAAGGAAATATCATGAAATCAAGGAATTTCATGGGATTATGGAAACATGAAAATATAATAATAATAAAATGGGATGTGTGGGGCCATCTAGGGCTTGACTGTCCGGCTAGGGCCCGGTCACACGGGTTTCCCTAATTTTATATTATTTTTCATGGGATCAAGGAAATATCATGAGATTAAGGAGTTTTCATGAAATTAGGGAAATAATAATAAAATATTTTGAAATTGTGAGGTATAGGACCGGCCGTGACAAAGGCATAGCCGGACGGCTAATAGACACTTTCCCATGACACCTTTCCCAATTTTACATTATTTCCTTGATGCGAAGGAAACACCATGAAACAGAGGAGTTTCCTTAAAACAAAGGATATTCGTTCAAATGAAAGGATTTTGATGAGATCAAAGAAAATAAAGAAAATATGATAAAAATATATGAATGGGCATGGGACTGACCACGGCATGACTGGCCAGTCGTGGGTTCAGTCCCCTAGTGCCTTGACTAATATTTTATTATTCATCATTTCTTCCTATTTTTCATAGGTTCATCGTCTCGTCGTATTTTGAAATACTCATTCGTGCGTTCAGGTGCTTGTTAATGCATCATTGTCGAGTACATTTGCACTATTTTGGTCGGGGCTTACTCGAAGGTACCTCAGATGCCCGTGTGTTGAATATTTATTACTAACCCATGGAATTCTGTTGGGAAGAACCATAAATTAAAGTAACGAAATATTATAAAAAATATTGAATATTTTTCAAGGATTCAGTTAATGAATCTAATGGTTCTGAGAATGATTAATTGATGGATCTATACTAGTACGGTCATCTAGGAGCATCAATTGTGAGCGATATGATCTTGTTGAAGCATCATATTTCTTTTATATAGTCATGGAAAATATTGTTACATCCTGAAGACATTATTGCTCTATACTAGCATGCAAGTTGTCTAGGAATCGTCCAATCTTTCGATTCTATATAAAAGTATTTACTGAAATTTCTCAGTATTCATAAGATATGTCGTTGCCTCAGCTGAGAGACTACACATCTACATGTGCTCTGAGAGACAGTATTCTCAGTCAGAGATTCTTGTGGCATGAGCTTTCATGCTTTCAATAAGAGACATGAGCCTCAATATTCATTTGATTGTTGGATCAGGAATACATATAATTATGGGTTTATGATTTTAATCTTTGTCGAAAATCCACCATCTATATTAAGTCACATGCTTAGTGAGGGATAGTCATGTTCCTCAGTCAGCACTGAATGGTGATTTTCCGGTTACAGACGATATAAACAATTGAGCTTAGTTGTAATATATGACCTTACTGGATTTTGATAGCACGAGCAAACCACGACTTGAAGGAAGATTCCAGTGGCATGACAGAGCATCGCTTAATGAGCAAAAATTGGTGTTTAACCGCTTATTTTGATGACGGGACCTTGGTCGTTTTAGGATTCATGGGCCGGGCCCGATAAGGAAATCCTTGTGAGATTAGGTTTTGGAAATAAAATTTGATATAAAAGGGAGTTAATCCCCATTTTTTCTACTTTACTTTGGCCGACTACCACCTTTATCAACTCATCATCCCCTTCATGTCTGAGCACAGAGGAAAAGAGGAGAAAAATCGCTGGAACTTGCCGTTGCCGACTGTCCGATCATCGTCCGACCATATTCCGGCTGGTGCCGACCAGGTAAGCAAAAAAAATATTTTTTTTTTTTTGCTGAGTTCATGAGTTGTTCATGGTTTGATTATGTTGAAATCATATATATGTGCATATGAGTGTGAGTTTTATTGAAAAACCCTTGTTTTTAGAAAACGTATGTTCGTTCGATCGTTAGTATGAGAAACTATTGATAATCCCTGACCTAGGAGAGATTTTTTTAATTCATAGACCTGGTTCCAGTGACAAAGTTTTGTTTGTGAGTTTTTATTAGAACCAAAACTTTATCTTGAAAAGATGTGAGCTTTCACAAAACTGAAATAAACCCTCGTTTCAAAGAAAGATGATTGTACGAAGGAAAAGGTTTTATTTTTAATAAGTATGGACTTGTGCCAAGTGATAAAATTTTGTTTATGAGCTTTTATGAAAACCAAAACTTTATCTTGAAAAGGTTTGAGCTTTCACAAAACCGAAATAAACCCTCGTTTCAAAGAAAGACGATCATACAAAGGGAAAAGTTTTTCTTTTATAAAACCATGGCATGTTCATGGATTTTTTTTTATGAAACCATGGAATATCCATGAATTTTATTTTCGTGAGCCTTGCTCACGTCAAAAAAAATTATTTACGTGAGTATGTCATTTTTTTTCTTATATATATGCAAATATATATTATTTTCTTTAAAATCATAACTTGAGTTTTGTGTAATATTATTTAGAAGTAAACAATTATTTATTATGAAATAATGTTTTAGTTTTCATAATTCCATGGTGAATGTTCACACAGTAGGAATATTCATGATTCTATGAAAAATCTGAGTTTTGCCCGTCTTTTGTAGGTTTGAAGAAGCGAGCAAGTTTTGAAGTATTAACTCTTACGTTGCATTCACTATTGTTAGTGGAATCGTAAAAAAGGTAAGAGTTGAGAATTACCGGTTTGTAGATGCTTGAATGAGCATTTTTCTAATTACTTCATTACATTGATGTTTGCATCTTATATGAATGATATACTGAAGCGGAGCATTGTGTGTATGTTACAATTACTTTTGCAATAATGTCTGATTCTCAAGCCAATGACGCTTCCAGAGATGATATGTGTGTGGATAATGATGCTTCCAGGGAAGATTCACTCATAGATGATGATGCCTCTAAGGATGATTCATGCACGGAGGAGACTTCCATTGGCGAAGATGAGACTCCTGGAATTAAAAACGTTCCAAACATAGAAGATTCCTTCTTCATAGATCGAGATCCTGAAAAGAGTCTCAAAACCCCAACATTTTGTCTTCTGATAAATCCCAGAGAGGTTACTCAGAAAAAATTGGTGACTTCTCAGGCAGCTATTCAGTTCTGTCTTAAACGAGGATATTTTTCTGCATCAATTATTGAATTCAAGCTTTCTCGGCGGCCTTTGGAAAAGTTTTCTGGATGGGCGAGGTACATGCTGGGGTTTCCTCGTGTTCAAGCTAAGTTGAATGACGCGCGAGTAATACGACTATTCAAGCTTCTGGAGATTTATTCATTTTTCACGATGCACGGGGTATTATAGATTTACTTGCTCGATGGTGTATTCCAACTCACTCTTTCATATGCATATGGGGAGAGTTTACCATTACTTTAGAAGATGTAGTTGCTTTGTTGCATCTTCCAATCACAGGGAATCTTCCTGAAAATCTTTCTTCATCAGAGGAAGTTGCAATCTCTAACATCTTGACAACCACGATGGAAGAGATTAATAAGGCGTCTGGCAGTAAAGGTTGTTATGCTCATTGGTTAGTACACTGGTGGCCAAGAGATACTCATATGGAGTGGCATGTTGACGGTACATTATCTATTGCTGCTTTCTTGTGCTTATGAATGTCCAGAGATGTATTTGAAGATGCTGGAAATTTGTTGAAGCCATTCGTGATTCCTTTTGCGATTAAGATGGCTCAGGGTGAGCAACTCCCAATAGGTAGCTTATTCCTGGGTTTTTTGTACTCTAACTTGGATTTCCTGATCATGGACTCTAGTATCTCGAAAAGTTTTATGAAGATTGAGTGTTATGCTAATACAATGTTTCTTCAAGATTTGATGTGGGAGCACTTCAATAATTATGCACCTATTCCATGTACCATTTTGCAAGGATTGAATAATGATGCACGCCATGTTTTCTCTGAGAAAGCTAATGTCAGGATCATGCGCTGGTCCACAAAGAAGCCTCGACTCAAGACTCGCTTCGTTGATGTCCTGGATCGTGAATCTGAATTTACCTTCCACCCGTGGGTATCAATTCCCCCTTACATCTCTCAGTTGAGAACTTTTAATAATGAGGAGAGCATGACTTTGAAATCTGGTGCTGATTTGGACGACGATGAGAGAGCTTTTATGCTAAGTTGTACTCCCGGTTATTTGATATCCATAATGCATGGTGAATTCTCAGTGGAAGAATACAATATTGATAGGGAAGATCGGAAAATGGGTATGGATCAGTGTGTTCCAACTTTTCGAAGAAGAAAACCTTCAGTTGATCAGCTCATGACCCGTCTGGATCGCACACATGTGGAAGGAAGCGAATTCTGGTTCCCCAGCTCTGAGAGAGTTTCATATGTAACCCCGGGTTATATAAACTTTTGGGATCAACAACTCTAGCATTTACTTGATTTTGTGAGAGTTGATCAACCTTTAGTAAAGGACCGTACTTCTCCTAAGATGATTGTTATTCGACCAAGATTGAAGCATTTCCCTGATAGTGATAAACGGAAAACATCTCCAGGATGTTCACAAGTAAGTATTTTACAAAGTCTTCATAATATTATGATGATTGTATTTTGATTATTGCATCAAAAAATTTCTTTTCACAGGGCGGTCATAGTGTAAGACCGCGAATTGATGTAAACCTCTCGGAGGCTGAAGCAATTGTTCATGGCGGAGAAGGCAGGAGCAAGAATTATAAGATGTTACCTAACACCATAAAGTCCACAGTGATTTGTTTGGTGAGTTATCGATATTTATTTCATCATGACTTCTTCTTATCCGTGTAATTAGAATCTTGAAACCAATCCTTTCTATTCTGTTGCAGAATTTTACTCCATCGAGTATTGACGGTCTTCAGTTCTCTGCTGCTGGGCAGACGGTTTCTGACTTGAGTGTTGAGGAAGAAGCTGAAGTAAGTATTTCTTAATATATAAAATTATGATGCTTATTAAATGAAATGCTAATTGTTGAGAATGTATCCAGGAGGATGTTTCCATGGAAGTGGAGAATACTAGTGATAAAGAAAACTTCCAGAGTTCGAAACCGAATAAAAGTAATGGTGTTGTCGATGTGAGCCATTCTGGTTCTTTGAGCACTTCGGAGATCACCCAAGTAAGTATTTATCTTGTATTTTATCCATCAAAGCATAAATTTGTTTATCTACGACTGAATGAGTGAGAATGCATGTGAAATATGTGAAAATCTTTGTTGAAAATAAGTTACCAGAAAATTCAGAACCCAGCATTTTAGGAAAAACGTCATACAATCTTCGTCTCATGTCATATTTTCATGATCCGCATATGTATATTGATGCCCAAGAAATTTCCAAGCTTTATCAAAGAATCTTTTTAAGTTTTGAGCACGTTTATGAGTCGAAATAGACGAAACAATAAACATCCAGGAGACTTTCAGGAAATTTTCAACTATCATGTAGTCCGAAGTTTCGACCACATCTTCTTGCCCGTTTATCCGATTGCTGTGAAATTTGATATGTTATAGATAACATCCATATGAAGAGAATTGTATATAATTCAACCTTCTATTCTTCACCAATTGCTCTCAGTTCATCGTTTTGTACAGGTCAGTGTAAAATCTTCCCAGGCGGGCTTGTTGTAAAATGAGTTCTTACAACTTTCATGTTACTTACTGACATCTAGCGTGTGTAATAAAGAACTTTAATGATGTTAGATCACTTGTATGCTGTAGTTCATGAATTCTTTTGGTTTTATACTTGGATGGTCCTAATCTCATGTAATCTTCGTATTAGGTGCAAAATATCGAAGTTGAGAATGAAGGAGCCAACAATGACGAAACGATCAACCCTGGGGTTAATTATAAGGAGGAAACCATCACTGCACTTCAAGGCCATTAGAATATTGTTATTGAAGCAATTAAGGAGATTGAGACTTCTATTTTTGTTGTTTCAATGGCGAAAGGAACTGAGCCGCGAGTAGAAGAGACCGAAGAAACTATTTTTTTAGAAATTTCTCCAGTAATTGAAAACTATATAGTGGTGCATGAATACCCAAGTGCAAGAGTTTCTTTTGATTCCCCATTTGATGCATCACTCCCATACCATGAGCTAGTCGGTGGATTCAGCGTTCCCATTAGATATTCAGACTTGTATGACAAAATATGGAGGAAATTTGGTCACATCGTCATCACTAGAGACCCAAAGCGTGCTTATTCTTTAACAATGCAAGTAAGTGCTATCTTGCATGTTGTAAATGATATATGCACTAGGGCGATAAATATTGTGACTCCAGATGTACTCTTTGATTGGGAGTTCAACTTGGATAATTCTGAGAGACTTGGATTCAATGTGAAGTGGCTTCATAAGAAGATGAATGCTATTATGGACTCCTGTGAAAATAACATACCCTTTCCCAATGACACTGTGATGGAGAAGGAAGACAAAATTTCCAGGATGATTGAAGAGCTTAACATGGAGAAGTCGGCCTTACAAGTCTTGAAGGATGCAGAGGAGCAAAAATCTTTCTTTGCTGATTTCCTTTGATTTCTTTTGATAATATCTTGAACTTCTGAACTTCTGAGAGATGTGAGGTTTTATTTTTGGTTTTGATTGGTTTTGGATAAGTAGATGTTTGAGGATTTTCTTTGGATTTGATAGAGATTTTCTTTAAGTAAACTGAATTCTAATAAATTGCTGGATTTAAACTACTGAATGCAAGTATTGCAAACATTTTGGAGGAATTGAAATACAATGAAAGAAAACTCTAAATGCCAAATATTTTGGACATTGTGCCCAATACTCCAAATATCCAAAACCTCAGATGTCAAAGGCCTTGAGCCAATTTTCGTGTATCACGGCCACACCTTCCTTGTTATCCATGTTGATCAATATGTGGTATCCACCAGCAACAGACTTAGAGATCATGAAGGGTCCTTCCCAGTTGGAATTCTGTGCAGAATGAGAATTACGCTTAGTTTCTTTGAGAACTCAATCTCCTTCCTAGAATTTGTTAGGCTTGACCATCCGTGCTCTGAATATATTTTGTTGATTCGGAATTCCTCCCGTAGTGGAGTTCCATGGCAGTGGTATGTACAGACACTCATGCGGGAGAGAGTACTTGAGATACTGTTTGTCATGCTTGGCTACGTCTTCAGAAATAAACCTTTTGATGGTATGCTCTATCTAAAGAAACTCAGAGTTTATCCAGTTGGTGAAATATTGATGAGGTGAGGTCATCCATTCATAGAATTTTGCAATTTCTAAGTTGTTGGTGAAGTGAATCCCTCTAATCAAATAAGCATATTTGAAGACTGATGATATGGGCACATGTGGAGGAATAAGACTTTCCTGAGTACGAAATCTTTTGATAAAAGAGTTTGCATTTCCCTCAGGATTTTTTGTTAGCTCTGTCAGGGCTTTGACCTCCTGCAGATACTTGAATTTCGATATGTCTTCTTTTTCTTCTTCCGAATCAGAGGTTTCTTCAACGGAGAAATGTGCAATTGAAGGTGTTGATGTTACCTTTCTAGCATGAACCCATGTACGTCCATGGATCATGTCATATCCTGGATCTTCTCGGACTATGCAAAATTTTGTTTCCGCCCAGACTGAGTTTATGTTCACCTTAAGAGTAATGTGGCCATAAGCATTTATGGGTGTTCCTTCATGGTCTGTGATTGTTAATGGAGCATGAATGGATTCTTGTCGTGTGATACCATCATCTTTGGGAGTTTTTAGAGGGATAACATTGACATCGGTGCCAACATCAATCAGTGCTCATTTGAACTTGTTTCCATTGATATGGACTGTGGTGAGAAGTCCTCAGTCGTATATTTCTTTGTTTGTCGTTGAGGGCGGCTCATGAGATGCTTCTTGAATCAATAAACGCTTTTCTGACACGATGTGATTCAGTGCGGCGAACATGTCTCCCCTTTGAGCTTCTGATGAGTATAACAATTCGCATACATGTTCGATTAAAGATTGAACTGCTTCTTTGATAATTTGTGCAGAAAGAGTGAAGGCCCTGACTGGGAGGGGGTCTCTGTTCCCTCCTTCAGTCCCTAATTTGAGATCTCCTGACTCGACCTTCTCTTTAAATATGCGCTTCAAAGTTCTGCAATCACTCGTGGGATGGTTGACGAACCTATGGAATCGACAATATCGAGGGTTTTTCATGGCCTCTTCAGTTGGCTCTTTCTTGACATAAGGCAGTTTGATTGCGCCGTCTTGAACCCAGGCATCTAACAGCTCAATAACTTCCTCAATGGAGTAAGGGAAATCAGGTGCCTCTAGATCAGCTTTTGTGTGTTGAGCAGGAGTTTGCGCATTATCTTTCCTTTGTATATTTGCAGGAGTTTAGGAAGCATGCTTGCGTGGTGTCTCAGACTTTCGTTTGTTCCCTTCCGTAACAACATTTGTGGAAGGTTGAAGGTTGTATTATTTGTTGATTAAATGTCTGCTACCTTGAGTCTCTCATGGTTCTTCAGATTTTGTAGTCTTAGCCCTTTCCAATAAAGCAGGTGTAGTAGTTGCTGATCTCTTTGCTGCTTCATGAAGTTCTGAGAAGGTCTGGAACCTGAGATTTTATAATAGGGCTCTATAGACTGGAATCATTACATTGATGCACAAATCCACGAGTTGTTGTTCTGTGATGTTCGGATTATGGAAATCCAAGGCTTGGACCCTGAACCTTTTCACATAATCATTAGGATGTTCGTTGCTCCTTTGAAACATCCTTCCGAGGTCGGAGAGGGTGATTTGCTCTGAAACGAAGAAGTATTTCATGTAGAAAGCATTAACCATTTCTCCCTAACTTTTGATACTTCCTGGTGCGATGTTGTTATACCAGGTATATGCTTTACCCTTCAGAGACTTTTATAATTCCTTTAGACGGACAATATGATTGTGCACATGTTCACCCAGTGCTTCCAAAAATCGGGAAACATGCTCTCGAGCATTGCCTGTTCTATCATAAAGTGTGAAGGTTGGAGAGGTATAACCTTTGGGTAGAGGATTTCTCTGCGTAGAACAGGATATGGAGGTTGATGACGATGGACAGAAGGTGTCTTGTCTTTTCCATGGTCCTCCAAAAGATGCTCTAGGTCTTCACGGGTGATAAAACTGGATTGCTCCTTCGCTGGTGGATTATCTACAGCCTTAGGAACTTCCTCATCATCTACTACATGGATCAAAGTGACCTCGGGATCCGCATCTGAAGACGTTTCCTTAGCTTTTCCTTTCTCCTGAGTTTTCTCTGACATGTTGTCTGTAAGAGTCTTGAGATAGATAAATAGTTCTTTCTGAGTAGCAGCCATGTCAGTCTGATTTTTGGCAAGACTTTCTTGCACTTTCATGAGATCACCTATGGTAGGTGGATTTTCTCTGACTTCTTCAGGAGACCGTCCGAAGAGTGGATTATTGATGGCTCCAACGCCGGTACCAGCGTTCAGAGGAGTAGTAGTAGCGGGTTGCACCGGAGGAATGGTAGTGGAAAGTTGCACCGGAGGAGTGGTATTAGAAGGACCACTATACCTTGCAATATTAGAACCGATTGTTGAATCCGGGTTGGTAACTGAACCAGACCTAAGACCGACCATCTTTGTGATAAGTGAAATTGCAACCGAGAGAATGATCTCCCACTGTGGTCGCCAATATGTAGATGAGGAAAAATGATTTGCTGGTTTTTTAGGAATTTAGGAGATGACCATGCGGAGGAGACTCCTTGAACCGAGAGAAATGCTTAACCTCACACAGATGCACTGCAAGAAGGGAGTGCTTTGAATTCGAGAGATCAATCTTTAGTAGACCGGCCTAAACCAAGGCAATGGTCATTCTGTTCACAAGAGAGGATCGGTCGATCTGTAGGAGGGAAGATGAGAAATGTGTGAGATCAATGGTGGTCGAAGATAGTAGGTTTATTGTTATTCTAAAAATAAGATAAGTTCTGAATGATTGAATTTGCTCTATTGAGAGTTGGATTGTTAATCTCGTGTTGTCTGTTTGACGTGAGATTGTCCTTGTTTCAATCATGATTCAGAGGCTTATTTATATTGCTAGAATTGTAAACACCACGATCTCATGAAGTGTGACAGTTTGATGGAATCAAAGAATGGGAAAGTGGAAATCGTGTTAAAACCAGTTGCTCAACGTGCGGAGACTTGGTTGATTTTCCATCCACTACTTTGTTAACTCCTCCAACTGCTTGCATGAATTGCTCACATTCTCATCGTGTGTATGAACACACGTGTCGTAGACCGCCAGACCAAAACCCTTGTTCATATCCCCCATGTGACATGATTGACGTCTCGTGTGATTATGGAGTCTGCAAGGCAGGCGTGTATTTAGTTAGTCAGTTGTTAACTTCATGACTTCATGGGACGATGAGTCCTTGTATTGTTGAGTCATGAATTTTTTTTGAGATTCATGATTTGAGCATGTCTGCTGAGACAGAGGTGTCATTCATAAATAAACATTGATAATTAACGTGAGCAAATATTGCTCACTCGATGAACAAGTATTGCTCGTTTGAGCAAATATTGCTTGTTTGATGAGTTACTGATTATTAATAGTTGAACCAATATTCATCGGTGCGAATAAATAATGTTGATCTGAGCGAATGTTGCTCATTTGATGAATTGTTAAACATTGATAGTTGAACCAATATTCCTTGATCTGAGAAAATATTGCTCATTTGATAAAAATTTGGTAGCATGACCAAAATAAAGTATTAAATCAAAATACTGGCAACTGAACCGAGTATAATAAATAAAATGTTGATCATAAGATCAATGTAAAATTATTAGCGTTTGAATATGGAATTATGAACCTTGGACTCAAAGCCCTAATTTGATCAATTCATGATTTACTAATGGTTTATTGGAAATTAACCATGAAGTGAAGAGGGATCAGATACATGGGATTATGGGTCGACCATGTAGCGCCCAGATGCTCATGTGAGCAAATATTAAGGTCTCTTGAAGACTTGCTGATGAGAGGATGATTAAATGTTGGTTTAATCATTTATTAAAAATAATGTTCGTCTGAGCCTCAAGTGATAAAACCTAATTAATTATGAATAGATAAGGGACCGACCAAGGGGTCATGAAATTGGCCCTGGGTGGTCATGGTATCCATTGACGACCGTTTTATGAAGTTCCAGGTTGTTTGGAAGAGTTCATGACCTAATACGAGCAATTGCGCAAATTAGGTCAAATTGTGAAAATACGTGGGACCGGATTCTTGCAAGCCAAAGATCCAACCTTGGTCGGTGAAGGTAACATGCTTACATCACCAAGGTGTTCGTATCTCAGTTCTGAGAATTTTGATATTTTCTGGTGTGCATTTAAGCAATTATTTGAGAAAATATGAAGAAATCAGGGATTTTTTGATGAAACCGTCAAAACCTTCATGAGATGAAGGAAAAAAGAAGAAGAAGAAGGAATCATGAAGTGTGGGACCGTCCATGACCAGGGCATGGCCGGCTGGCCAAACATCCCGTCCCACAATATTTTCCTATACAATATTTTTCATGATTTTAAGGAAATATGATAAAACCAAGGATTTTGTTGAAATCAAGGAGTTTTTGTTGAAACCAAAGAGTTTTTGTTAAAATCAAAGAGTTTCCATGAGATGAGAAAAACATAAAAATAATAATAATTAGGGACGTGTGGGACCGGCTTGGGCATGGTTGGCCGGCTAGGGCCTGGTCCCGTGAGTGTTCCCTAATTTTATGTATTATTTCATGATTTAAAGGAATTTTCATAATTTGAAGGAAATATCATGAAATCAAGGAATTTCATGGGATTATGGAAACATGAAAATATAATAATAATAAAATGGGACGTGTGGGGCCAGCTAGGGCATGACCGGACGGCTAGGGCCCGGTCACATGTGTTTCCCTAATTTTATATTATTTTTCATTTGATCAAGGAAATATCATGAGATTAAGGAGTTTTCATGAAATTAAGGAAATAATAATAAAATATTGAGGAATTGTGAGGCGTGGGACCGTCTGTGACTAGGGCGTAGCCGGATGACTAATAGACACGGTCCCATGACACCTTTCCCAATTTTACATTATTTCCTTGATGTGAAGGAAACACCATGAAACAGAGGAGTTTCCTTAAAACAAAGGATATTCGTTCAAATGAAAGGATTTTGATGAGATCAAAGAAAATAAAGAAAATATGATAAAATATATGAATGGGCGTGGGACTGACCACAACATGACTGGCCAGTCGTGGGTTCAGTCCCCTAGCGCCTTGACTAATATTTTATTATTTATCATTTTCTTTCTATTTTGCATAGGTTCATCGTCTCGTCGTATTTTGTAATACTCATTCGTGAGTTCAGGTGCTTGTTAATGCATCATTGTCGAGTACATTTGCACTATTTTTGTCGGGGCTTACTTGAAGGTACCCCAGATGCCCGTGTGTTGAATATTTATTACTAACCCATGGAATTCTGATGGGAAGAACCATAAATTGAAGTAACGAAATATTATAAAAAATATTGAATATTTTTCAGGGATTCAGTTAATGAATCTAATGATTCTGAGAATGATTAATTGATGGATCTATACTAGCTCGGTCGTCTAGGAGCATCAATTGTGAGCGATATGAGCTTGTTGAAGCATCATATTTCTTTTATATAGTCAGGGAAAACATTGTTACATCCTGAACATGTTATTGCTCTATACTAGCATGCAAGTTGTCTAGGAGCCGTCCAATCTTTCGATTCTATATAAAAGTATTTACTGAAATTGCTCAGTATTCATAAGATATGTCGTTGACTCAACTGAGAGACTACACATCTATATGTGCTCTGAGAGACAGTATTCTCAGTCAGAGTTTCTTGTGGCATGAGCCTTCATGCTTTCAATAAGAGACATGAGCCTCAATATTCATCTAATTACTGGATAAGGAATACATATAATTATGGGTTTATGATTATAGCTTTTGTCGAAAATCCACCATCTACATAACAACACGAAAAGAATTTTACAAATCTCAAAATAGACTTGCAACCTGTTGAGTCAAGCACGAGGGTTCCACATACCATTTTTGATAACCAATATTAAAACTGAAACTACAGAGTAATTATGTTTTGATATGTTATCATGGAAATAATTTCCCGAAGCAATTTTCCCAACTAGTTTAGCAAACCAAAAATCAACTAACCAACTTAGTTCCTTTGCTAAACCTATTGTATAAATACAACCGCTTCATTCGATAAGACCAAAACAAAGATAAACTCCATTTTTCTCATCAGGTTCTAATTATCCATATAACTTAGACCTTTAGATTTTAAACAAGCCAAATACTAGGTTAGTTAACTAGCATTTCCTTGTTTAGACATTCGGCTAGACTTGAATAACCAAAACACTTTGATAAGTCTAACTAAGATCAGAATTATAAGTCTATCTTAGAATTGTATTACACAAAGCTTTTGGTTGGTAACCTATCAACAAGCTGGGTTCCAACACCCTTTTGGATAGCAATGCCTAATCTATGAAAAATAAAATTACCAATACCACTACTAGCGTCTTTACTGACTAAACAATTTTTCAAATGCTTAAAAAAACATAAAGTATCCTCACCCAACTCTCCTAAGGTAGTATTCTGCAAGTTAGATCAGAATTAACTTAGTTTATCTTATCCAGAATTGAATTGGACTAAACAACTCATCCCGTTAATATATTCATTCGTTAAGCCATAAATAATTCATACAAACCAGTAAATCAACTTGCATAATTATTCACCTCAACCGGAACCAATATATAAAAAGTTCCACTATTACACCGAAATTTTGTAAGCCTAAATAATTGATACTACACAATAAAGAAAAATAACAATTGTTTTACTTAACTTGAAGCAATTGAAATAACATAGACATTAAAGCACCACAATTGCACCAAAATTTTGTAAGCTTAAACGATTGATATCACACAACAAAGCAAGATAACAATAGTTTTACTTAACCGGAACTAATTGAATCACACATACATCCACACATTCATAATATAATAAACACATCAATTGTACCGACAATTTCGTTCAATCAAAAGCAATATATATATCAAATAAAAATAGGCTTTTCTTAAACAAGAAAACAATTAACTAACAAGATTGTTACCTCAATTTCGCATCCAACTTCTCCAATATGATCGCATCTTCTTCTTCCAGGGAGAATTGATATCGAAATACCATTATGTTGTCATCCTTATGCAAAAACAAAAGAATAACAACAACCAACCTTTACCAGAGAAAGGTTGAAAATCGGTTTTCACAATTGCAAGCAAAAGCTAAACCGTCGAAACACATATGCTTTTATGCTAAACCAAAACCGATTCAACATATTGTGACTTATTCACATATTGTTTCTACAAGAACCCCTCATGATCCTTTGATAAATCCTACCAACATGGGCTAGAACTTAATCTTGCTAAATCAAAAAGCCACCCAAACCATAAGGGTTCACAACATATTATGAGATCAAATATCAAGGTAATAAAACCGAAATCAAACATCCCATAAACATCCATAGCAAATAATAAAGCATTCAAGCACATGCTATGTAAATCAAAAACTATCACAAGAAAAATTATAAATTAAATTAAAAATAAGATAATTTTATTCATAATAGAATTATACAATCAATGAAAGAAATATAAAATTGATGTCTATTTTTCGTCTTATTTTTCAAAGATCATCTTCAATTTCCTCAAAATTTTCAGGATCTTCATCAACAACATCTCAACTGATATCTCGGATTTTGCACATAGTACATTGATTATGTTCACAGGCTAGAGCATTCAACTTTCTATTAATATTACGAGAGTACTCCATGTTACCGATTCCAAGTTTGATCAGCTCCCTTTGGTTATGGATAACAGTTCTTAGTAGTGCTGCCTGTGTATGGTGAGTTTTTATGGTACTGAGGAGAACCTGACGAAGATTGATAATATCAATCTTAGCATCCAAACTATTTTGGACAAGGAGATTAGTAAAATCTTCCATTTCATTTTATGTATCTTCACAACCAGATTTCTTGAAGGTTTTATCAAGATGAACTGTTTCCTTAGAAGTAGTTCCACAAAAGACTTTCAGAAGATTCGCTTGAGATCTGGTTTGAGAATACATCATTTAGTATACTTTTTTCAGACACGCTGAGTACATATACTTGAAATACCTTTAACACATACCAAACATAGATATCATCCTTAAATAAATAATTATGATCAGATTTGAAAAGATTTTCGCATCTAATGTGTTACACACATTTTTCTCAAAGAAATTATCTTCAAAATTTGTATCAATGGATACTTCATACCACAAATCCTTTTTACACGACTTGTTGTAACATAACCTTTCTACTCATAATATTATTATGAACTTAAGGTAGATCGTGTAATGTCTCTATGTTGAATAAGAGATGTTATCAGGATTCTGTATGCCCAACTACATGTGCTTCATTACATCCGAAGATTGGGAAAAGTAAGGATGCACATTCTAATGTGTTTAAGCATTAGGATGAGGATTTACCTCATCAAGTTCCCTTTTTGAAGATACTTTATCCCGTTCTTGGGTGTTGAACCCATCCTCTTGATTAGGATTATTTCGAGGTGCAATCTCTTCAATTATATCCCGAGCCCATGATGGAATGTTCTCTGAATTAGAACCCGTGTGATCAAGATTAGCCATTCGTCAAATTGTTAATGTCTCTTATTCTAGATAATCTATATATTCCCTTAAGGTATTCATTCCTTGTTGGAAATAATTTTCTAAACATTTGTCTAGATATACCTTTTGGCATGTTCTTGTAAGAAAATCTTCGGTAAGGATATTATTCCTCATTAGTGAGTGCTCCAGTGAATGAGTAAGAGTTTCACACTTTGTAGCTTGCAGATGAACTTTGTTACACAAGTTCATTTTTTGTTCCTCGTAATCAATCAGATTATTTTTAAGACTGACTATATACCGCTTTTCTTCACAAATCCTTACATTCAATTGAACTATAAGTTCTATGACATCATCTAGACTATCAATAGATTTTCCCTTTTCTGAAAGGTTTTCGATTTGTTTGAAAAATCTCCTCATCATCTTGCTAGATTCAGAACTTGGACATATTAGTGAATCGAATCTCTTTTCAGATGATTTTTCACTAATAATTGGACTCAAATCCAAATCAGGTTTCTTGAGTTTTGAACTCAACCTTTTCTGATCACCAACCTAATATGCAATTGAGTCTTTATTCATAGACTTTTTCTTTGTCTTTTGAAAAGACTTTTGAGACCAATTTTTATTCACCTTCCCTGAGATGTTATTCTCATTATCTTGGCATACGTTCACTGAGTTCTTCATAAGTTTAGCTTTGCTTTTCTTATTTTGACTCATATCTTATAGGATGGATCGCACCAAACATAGATTGTTAGATCTTTTCGTGTTTGCCTGCTCTGATACTAATTAAAAAGGCGAGGATACCCAAATATACCTCAAGCTATAATTTTTCCTTCCTATAAGTCCTTTCTCCGAAAGTGATTGTCTATAGACTAAGTCGAGACAATACAACAAATCAGTTCACACTTCATGTGATTATCTATGGATACAAGATCGAGACAATACAACAACGAAGTGTGTTTACTTGATACAAAGGTTCGGACTTAACCAAACTCAATAGGATTGCACATCAAATAAATAGGAATTAACGTTTGTGCAATTTGCTTTAATTATAATAAAACAATTATAATGCGAAAATATAAAGTAAATGACACAGCAAGATTTTGTTAACGAGGAAACCGCAAATGCAGAAAAACCCCGGGACCTAGTCCAGAATTGAATACTCTCAAGATTAAGCCGCTATACAAAATAAACCAACTTCGTATAGTTGAGACCAAGCAATTACACCTATAGTTCACCTAGTTTCGTCTATATTCACATGCCTCCAACCTGTAAACAAGTCACGTACTTGGACCAATTCCTTTGGTTCGTATTCCAAACAGTAAAGGAATAATAAATCTGTTTGGTATCAACTTTCTTCAATCAAGTGATGTGAGTTGCACAAAGGCTCTTATGTTTATCTTAACATGAACTCCTTTTCCAGGTTCCAAGATCTATCTTATCTTCAATCACCAAAAGGTAATCGTTAATATTAAGCCAACAACACTCTTAATCCAAAGAATTGTGTTGATGCCGATCTACGCAAATAATCAATCTAAACTACCACAAGGATAAACTGATTATTAATTGGATCCTCTTTTACCGAAGAAAGTATTGTGCACACCAAAGATTATAAAACCAAGTCAGAAATCTTCTATCTCTTCTTTATCTTCAAATATTCTTAGATCTTCAATAAACACATGCACACTGTAGGATCATAATATCGCCACAGCAATACTCTTGCGAAATTTATAAACAACATTTCTGCGAGATCTCCAACAACACACTGTGAGTGTCGCAGAATGACTCAAAGAATGACGTAACAGATGACGGTAGATGAAACACGATAAAAGCATGACGATCCTGCGAAGATTATAGCATCTGCGAAAATAGACATTATAACTACTGCGAGAATATCGCGAGTCAGATCCGAAATTAAAGGATAGCTTAGTTATCATCCACTATGTAACTACCCTATATAAAGAGAACTAATAAATTCAGAGAGGGGGGGATCAATTCGAGAGTGTTGAAAAAGTTTTGAGGAGAGAGAAAGTTTAAGAGAGCGGTTGTATTCTTGATTTCTCCCATTTCTTGTAATATTTCTGAGAATTAATCAATAAAAGTGTTGTTCTTAATCTTCAAATATGTGTTGATTATTATGAATTCTTGTTAGGGGTGTGGTGTAGGAATTCCTGCAACTACATTATGGCGCCAGAAACATGGATTGAAAGTTGAAAATCGTAGAAGAAGCAAGATTGAAGATCAGTATTCAAGTTAAGAAGATGATCGAACAAGTTGGTGAAATAGTTGAAGAAAAAATGATTAAAGCCAAGGAGAATTACAGGAAATTGGAGTGTAATACGATAACAAAAACGATGATGAACCAATTCCATGAAAATATTAAAGGAAGGATTCATAAAAGAGATTCTGAAGGAAAAAAAATTATGACAGTGGAGAAAGTATCACCTCTGGAGGATTGGGAAAAGCAGAAAATCACATTCACAGCAGCAGAAATCCCAAGAGAAAATTTGAATCATCCATCTTCTTTGGTAATCACGGTATCGACTATACAAATGAAAAAGGAAAAATCAACAAGATCTGCAGAAGAATGGGTTGTGAATAGAACTTCGGTGGATACAGGAAGTTCTGTAGATATAATATTTTACCATGCATTTATGAAAATGGGATACAAGGATGAAGAGATGTATTGTTCAACTTATCATGTTCATGGCTTTGGAAAATCTATAACAAAACCTAAAGGCGAAATAGTGGTACAAATTCCGCTAGGAGATATTGAAACACAAGTAACATTATGTGTGGTAGATGTGGAATCACCATATAACATGCTATTGGGGAGACCATGGATACTGTGTCAATAATAATCGCACTATAATCGGTGCAAGTCATCTCTCTCTTGTGTGCAAATTGGTGCAAAACTCGGCAACTGGATCAGAGCAAACTCGGTCTAAGATCTATCGATAAGAATTTGATTACAGCAATCTTAAGCATAATTAAGGCATAAACTCAATGATTAGTGACTAAAAATCAGGAATGATGACTAATACATCGTCTTCTGTTCCCGCGATCTGTCAATGGGGATGCCTAGATGAAAAGAAGTCACAGGAAAACAACTGGAAGATCCTTGAGAAGGAACAAGATTTGGTCGTGCTTGATAAGGTAAATACCAAATCTTACGCTAATATAGTCTCAAATTTCAAATCGATGGACTTTGATTCTTCTAACCTAACAAAACCGTGCTTCAATGGATCGGATATTTCGATTCGTATATCGGAAGATAAATACCAAAAAGGTGTGCAAGATTGCAAGAATTGTTTAATTGGATGATTGGTGCTTCCAAAGGGTTTTAATCCGTTGAACATCTCACAGATTCACGAAAGACTTACCTTTACATGGAACATTAAACATTGGGTGATCTCCACTTTAGGTAAAGGATTCTTCTGCTTCAAGTTCTCTTGTGAAGAATATGTTGCTTATGTGCGTTCTGCAGGGCCGTACAATATAAATCCAGGTATCATTCATTTCAGAAAATGGGTTCCTGATTTCAACCCTCATACTCAAATCCAATCTCTTGCTCAGGTCTGGATCCGAATTTATGGGTTAAGCTATGAATATTGGAGATCAAAAACACTGTTTGAAATTTCTAGCACCATTGGTGATCCATTATATATTGATAAATCTACTTTAACAAGAAGTTTTGGGTTATATGAAAGAGACTTAGTTGATATGGATATATCCAAAAAATAGATACATGAAATTAGAGTTGAGAGAGAAAAATTATTTTTCACAACTAAAGTAACTTATGCAAAAATGCCATCCTATTGCCAATTCTGTAAAATGATAGGTCATGTGGAAGGTTTATGCAAGAAAAAACATCTACAGCAGGTAGGTGAAACTGTTAATGAGTTTAACAAGGAGGTTCCAATTCAGACAAAGAAGAACCAAGCTCCGAAAAGAAAAAAAATAATTAAATGTTGATAGAAACAAGAGCACTGTTGTGCCAACTACAAAACCGAATGTCAATGTCCTACAAGCAGATATCTCGAGTGATTCAGGGTCGAAGGAAAAGGGGTAAGAGGTGGCTCTAAACATTATGGAAACAACAAAGGAGGCAAATCATGAGGAACCTATAGTAAACTTTTCAACGAAGGATATTACTGAAGCTGTTAAAGATGAGGATATTCATTCTTTCGAAGGTAGAATCCCATTACGAATGCTGGAGGAGATGGCGAAGCAACCTCTTTATTTTTCGAGTTTAAAAGGAGTATTATATTATGGCTAGGATGTTTCCTAATATTCGGAAAAGGCACGGTGAATAATTCATCTATATTGGGAATGTTTCTGGAGTTATCAACACCTCCCGATCTTGCAACAACGTCATTCCCAGGTGACATCTTAGCGAGAGCCACTTTGTTCATTTTCAAAAAACTACAAAGAAACACAATGAAAAGAGTCAATACTTCATACTGAAAGAGAAATCATGCAATATGATTGTTGATGGTCAGAGCCAACATAACACGTGACCACGACCAGCAAAGAACGATCACCCTACTTGAATGCTCTTCTACACGTGAAAGCAATCATGTATGGTAGGGCCCATATTTGAAGGTTTACTTACTGTGAATGGAGCAAGCTCACACAGTGGGGCTCGCGTTCTCGGCTTGCATGAAAACCGTGCATGGAGCAAGCGACCACGATATGTTTTTCATGGACGAGTGAACAAGCCAATTCTTCGTGAGAAACATATCTACCAAGCCTAAGCCAGACTTTTATCATAGCTTAAGGTTAAGTTCCTATATGTCATGGCTCGTACTACTAAGCAATGGTAGCAATGTCAATGGTTTACTGCCAAATTTAATAGTGGATTGATCATGCTGGGGCTTGCAAAGAAGTTTTATCTACAATGGGATGATTTCTCAAAAACAAAGAAGTTCACCTAAGAACTAGGGTTTGTCCCCAAAAAAAAAAAATAGAAGAAGAGATGACGACGAAGCACCTACCTGACGAACAGCAGCGTATGCAACACGTCCAGTGGCAGCGTCGGCTACACGTCCAGAAAGTTCCGGAAGCGACTCCGATAGGCGTGATCGGCGGTGGCGGTTGAGCGGTGAAGGCAAGATTTGTGGAAAGATGGAGGACGAACAGGAGAAGAATAAAAAAAAGGGGGGTCGGTCCCCTTATATAGATAAGTAATTGGGAAATCCTTATGGGAAAAGGAATCCTCTTTTATTTCAAACACCTAAGGAAGGAAACCGGTCCCACTCAGGATTACATGCTTGCAACGGCGTGTTCACATGTGCAACCGATAGCGGACGATCAAGGCTTTCCGAGTAAGCTCCCTTCATCTCGTTTTTCTCCCATATATTTGTCACCATCTCATGCCTACCCCACAATAGTGTAACCATTATGCACTAGGCAGGGGACTTAATATTGATGGTGGATTTTAGTTCAGGGCTAAAGTCGTAAAACCAATATTTTGTGCAGCCATCCTGAAGAGGATAAGGCCATTTGATAAGCGATGAATACTTATCCACTTTATTAATTCACCTATAATGGAGCATGTAGCAACAATCCCCAAGTAATCTGTGAATTTTAGCATTATTTATTAATGCATGAAATTCCTTGTATTTCCTATGTTGTTCTTAGCAGAACTCATATTGTTAGTGCGGCATGATGACTGACTGTTACTCTCAGCAGAGTAGCATGAATATCCAAGTACCAGCAATGAGGCATGCACGAAATACCCGTACAGGCTACATCATTCTCTAACAAATAGAATCATCTCTTGTAGTGTTATACTAGCCTGATTGAGTATCCGGACTGACCATATCAGTCTCAGAAACGATCACAACCATCCAACTTCACTAGCATGATTGGATGACCCAGATCGAATCCATAACCCTCAAGCAGGTATTGGAGTATTCACCACCGACCCAATGCGGGCCCCGCATGGTCGGCCACCCCAAGAGGGAAGCATAGCTTACCAGTTCGTCCAGCCATAGCAGCATGGACGTCAAACCCTAAACTAGGGTTACGACACATTACATGTGTCACAAATCGATCACAAACGTCCATCTTCGCAGGCATAGATGGAGGGTGTAGATGTAGATTCAAAGGGCCCAGAGCATGTCAACACAAACATCATGGTCCCGCCTACATACCTGACCGATCGATCAAGACCAACTATGTTTGGTCTTCACAATTCATGCGCCCAAACAAGACGTGACACACGGCCGGCAAAACCCTAATTGGAGTTTGCGGCATCATCCATGTGTTGCAAAATCATCTCAAGCGTCCATCTTCGCAGGCTTGAATGGAAGGCAAAGATAAAACTTCAGGAGAGGCCGAACATGCTAGCATGACCACCGTGGGCCCGACTTCATGTTCGACCGATCAGCCAAAGTCGGCCTTGGTCAGGCGCATCAGTTTGCGTGCCCAAAAGTGGTGTGTCATGTTGCCTTAACAAATCCTTTGCGACATAGGATTTTTGTTGAAATCTATTCTCGACCACTCGTCTTTGCCGGGCAAATTGAGTGGTCTAGATCGGACCTTTGCGATTCAAGCAAGCATGGGCGTAAACATCAGTGTTCCACCTCCTTGCAAGACCAATCGGTCCCTCCAGAAATTCTCCCTAAGCTTGAATTCGTTCGAGATGAAAGTGGAAGCTTGCATACCTCCCAAACCCTAATCCAACGGTCGTAGATTAGGGTCGCAAGCCATCTCATCTGTCCAACTTTGCTATCTTGGACGGATAGCCTAGAATGGGAATTAGGAGACAAGTGAGATATCACCGTGATCACCGTCCGCCACTCTTCCACATAATGTTATCGGCTAAGGCATGGATCACCCATGAAGCCTCCAAACAGTCACTCGAAGTAGGTAGGGCATGATGCTCAACAACGATGCTTCATACATTCGATGCATAACCTGCATAGATTACACTCGATACTTCACAAGTATCGACTTTCTAAATAACTTAGTTATTTAACCTAGCATCACATGCTACCTTCTGTGGGTCCCACGATCCACACACTCGAGACATCAATCATGTCACAAACTGGGGGATACATACTAGGGTATTGGTCTGGCGGTTTACAGCGTGCAACGCGCCATCACAAGAACGTGTCAGGAAGACATGAACGGTTAGTGATGATGGGAGAAGTGGGCAAGACTAATCGTGTGACATTAACACACAACTCCACTACTCCACTCTCTCCACTTCCTACGAGAGACGTGAATGAGGCTCAAATGACTTGTATAAATAGGTTCTCCTCCCTATTTTCAAAAGAGAGAACAACACAGAAATCAAGTGTTAATATAATTGTATTCGAAACACCCAGAGCCTGCTTGCATTATTCGTAAGCCTGCTTACCTTTCTGTTACAAGTCATAAAACAACCTACACCTTCACAATCTCAGCACCTTCTTCGCTTCCCTCCCTAAGATCAACCCCATCTCCTTCACTTTGTGACCGAAACAAGTCTGGAATGACCATTTCATGGTTTAGGCCAGAATTGTATAGATTGATCTCTCAAACCAAAAGCACTCCCGTGCAGTGCAATTATTTAAGGTTTAAACTCATTTCTCATCCACACACCCTAAAATTATCAAAACCGGCATAGATAGTTTTCACCCATAAATAATTGTATAACAATGATTGAGAACCAATGCTTTTCTCATTGTTATAGCTACGGATTTTCAACAACGATGATACTAAACTTACAACCTTTGGGATCATTGGACTACTTGGAAGTTACGAAGATTTCGAGTATTGTTGAAGATTAGGCATGTGGAATAGGATCTACAAAGTTTATTTATATAATTTTTGTATTCCATATGTATTAATAGTTTTGCCACTAAAATTGACAAAGGGGGAGATTGTTAGAGCACTTCTTGGTCAAACTCGCATGCGTTGCTATCTCAAGCATGTTTGACAATCTTAGTGATCAAAACTATAAAGTCTTGATTTCTAGTCTACTATAGCTAAGGTCTCGGACTAGGATAAAAAGTGTAGTTGAGCTCAAGAACTCTGTGGCGGTCATCATACAAGACGAAGGACTACTCAAGGAACCAGTGGATCTTCATCGACTAAAAGTGTAGTTGCAAGAATTCCTACATTACACCCCATATAAGAATTCACTATGATTAACACATATTTGAAGATTAAGAACAACACTTTTTTTGATTAATTCTCAGAAATGTTACAAGAAATGGAAGTAACCAAGAATAAAACCGCTCACCAGAACTATCTCTCTCCTCAAGACTTTCTCAACACTCTAAAAATTGATCTCTCTCTTCTGAGTCTATTGGCTCTCTTTATATAGGGTAAGTACACAGTGGATGACAACTAAGTTATCCTTTAATTTCGGATCTGGCTCCCGGTGCTCTCGCAGCAGTTGTAAGGATAATTCTCGTAGATGATGTAATCTTCGCAGGATCGTCATGCTCTTCTCGTGTTTTTGCTACCGTCATCCGCTACGTCATTCTTTGATTTATTCTGCGACACTCGCAGAGTGTTGTTGAGAGGCTCGCAGAAATGTTGTTAATAAACTTTTGCAAGAATATTGCTGTGGAAATATTCTGATCCTACATCTTGCCTCTTCTCATGTCTTTTCTGCGAAGGAGAAAAGATCATGAGAATTGAATCATTTCAAAATGCGCAGCTGTTTGTCTTTTTGCATTCTTCTGTTCTGACTAGAGCTGGCAAACGGGCGGGCCGGGGCTGGACCGTTGCGGGTTGCACGGGTTCGGGTTAATACGGGTCAAAACCCGCGGGTTGAAATTCTTCACGGGTGATCATTTCTTCAATCCGTGCCCGTAACGGGTTAAACTTGCGGGTTCACGGGTTAGCCCGTAAATTATTAATGTTAAAAATTAAACTTAATCAACTTAATTACACAACATAATTTCCAAATTAATCAAAGGGGTTTAACCCAAAATCAAACAATCTTCGTTGTCTTCTCTACAGGAAGTTAGGGACTCTGTTGCCCCATACATAGATCTAAGAAATTTTAATTAAAAGTTAGGGATTTAGTTCTTACAATTACAGTATGAAACAATATCCAATCGAAAGAATGAACTTAAAATTAGTGCCCAATTTGACTGTAAAACCTAATGAGCAAAACTAAAAGTTCAACCCTAACAGATCATTATTCACTTGAACGGAAAAACTTTCTCAAGCATCATCAAAATACACTTCGAGAATCTGCATGTCAAGTATTTTTGGTGATGATTCCACTGTTCTACTGTTGTAGCTCTCATTATCATCCATCAATACTCAGTTTATCCTCAATTACACGATTTTGAATTTGAGATCCGACACCAATCTTCAATTAAAAGAACCCCAAACTGAAATTGAAGATAGAAAGACAGTAAAAAAAAAGTATCAAACTATCAATCAGAGAAATTCAAGAAATATTAAAATCAAAAGAGTTCTCATGATTTATTAACGAATTGCCTTGAGATATTAAAATTGAATGTAAAGAACCTTTCTGGAAGTAATCAATGTTGTTTCATCTTTTCATCACTCTTTCCTTTTTTTACTTTTATTTCCCGTAATTGTGGTAATATTAAAGATGAAGATCGAAATTTTTTCACATATTTTCAAGATCCAGAGAGGAGAAGAGAGGTTGTAAGAGAAGGGAAGAGAGAGGCGCAGATGTAAAATGAAAAAACCCTAAGAATAATGTCATTTATATAGTAGGGTTAGATACTGAATGTTAATCCAACGGTTAATATTTATTAGATCTATCTATGGACGGGTACACGGGTTGAACCCGCGGGTTTTACAAGCCGGGCCGGGTTAACCCGTTTTCCCACAAGCCGGCATTTCTCTAACCCAAACCCGGCTTGTTTAGACACCAGCCGAGCCGGGTGCGGGTTTTTCACGGGTTGGGCCGGGTAAACCCGCGGGTTTTGGCTTATTTGCCAGCTCTAGTTCTGACACGTTTCTGTATTCTTTGCCAGCTTTATTACACGTATCTTTTCTTCCATTTAACTTCTGACATGTCCTCTTCAACCGCTGTGATCCAACCGTTCACGTCTTTTCTCTGCATTAATTGCACTTATCCTCTCGAGAATTTTTACCTTCTATATATATATATTCTTCGTTCCTCACTTTTCTTCTTTTTATTTTCTTCTTATTTTTCTCTGCAATCTCTCTGCAAATTCACTATTCTTCCGTAAATTCCGCATCTGCTATTGTTATAAATTTTCTCTTATTCTTCTAATCTTCTACCCTTTCCTTTATTCCCATAATAAGAATGGCTCCAGCTGGCCGTAAAAATCTCATCTCCTTCGAGCAACTACAAAAGAAACTTAAAGACAAAGGTTTTGTTTTATCTACTATTCCTGATCAAAACCCTAAAGCCGAACTTTCCATTAAATTATTTACTGATCATCTGTGTTCTCGCGAGAAGATTATAGTTTTGTTAGATCATCTCTTTATGACCCTGAACTTCCTTTATTCTTCGAAATTCTTTCTCACGCAAATTTCTCGCGGGCTATATATCGGTTGAGTGGAGATTGCATTCGTCTGATGCTTGAGTTTGTTACTCGCGGTGCTGGAAAAGAATCTCTTTACCCTCCTTCTGCGAAGAATCCTAAATTCAAAGATGTTCCAATTATTCCTGCGAAGTATACTGTAGAGAATTTCTTCGCGAATTATGATATAATCCCCATGAGGAAAGATAGCACTTGTTGGGGTGTCCGCTTACAAAAGAAGGATGACATTACTGAAGATAAAGTTCTCATGTTAGATATTGACTGGCATCCGGGTAATAACCAAGGTCTGCGCCATTCTAGTGATGATAAATGGTGTATTTTCCCACTATTTCTAGAGGGTCCCTACATTTGCGGTCCTTACGCTTTTCTTGCAAATCTCGCAGAGTACCAGCCATGGGGTGTTTAACTGGCCTGAAAGGAATAAATAAGTACACTCTCTTAATTTTTTGCATAAATTATCATTATCATCATCTTTATGCTTTCATTCTCTCGCTAATTACTCCAATTTTTCCAGATTAACAGGATAAAAATTAGCTACCAAAAGCTTAGGAAACCCAGTACTTTATCAGCACTTAAGTTACTCACAGATGAAATAAGAAATATTCCTTTGTGATTCTTAACAATATATTATTGCCCCTATTTTTTATCTTTATATGTGTTTGAAGGTTATTGAAGAAATAGAACCCGCTGAGGTTACAAAGACCAAAGGGAAAGGTAAAGGTGTTGCTCGCAAGGATAAATCTGATGATCCTCCTTTAAAGAAAAGAAAAACACAATCCTCCCTTCCTTTAACTTTTCAATCTGGCGAGAATTATGGCGATGATAATGATGGCGATGATGGTAATGCTGATTTCACTTCCGCGAAGGAAACCTCCCATCCTGAGTCTTCTATGACTCATTTATCTGGTATTTTTGCTAATACCATGCATACAATTGGTGATACTCCTCTTACCGAAGCTTGCAAATCTATTCCTTCTATTTATGATGCCCCTATCTTGAAGGACAATGAATCTCTTCTCGGGGTCTCAAGATCTATATCTCCAAATTTCTTGCATTCACTCAATAGCTTGATAAATTTTCATGCTTTTACCTTTCTTTTCTTCATTTTTATCTTAAATTCTAAATTAATTTCTCATAAATTCGCTGCATTATTTCGCAGGCTGGGAAAGCTTCCTTTGCAGTTGTCTCAGATTTGGAGAAAAGACGTGCAGTTCTCGCAAAGAAAAATGCTAATCTTCGCAAAGAGAATGAAGAATTAAAATATGAGTCTTCTAATCTTCGCGGGCAATTGGAATCTGGGTCTGCTGATTTTCAAGAAAAGATCAAACGGTTGGAAACTGAACTCTCATCTTCGCAGGATAAGGTTGCAAGTTTCCAAGCTGCGAACAATCAACTTTATGGTGAGAAATCTTTCTCTTTTTATTTAACCCTGTATTCCTTTGCATTTTTCTTATTTTTATTCTTCGCAGATGTTTATGGTGGCCTCTCTGACGAAGCTGTATTCCTTTGTTATTTTCCAAATCCAATAGATGATGATACTCTCCTCAATCTCCTTAATGATTCCTTAAACAATTATTCAAATGACAAGATTAAATCCCTTTCCATAGATGAACTTAGATCCAAATTCCATCTCTTAGTAATTGACCACAGATCTAGTTTGAAAGCGGCTAATACATCCAAGCGTCACTATCTTAACTCTAAAGAAGAAATCAAGATTCTAAGAGCCCAAAAAAGTGATCTCATAGATGAAAGAGATCGCATATCTAGGCAAGGAGCTTGAGCTTTATCGGATTTCCATAAAACTCTTCTTGAAGTTCAAGTTGAAAGAGATAGACTTATCTGCGAAAATAGAACTCTTGTTGAAAGGGAAAACCAAATCCGTTCTCCTTTTCTTATTAGTAATGATGATGAGTTTTCCTGGGCTGCACAGATCCTTGATAATGCCAGAAATAATTTAGGTGTAGATGTTAGTCTTCAAGCTGATCATTCTGCCTTGATTTAGGATATGATCTTTGAAAGAGAAAGTTGTTATTCTTATTCTACTGCTAATCCATTTCTTAACTTAATCTCCACCATTTTATTAACATGTTGTCATTTGCTCGCAGCATCTGAAGGAAATTTTCGCCAAAGAATTAAAGAATTGGAAGAAGAGAAAGGACAGCTCACAGAACTTCTATCTTCTCGCAACGAGAAATGCTCTAAATTCAAAAAGCAACTTCAGATTACGCTGGAGAATTTTAGCAATACTCTTGTTGGTATTCGCAATGATTCTATTAAAATGGTCTGTGATGATCATAAAATTCCCCATTCTACATATCCTTATCTCGCGAAAGAAGTCCCAAAAAACGTCCCTAACCTCATCATCTCTGATAGCGAAGCTGAAGAATCTAAAGAAGATGAAGAGCATAATGAAGATGAAGATGAAGGGGGGAACTCTGGCGAAGATGATGAAGAACCTAAATAGCTTTATCTTTTCTTGAAATCTCTTTGTAATATTTGTACATTTATCTTTTTCTCCTTGTAACATATTTCTCTGAGAATTTCTCAAACTTCTCAAGTTCCTTGATATATAGATTATTTTTGTTTCTATATGCATACATTAGAAAACAATTCCTTTTTACAATATGGTTAATCAATATGCTTATTAATTTTTAACTATCTGCGTAAATCTGTCATATAAAGATGAATAATAATTCTATCATTCTGTTCATTCCCATACTTGCCTCTGTTATTCATCTGCAATATGGAAAATTGAGCAGATCAATGTTGAATAAGATCTGTTTGTAATTTATTGCCTCAGTTTCTACGTAAATGTCGCAGGTCATATCTTTATAATTTTATGATCTCTGCGTAAATGTCGCAGGTCATATTTGTATAATCTCATGTTCTTTTGTGATCTTACTTTGCCTTCCTAGTTAAAGGTCTTATTTATCCACGTTATGTCTTTGGAGACAAAATCGCAGGACGTCCTTGCACTTGCATGTAAAAACCCATTGATCTTGCCTTATCCATGCTTTGTTAATTTCTTTGCGATAATATGATAGGCCTAAGTTTTCTTGCGAAAACAAAGCCCCATGACATTACCGTCTTGTGATGAAACCGCAGGACGTCTTTACATTTTCATGTAAAAACCCATTGGTATCATCTTATCTTTTTTCTTATGGCTTTTTGCCTCTGTATAGTTGTATTATTAAGACACTTATCAGCTCCCTAACGGAGGGTTCCGCCCTTATCTTCCCCATAGTTGCCCCTTCAAGGAGGCGTACATTGGCCATACAAGACTAGCTTCTCCCATCCGGTCTTAACAACAACCAGTTATTTTCGCATCCTCTTATCCTTTATGCCTATATGGCTTATAGTTATGAGACTGCACCCTAAGTGGGGTTTTATTCGGGCCGAGTGCATCATAGCCAAGACTTTCCAGGGTAGTTTCGTACGCCCCGGGCACCCTTGGCTCAACCGTGTACCTCGGCGCCTTGGTCATACTCTGCACTCATTAGGAGAGACCCTCGGTCGTCCAACCAGGGTATAACCTTATACAGTTGGAAATCCAAGGTACCTCTCCTAGATAGGTATCTCTTATAGAAATGGACCCCACATCTCCACGACTCAGGTTCCAACAGCAATATAACCTTATCCTTGAGCCATGCAAACAGATACCCCCTTATATGACGTACTTTAGGTCTTACATTTTCCTCTTGCAAAATTTTATCCTCGAACTAGGGTGTATGCCATAAAGGTTCGTCCCTTTCTTATATCTCTTTCGAATATCGCCAGCTCTTGTATAATTTTTCAATTTCATCTTCTTCATTGACTAAAAACAAATATTTTTTGTAAATTTTTTTTCAACAAATCATTCATACATCTCTTGTATTTCTTACTTTAGAAATTTTACCTTTTATACTTACTATCTTTTTCTTATGCTTTTTTGTTGCGCTTTGCTACATTTTCTCTATCTGCGAGACGTTCGCCATCTATTGGTTGCATCTCATACTTATTTCGCAGTATTCCTTCTTCTCGCCGCTCTACTGTATCAACCATCAACTTATCACCTCTTTGCTTTTGTTTGATGTTATGTTTCCAGTTTTGTTCTTCATGAGACCTTTCCTCGCAAGATTCCATATCAATTTCATAGCACTTTTTTCCATCAACCCAGTCTCCCTTTATAACTCCAATACCACTAGGATGAGGAAACTTAATACACTGGTGGAAAGTTGACGCTACACCTAATATCCCATATAGCCAAGGTCGGCCAATCAAGGCATTGTATGGTGATTCAACATCAACAACGCAGAACAGAATCTTAGAAGATATCCCCTTCAATGGAATTCTCATTGTAATTTCCCATTTGGGCTTGTTGGAAATACCGTTAAAACCATAGATCTTATATGTTGATGGTATCAGATCTTCGTCTCTTCCTCCCATGGTCTTGTAAGTATGATAAAATAAGATATCCACTGAGCTTCCAGTTTTAATTAGATCTCTGTTAATAGCCCAAGAATCTTCAACATCATCATCCTCATTTTCTCCATCTTCTTCTTCCATTTGTTTTGGATTTATTTCAAATCTTACCACCAGTGGGTTGTCATGTATCTCGCCAGGTTCAAGTACTTCTTGCGTAGTAAAAGAAATAGTCTGCTTTTGCCATTCTTCTAATGGCGAAGCTTTATCAATGTTCATTATCTCTCTTCGATCTGCATCTCTCGCGAAAACTCTGCTTAGAACATTGTCGTGGAAATCCTATATAGTTTTGTACGAATGTATGATAGAGTTACAGAACAGATTCTTCGCCTTTGCTCCAACTTCTATTATAAATATTTCTCCCTCCTTAGTTGTATTTACTCTGCGAATTTCAGGAGCTGGAGGCAATTGCTGATGTTGTGGATGTCTTATTAAAAAGTGATTTAATTTTCCTTGATCTATCATTTTCAAGATGATTTTTTTTACATTCCTGTATTCATTTATTGAGTGACCAGGAAACTGATGATAAGTGCAAAATTCTGAACTTCGATTATTTGGGTGTGGCTGTTTTCCCATATTCCATGGTACGTGTATGTCTTTCATTAGAATTACAGCCTCCCAAATTTTCTATATGCTAGCATTTAGAGGTGGCATCTTAATTTCTTCCCATATTATCTTCTGACTTCCTTTCCCTCTATAATGATTTTGCTTCTGACCACCATAAGTCTCTTGTGCCTGATCGAGTATCTGAATCTTATTATTTCCACCTCTACTGAAGAAATTTCTTTCTCTTTCGAACTCTTCTTGGTCTTTGCTTCCCATAAATACTAATTTCTGTGGATTATCACTCATATTCTTTTCTTGCTTTACCTGCGAAGTGCTCGCTATTGTATTTATTAATCTTGGAAGTAAACTTGTGTTTGCTGCAACTGAATTGGTGTTCGCAATGGGATATGATTCCATATCGTTTTGTCTCTCCTCCAATGCAATGTATTCTTCTTGTAATTCTCACAGCTCCATCATGGTTATTGTATTTTTGATTCTGAAAATTTGTATGTACAACAGATTGGTTGCGAACATTGCATTAATGAAAGATAAAATAAGATATCTCTCATCCACCCTTCCTGCCATCTCACCGCACATTGTCTTCCATCTTATGGTTAGATATTTCAAACTCTCGCCAATCCTCTGTTTTAACCCAAATACATCTTCAATACTGGACCGCGAAGAATTGTTGCTTATATATGCTCCCAAAAATATAGCTTGCAGATGGTCGAAAGAAGTTATAGTGTTTTTAGGTAAGCCTTCGAACCATTTTAACACCTCGCCAGTTAATCTAGATGCAAAATATTTGCACAATACAGCATCATGGTTTTCCCACTGTAGCATACACCTAACATAAGCCTTGACATGTTGAACAACACAAGTAGTCCCATCGAAGATACTGGTTAATGTTGGTAAATTGCATTTTGGGGGTATTCATCCTAATTGTACTTTTTGAGTGAATGGAGTTCTCGCAGCTTCTTCAATGGCTTCATCAAGTTGCCTTCTGCCTCCTTCTCTTCTGTTATTTAATATTCCCCTCACTTTTGCTAGTTCGCTTAAGATTTGTTCATTCCCAGCTGAATTTTTCTCCATTGGTCTTTTCAGTGCAGCTTCCCTTCTCCTGCGTTCATGTCTTTCTTGCCTAGCGAGATTTTGTGATCTTCTTATGCATTTTCATTCTACCTTCTTCTGCAATTTTCCTCTCCACCTCCTTCTTGAATTCGTAGTTGATTACGCCTTCTATTTTCTTCTCTGCGATCTTCTTCATTTCTCATCGTGTCTCTTCGCTGTCTTTCTATTCTCCTTTGTATTCTATCATATGCCTCATTGATATTACCATTGTGGCGATTTTGTGTGAGTCTCCTTTCTCGATTATCATGATTATTCTGCCGTATTGCTTCCTGAAACTCTTGTTCCTCCACTTTCGCTCTCAATCTTTCTCTTTCGCAGGCTAGACGTGCTTGTTCGGGATAATGTCTCTCAATTTCTTCCTCAATTATTCTTCGATTTCTTTGAATTTATCGCTCATGTAATATTCTTCTCCCTTCTTCTCGATTTTCTTCACCATCTTGGTTATTTCCACCCTCTTGATTTCTATTATCACGTCTACCATTCAAAGTTTCTCCGCACGGAATGTAGCGATAATTAATCATCTCTTCTTCTCTATGATGCTGCTCTTCATTTGGATTTTGCATTTCCTCTCGGATATTTTCTCCAGCATATCTCACAGGGGAATTTCGCCTTGGTTCTTCTCTAAATGATCTTGAACTTGATCTTGCAGTATTTCTTGATCTCCTATTTTGTAATCTCAAATTCTCCATTCTTAACTCGTGATTTTGTCTTGTTAAATTCGCATGTTCTTCCTCTTCTAATCTCTTTTCCTCTTGTATTCTTTGTCTTAAATCCTCTAATACTTCATTTTCGCCATCTCCTTGAATTAATCCTTCAACCACTTCTTGATCTCTTTCTTCTCGTGTTTCATTTCTTAATTGTCGATTTTCTGCTTCTTCCATTAAATCCGATCGCCAAGTATGCACACTCACTCTGTCATAATCCACAGTTCTATCTTGTATTGGTATTTGCTGATTTGGTTGTCGAACCTGATTTTCTCCATCATTCCTTGTTCTATTTCTTCTTGTTCTTATCCTTGAAGATTCTCCCATTTCATTTGTTTCTCCACCTAAAAGTCTTTTACTCCTTCTTACGGTTGTTGGTGGTTCTGATGTATTTCTTCTTCTTATAGCCATTAATCTTAGTAAACATTTGAAAATTGCGTAAAATCCTTCACTAATTATTCCAAATTCCTTCCAATCACAATGTCAATTTTTACCCTTTTCTTCAAATAATCATCAATTCATCCTTGTTTCGGGCGCCAAAAATGTAGTTGCAGGAATTCCTACACTACACCCAATATAAGAATTCACCATGATTAACACATATTTGAAGATTAAGAAAAACACTTTTTTTGTTTAATTCTCAGAAATGTTACAAGAAATGGAAGAAACCAAGAATACAACCGCTCACCAGAACTTTCTCTCTCCTCGAGACTTTCTCAACACTCTAAAAATTGATCTCTCTCTCTTCTGAGTCTATTGGCTCTCTTTATATAGGGTAAGTACACAGTGGATGACAGCTAAGTTATCCTTTAATTTCGGATCTGGATCGCGGTGCTCTCGCAGTGCTCTCGCAGCAGTTGTAAGGCTAATTCTCGCAGATGATGTAATCTTCGCAGGATCATCATGCTCTTCTCGTGTTTTTGCTACCGTCATCCACTACGTCATTCTTTGAATCATTCTTTGAGTTATTCTGCGACACTCGCAGAGTGTTGTTGAGAGGCTCGCAGAAATGTTGTTAATAAACTTTCGCAAGAATATTACTGTGGCAATATTCTGATCCTACAAAAAGTTATGTGGAAACTTGAACTTATTTATCACTCAAAAGTCTATCTACTTTATCTCCTATCTTGAGTCAAAAGTTGTTTTACTATATAGACTAAGAATATGCACATGTGACATTGCGAGCTGAGTATATCTCGTTTATCTATTTCTCGAAATAGGTGTTGGTAAAGCTTTCGCTTTAGCCAAGTTCATCTTTGCCTAGTGACGAAAGTCATGATTATGTTTCAATCACTTTGGAAATTGCTTTGACGAAAACTAGTTTGTGAATAAAAACTATATGACGTCCTCTGAGAATGCTTCAATGATTGAAATGAGAGTTTAGACTATATAACCATTGTAGGATATAAACATTATTGTGGCAACACATATATGTATAAGTCCTTAACACTTGAACCGAAGTTTGCGAACTTTGTTGATCAAGTGGATCCGGAACATGAGCAGCAACTCAGTCCGTGAACTCAGTCGGCGAACTAGCATAAGTTCTTGAACCTGAGAATATCAGCTGAAGTTGAAGCTTAGGTGCTGTCCGCGAACTGACGGAAGTTCTCATCCCGAGAAATTCTGCTGGAGTTTATTAACTTCAACCGGTTAGCTTGAGTCCGCAAACTCAGTCCACGAACTCAAGAGGTTATGTCTGAAAACGGTGGTCGTGAACTTATATTAAATTACTAAGGAATACTTTTGCAAACCGTGGCTTTATAGTTCATGAAATGATTCGAGTGAATGACATCATTTTTGTTTCAATTATGTCTCTTGTAATACTTGTTCATAGCAATTGAACAACTCTCTAACTAGTTCATTTGAGTCATTTGGACTAGTTATGGTGAAGAAGAATATGGTTGATATGAAAGTTATCATTTGGCTAACCATTTGGTTGACTAATATTGAACCAACCATTGTACACGTTTGGGTACGGTTACACGAACTCAAAACGTCAAGTACATGTGTATGGAAAGCTAAGTTTTCGATCTAACGGTTGAGAGATATTAGCTTGTATCTAATTAGGTTTTCATATAACGGTGAATATTGAATGCTTTATTACTAAGCTAACATTGATTGCAAACCCTGATTTGAAAGACTATATAACGGAGAACTCTAGCAACTGGGAAACCTAATCCCCACACATTCTATGTGATACTAGTTTGCTAAATCTAGATTCGATTCTCCTTTAACCTTTGGTTTTCTTCTTCTAAAATCAGGTTAACGACTTAAAGACTTCATTGGGATTGTGAAGCCAGACCGATACTACTTTTCTTATAGTTGTGTGATCTAATCTTGTTGTTTCTATCGTATGAGTACAATTGTAATAATTGGCTTGAGATTTCTATCTTCGATAAGCAAGATAAAAGTAGTCACAAACATCTTCGTCTCATTGTTTGTGATTCCTCAATAATCTTCTTCGCTGTGTCGATTAAGTTTATTGTGAGGTGATTTATGAAACTGAGTTGTTCTTCGGGAATATAAGTCTGGTTTTATCGATTGGTTCTTGTTCACCTTGATTTATCAAAAGACGGAACAAAATTCATAGGTTTATTCGTGGGAGACGAATTTATATATTACCTGTAGACTTTTCTGTGTGAGACAGATTTGTTTCCTAAAGTCTTTGACTTTGGGTCATAGCAACTCTTGGTCGTGGGTGAGATCATCTAAGGGAATCAAGTGCGCAGTATCCTACTGGGATCAGAGGCGTAGGAGAATAATTGTACCTTGAATCAGTCTGAGATTTGTTGGGGTTCAACTACAGTCCAGACCGAAGTTAATTTGGAGTAGGCTAGTGTCTGTAGCGGCTTAATACAGTGTAT
Organism: Papaver bracteatum; assembly: GCA_023529315.1. Classification (NCBI taxonomy): domain Eukaryota; kingdom Viridiplantae; phylum Streptophyta; class Magnoliopsida; order Ranunculales; family Papaveraceae; genus Papaver; species Papaver bracteatum. Next base: position 327,313 of record JAJJWX010003988.1, read on the forward strand.
GTTTAATCTGGACTAGGTCCCGGGGTTTTTCTGCATTTGCGGTTTCCTCGTTAACAAAATTCTGGTGTCTGTGTTATTTATATTCCGCATTATATTTTGTTATATAATTGAAATAATACAGGTTGTGCGTTGTTCAATCAATTAGAATATCCGACCATTTTGGTTGTTGATTTAAATTGATTGACACTTGGATATTGGTATTTGGTACCATCCAAGTTATCTCTCTTTGATTAAACTCGCGAATCATATTTTCTTGAGTAAATAAAATCGAGAGATTGAGATAATAACTCCTTGAGTATTTTCTATTGATTTAGTCTTGTTGATTCTCTAGAAAACAACTTGGAGTTGTCCATATAGATTGCTAATCAAAATATTGGGTGAGGTTGTTAGACCCCCGCTTGTTCACCTAGAAAACACAAGATGGCATGATATCTTTCATACTGCAACATATACAGTCTCACATCATTTGGTTCAGATCATGCACCAATATTACTACACACAAACCTAGCTGAGAGAGATTGCAAGAAACCTTTTAGAGTCTTTGAAAATTGGATTCAACAAGACTCTTGCAAAGAAGAAATTGCTAAAGCTTGGAGTCGACCACAACAAGGATCTGTAGCTTTCCAAACAGTCTCAAGATTAATGCTCACCAAACTTTGAAGTCTTCGGCAATTTGAATCAACATATCAAAGAGGCTCAGAAGAAGATCCAAGATGCTCAAGCTAACCAAATTTTTTACAATGGCAGTGAAATGGATAATATACAACATGAATTGAGGTTCTAGTATAGAATGAACTCAGACATGAAATACCAAAGCTCCAGAGAAAATATATTGAAGAAAGCGAGCATAAATACAAAGTTTTTTCATTCAAAGGCTAACTACGAAAGAAGAAGGAATCACATAGACTATCTTAAAGATGAATTGGGCTTGTGGCATTCAGAAAGAAAGGAGATATAGAAACTTCTCAGCATCCATTTCACCACCATTACAACCACTTCCAACCCTCAAAAGAATGAATAAATTTTAAGTCTCATTTCTCAATGCATCACACGAGAAGACAATGCAATCTTAACAAGAATTACTTATATGAAGGAAATTAAAAATATAGTTTTCCAAATCAGAACTTGGGCAGAACCGGGACCGGATGGATTTCAGGCACGGTTTTATCAACAATGCTGGAATATTATAGGTAATGATATTACCCTCATGACTCAATTATTTTTTTAGAAATGGCTACCTTCTCAAAGAACTCAATTATACTTTTCAAACACTAATTCCAAAAGTTGAATGCCCACAAAGCCCTTCATATTATAGATCCATAAGCTTTTGCAACATAAATTATAAAATTATATCAAAAATCCTTGCTAATAGACTCAACCCCATCCTACAGAAAATAGTTTCACCATTTCAAGCAACTTATGTCCCAAACAGAAACATCTCATACAACACAATAATAACTCATGAAAATATAGCAATTGTGTTGATAAAGCTTAATTCAATTGTGTTCTTGTATACTTCTATGAGAATATAGCAATTGAAAAACTCTTTAACTGGTTTCATTTGAATCATTTGAAATATTTGTGGTTAAGATGAATAAGGTTGATATGAGATTCTTCATATAGCTAACCTCGGTTAACTACGATTTATCCAACATGGTGTACACGTTTAGGTACGGTTATTAAACTTAAATGAGGGTATATTTCATTTGTGTATAACAAGCTAAGTTCGATATACTGGTTGAAATATATTAGCTTGAATCTAATCAGGTTTTCATGTAACGGTGAATATTGAATGCTTTGTTATAAAGGTAACTTAGATTGCAAACCCTGATTCGAAAACTATATAAAGGTGAACTCTAGTAACTGGGAAACCTAATCCCCACATCTCCCGTGTGATATTAGTTGTATAAGCTAGAATTGATTCTCCTTTAACCTCAAGTTTTTCACAAAACCCTGTAGGTTAACGACTTAAAGACTTCATTGGGATTATAAAGTCAGACCCAACTATTTTCTCTGTAGTTGCGTGATCTAATCTTGCTGTTTCTATAATATTTGAGTATTATCTTCTCTAATATTGGCTCGAGATTTAATTTCCGATAGACAAGATAAAAAGTAGTCACAAACATCTTCCTCTCATCATTTGTGATTCCACAATATCTTGTCTCGCTACCATACGATTAAGATTATTGTGAGGTGATTGATATTTCTAGGCTGTTATTCGGGAATATAAGTCCGGTATATCAATTGGTTCCTGTTCACCTTGACTTATCAAAAAAAGGAACAAAAATCGTAGGTATTTTTTTGGGAGACAGATTCATCTATTCCAATAGAATTTTCTGTGTGAGACAGATTTGTTTATCAACTCTTCGACTTTGGGTTGTAGAAGCTCTTGGTTATGGGTGAGATCAGCTAAGTGAATCAAGTGTGTAGTATCATGCTGGGATCAGAGATGTAAGGAGCGCAACTGTACCTTGAATAAGTGTGAGATTAATTAGGTTTCAACTACAGTCCAGTCCGAAGTTCATTGGTAATAGGTTAGTGTTTGTAGCGGATTAATACAGTGTGGTGTTCAAATCTGGACTAGGTCCCTGGGTTTTTCTGTATTTGCGGTTTTTCTCGTTAACAAAATTATGGTGTCTGTGTTATTTCTTTTCTGCATTATGTTTTGTTATATAATTGAAATATCACAGGTTGTGCGTTGAATCGATCAATTGGGAAATCCAACCTTTGGGTGCTGATTGAAATTGATTGATCACTGAACATTGGTCTTTAGTACCATTCAAGTTATTTCTCTTATATTCAATCGGGCTCGCAAATTCCTATTTGTTGATTGCAGATTGAATTGAGAGATAGAGGTATAAAACTCTTTGATATACTTTGGGGTAATTTGCGTTACCTTCCCTGTAAATATCGGTAATTTTCATTACTTCCACTATAAAAATAAAATTAGCAAAACCTCATCTCGTCAATAATTCCGCCTATTCCAAGTTAGCTGACCCAACACTAACTTACACGTGGTTTTTTTATAGGGGAGGTAATGCAAATTACTAATCATTACAGGGGAGGTAATGCAAATTACCAATATTTACAGGGTAGGTAACACAAATTACCCCAAAAAAATAAAATCCACGTGTAAGTTAGTGTTGAGTCAGCTAACTTGGAATAGACGGAATTATTGACGATAAGAGGTTTTTCTAATTTTATTTCTGTAGGAGAGGTAATGCAAATTACCAATCTTTACGGGGGAGGTAACACAAATTACCCCATATACTTTTCTCTAGATTGAGTCTAATTGTCTAGTTGATTCTCTTGAAAGTATATTGGAGTTTGTCTATTCAGATTTCCAAACGAAATATTGTGTGTGGTTGTTAGACCCACGCTTTTTCAAATAGTATAAAACCTATAAAGGTAATCATTTCTAGAATTTGGTTTTCGGATTAAATTGTCAGCTTCTTCCTAATGTGGAGCATTCATTATCAATTTCTCCCATTTATCTCGAGAAGCCTCTTCACTTGGATAGGTGTTGATGGTGCTGATGGGTAAAACTGAAAAGGATAGGGTACCAAGTACACAACCTATTGTACACAAGATATCACCTATATCAGGTGAATTTGGAACAAAAGACATCTTTTGTTGTAAGTGAATCATCTCTAACAAACCTAAAATTACTGGTTTAAGATGAGGGTAAAACTATCTAATCGTCAGCTTTCCTCATAATTAAAGGAGGTAGTGAAGTTATGGAGAGATGTAGATTGTGGAGGTAATGTGTTATGTATTAGAGAAGTTTCTGGAATCCCCTTTTGACCATATTCCACTATCTCTCCAACTACTGTAATCATCACCACTGCTTGTAACTTCATCATCATGGGGTGCTGTCATGCCGCATGTTGTTATAAACGACCATACCAATACACCATGAATAATCCCCCCATGTGACATATTTTGATGTTTCGTAAGAATTAGTGGAGACATGGACTACCTCTTGCTTTGGCTGAATCATAGCCATTATATGTCAAATATCTTATATAAACATGTTGATTCTCGGTGAGTCCCATATGGCTTCCATAGAAGTATGACTTGAACTACTATGATTATGAATTGTTCATGGACGAGAAATAATTAAAGGGTCGTAATGTAAGGATGTGTCATGATCGTAGCTTGTCCATGAAAACCTTGGTGGTTGCTTCGAGAGCTTGAGAAACCATGGTGGTCGTGCCAAAGTAGTTTGGCCGAGAGTTGGACATGGGAATCTAGGGCTCACGGACTTGGTCGTGGACAACCAAAATGGTTAGGACAAAGTATGTTTAGCCGCAAGCCAACCAAAATGGTCACACCAAAGTAGATTGGCCGAGACTTGGCCATGGCCATCTAGGGCTCACATGGACTTGGTTGTGGCTTAGCCATAGACAACCACGGTAGCTGTGCCAATGTATGTTTGTCCTTAGGCCAAACATAATGATTCCGCCAAAGTATTTTGGATGTGGTTTGGCTATGGTTGGTTAGGGCACACGGACTTGGCCGACCACAGTGGTCAGGCCATTTGGATGTAGGCCTACCATAATGTTGCGCAAAAAGGTGTTGTCCGTGGATTGGCCATGGACATCTAGGGCACACAGACTTGGACGACCACATTGGTTGAGCCAAAGTATGTTTGACTATAGGAAAATCACAGTGGTTTCGCTAGAAGGTGTTGTTCGTGGCTTGGCCATGGCCGACTAGGGCACAAGGCCATGGTCGACGATAGTGTTTGGGGCCAAAGTATGTTTAATTGTAGGCTAACCATAGTGGTCGCGCCAAAATTTATATGCCGTGGCGTGGCCATAGTCGGTAAAGCACACAGACTTGGTTGTGGCTTGGCCATGGACAACCACAGTGGTTGGGCCCAAAGGTTGCTTAACCATAGTTGGCCGTGACCTTTGAAAACCACGTTGGGGTTTGTAAACTTGGAAATAACATGCTCGTGTCCTATGGGAGTAGCAACGGTTATGCTATGGACTTGGCCATGGATGGCCAAGGTCCCATTGAACTATAGTAGCTATGCCATTGACTTGGCCGTGGCTGGCCAAGGTATCATGCGCTATGGCAGCTACGCCACGAACTTGGCCATGGATGTCCAAGTTCACATGAGCGGTGGTAGTTGTGCCAAGAACATGGCCATGGCTCGGCCAAGTCATATGAGCTATGGCAACTAAGCCACATACTTGGACGTGACTTGGACATAGCCTTTAGTAATTGTGTCATTATCCATGTCCTAACTATTGTGTAACCATGGATAAGGGTTTTAATTTTCGGCAATATGACATGCCTAAGTTCGGAGCGTGATGTCATTTAAGTGAAAATTTGAATACGAAAGTGCCAATATGACATGTTCAAGGAACTCGGCCGTGGGTGATTTCCACTTGAGATGATGTTCGATACGAATTTGTATTAAATATAATGCCTTCAGTAGCATATTTATAGGAGAATAGTTTCAGATCTTATTCTGGATACATATTCAATACGAATTACATATTCTGGTATTATAATAGGTGTATATACTGGCACACATGAAATAACGAGGTTTAAGCTGGGTGAAGTCCTGAAATTTGGTTGGAATATACACATATAGAATAGATAGATGGAAAATGTAGCCATTGGCTGGATATGCATTACTAATTCTCTCTCGGAATACAAGTTGTAGATACAAATCCTTAATCCTGATATCGGGTCGGGAATTCTCATATTACACTTTGAGACCTGGACTTACATTGATCTTACATTAATCCAAATTCACTTGAGGCTGCAGCAAGTCACTAGTGAACGGTATTGCTTCTCCACGCGACTTTATCTCACGCACCTCGCCACCTGCTTCAGGTTTTTCGAGTTCTTTCGTACGAGAGGTCTCTTTATACCCTCCTTGGTTGTATACGTCCCCAGGAGCGACGATGTTTCGTGATACATGTTCATTCATGCTACTAGGCACCTGATAATGGCAGTTTATCAAAGAAGTTGAGACTATTTAAAAATACAACCAGCAATTTGAGGTTTGTTTAAGATGATTCACTTATAACAAAAGATGTCTTGTGTTCCAAATTCACTTGAGGAGGTAATGTATTGTGTACAGTAGGTGGTGTACTTAGTACCCTCTCCTTTTCAGGTACGTACACTCAGATATCTATGGTTCGCTAGATGGTTCGCCAACCTACCCTAACGATAAGTAATTGCTTGGGAAATTTTCAAATGATCCATAATATTTATTCTTGAACAATAAATTGTTTTGAACTAATATTTCTAAGGACCAATGAACATCCATTGCTTGAATCATATATCGAGATATTTAACAAGAAAAGTTTGACTCGATTTTTTTTTTTGCAATAAATATATTACAAGTCATATGATGTAGTTTCAAATAGATTAAATGGTAAAGCTTGTGAGTAAATAGAATGATTCAGTCTTCACATACCTTGTTGATGAAGTTCTCCAAATATATTCGTCGATATTCAGTCTTCGAGGGCGATGTATGATACTCAACTACCAACTTATATACCTAGTTATTCCGATACTTGATTTAGTATACTAGATCAATATAGTTTGTTCAACTAACATCGGAAACAAGCTTGAGATACCAAACTTATAAGTTCGACCGAGTATTGTTCTAACAAAAATGTTTTACTAGTTTTTGAGTAAAAATGGTGGAGTAGGAAGATGCTCGGTAAAGTAAATCGTTTAAACCTTTAAACAAATGTATTGCATGGTAGTACTTTGAGTTCGAGAGACTAATCTATAAGATTTTGGGCTAAAACAAGAAACGGTCATTCCAGATTCAATTTCGTCGCAAGGAAGGAGAGGGTCGGTCTGTAGGGATGGAACCTGAGAACGTGTAGGGATCAATCAAAATTGATTGATTGTGAGTGATGTGTTGAAATTATTTGAAGATGATTTCTCTGTTTAAGGCCGAGAGAAATCTTTTGTGTGCGATTGATGATTTACTATCGTAGGGTTGCTTAGGTTAAGTCTTGTTAAGTTATAAAATCATAGGTTTAGGAACCTATTTATTCCAAAAGTAGTCAACACATTGATCTCGTGTAAGGGGTGACTGTTGAAGAGAAGTAGAAGAATGGGAAGCGGTGTAAACTATTTTCACTTTGCGTAGGAGACTTGGTTGATTGTCCATACACTATTTTATTTACTCATTTAACCACCAGCATGACTTGCTCATATTTCTCATCGTGGATGTATTCTACGTCGCACGTATTGTAGGCTGTCAGACCAAAACCTAGTGAAAATCCCCCTATATGACACGAATTAGTGTCTCATGTGAAATTCTTCTTTACAGAAGAATATTTAAATGGTGAATCATTGACCTAGTTGGACTATGGGTCTTAACTGATGAATTGAACATGTTTCATAATTCATGGCTATGATGGATGAAGTATGAAGTGTTTATTGAAACAACAACAATGCTTTGTGAACCATGGATGATAGGTGTCAAAAACACCCAATTTCGATAATGATTTCTCATGCTTTTCTTATTAGTTTTCATGTTATTTTGTATATTACGTTTCTTTTTTACTTCTTTTTAGGTACAATTGCTTAATTTTCATAAAGGAAGAGAAAGGCGTCGAAATGGAACGTATCGGCTTCAGCACTTAAAGCTCGTATAGAGTCACCCGCGGGCTTACTGGCAAAGCTAACTTATACCAGCTGAAGTGAAAAGGATGTCTGACTCTAGACCACAAGATCTAAGTGGAGATCACACATGTGCATTCACTAGGAGGAGAATTAGGTTCAATTTGGGAATTTGAAGACCAGATGAAGACTCATTTTCATCTTCCAATTAAGACTAGCTCTGTTCCAAATTTGTTATCGATTTAACCATGTATGATGAGTATATTTCGCAGGAGATGAGATCAGTCAAGACATACAAGGAATGGCAGGTTCAGATGTATGGTTTGGTTGAGAATTCGAACAAGAAAGTGTTGTATGGATCGATGGTTTTGGTGGTGTTTCAACAGATTTGAGATGCCGAAGAATAAGGAAGAAAACGAGTTGCTGCCATTGATTTGGATGAATAATGGAGGAGGTTAAGATAGGGAATGTGAAGTTAAGAAGAAAATGAAGATGGGTTTTTATCGAGTTTGGCTTTACAACAAAATCAGACAAGGATGAAAGGGAAGTTGTTGCTGTTGTTTACTTCAATGAATGGATGCAATTGTATGAGTGTTTTGGATTAATGAATGAATGGGTTTGCTTTGTATGAATTTTTCTTAGTAGGGAAGGAGTTGATTTGTGTTCCTAAAAATATAAACAGTGCATAGCTATCATTAGCCAGCAGAAGATACAACAAATGTTCTATTAAAGGCCTGAGAGATTAATTCAAGTTTTGTTGCCAACAGTTGGATGTTCCAGGCTTTCCATTAGCTAGCCATGAATTTGTGGGTCGTATATATGAAGAATGAGAACATGTTTTGCAAGGAATGAAGTAAAGGAGCAACCATTTCGCTGTAGTTTTGTGGAGCTGTTAACCATGGCTCAATGGCTAAGTGCAGGGTTTATTTGGCAGTAGCTGGGAAGTGATAGCTTGGGTCTGGTGGAATTCGAGACAGGGAATGAGAAAGTGTTGGTGATGTTGGTAGAACAGACGCAGTTATAGATCCTGAGTGTACATCTGGTGCCGAGAAGATCTGAGATGTGAACTGATGATGCATGTGCAAGCATAGACTGGATGGAAGGGTTGATCTGTGTGCTTGCCATGAATAAAATGGCTGAGTATTGAATATGTGCTTGTATGAACTATAACTGTGCAGGGAACAACATAGAGAAGAAGTAACTGGAGTTCCAGCTGTATTTGGAGTTGATATTATGCGGGACTGAAGCTACAGGGAATGGATGGTTTGCAGCATGTATGCTATGGATGACAGTTTGTTTGTGGAAGCACAGAAATGGAGATGGATGTAGCAGGCTTTACAGAGTAGTTGAAGTGGTTCTGTTGCTGGCGAGTGCCTGAGATGCATCTGGTTATAAATGTTGATGTAATAGAAGTTGAAGTTGTTGTTCCAGTCGAAGTCAGCAGTGTTCGATATTGAAAGAGGTGATGCTGCTCATAGAGGCAGTAAAAAATCTCAGAAGATGCAAGCAATAATGGGTAGCTGGGAGAATAACTGGAGAAGGAAAGACTCAGTGGAGATGCTGCAAAAACAGTGCGAAAACGCAGTGAGAATGGTGAGCTGGTTGTACCAGTTCTAGTTATCAGATTTCTGAACTGAAAGTGGGGATCGTAATATTTCAGTGAATCGTGAAGGGGGTATGAGTCGAACGCAAGAGTTGGCGGCTGGATATATGAGCTACATGGCACGATTTTAGGCACGTTTTCGCAAGAGATAAGGAATTGGTTTGGATGATTCTTGCGAATGTTTGAACTGCAGAGAAGGAAAGATGAGTTGCTGGAAGTACATATTTGCCTGGTGATAGTTTCTAATGGCTCAGTAGCCGGAGATAATTTTACGGTGACAAATCCCGACGACGGTGACCGGATTCCGGTGATGACGTCAGCAATCCGGTGACCCAGTTTTGGACCCAAAATTTCCGGAAGAGATGTTTTCACACATGGGCTTGGTGGACGAATTGGAGATGGGTTTTTAGCAGAGAGTATCCTTTTGGGAATTGGAGATGCATATAAATAGAAAATTATTTCTCTAAACCTAGAGATATCTCCATTAGGGAGAGTTGCTTCTACTTTTTTTTTCTAGGGTTTAGAACATGATGCTTTTTTTTATGCGTTTTGTTATGAACTCCATGAATATGACCTAAGTTTTCTTATTGATTAAATATGTAGTTGGATTTTGAAAACAAGTTTTGATCTTTATGAGTTAGTTTTCTCTCAAAACCATCGTTCACTTTCTACTGATTATAATAATTGCATGATTGATGTATTGCAATATGATTGAATGTTTGTTTAGTTAAGTCTAGAATTAATTGAACATACATCCATATCTATAGCTATTTTAGGGTTCATCATCGAGCGATAACCTTGAATACGAGTAGCATGATATGATTATAGTTTGTAGTGATACATCCTTGTAATCATATGTAGAAATTGACCTTTGTCCGAATTTTCACACGCAATGTATGATAGTTGCATTGATTAGCCTATTTCTTAAACTTAATGCTCCTAGGAATTGAACTTAATTAGCGCAAGGCGTTAGGTTATTCTTTAGGTAGAATTCACATACGCAACTCTAATGTGTGTGTTGATAAATTTAGGAAATTTACGGAGTATTCTTGCAATAAGGTATTCTAGGGATTTTGATGATAGCGAGATTAAATATGAATTCTATTCATACATTCAAATACTTGTTTACAATTGAAGATGAAATCTTTACCCAATATTCTCACTACCTTGATTTGTTTGTTTATTTCTTTGTTTGTTTGTTTGCTTTTATTTTATTTTTACTTTATAAAAATCAGAAAAACCCCCCATTTAATTTTTACTTTTATTTTATTTTTACTTTTATTTTTACGTGTAAGTTAGTGTTGGGTCAGCTAACTTGGAATAGGCGGAATTATTGACGAGATGAGGTTTTGCTAATTTTATTTTTATAGTGGAAGTAATGAAAATTACCGATATTTACAGGGAAGGTAACGCAAATTATCCCAAAGTATATCAAAGAGTTTTATACCTCTATCTTTCAATTCAATCTGCAATCAGCAAATAGGAATTTGCGAGCCCGATTGAATATAAGAGAAATAACTTGAATGGTACTAAAGACCAATGTTCAGTGATCAATCAATTTCAATCAGCACCCAAAGGTTGGATTTCCCAATTGATCGATTCAACGCACAACCTGTGATATTTCAATTATATAACAAAACATAATGCAGAAAAGAAATAACACAGACACCATAATTTTGTTAACGAGAAAAACCGCAAATACAGAAAAACCCAGGGACCTAGTCCAGATTTGAACACCACACTGTATTAATCCGCTACAGACACTAACCAATTACCAATGAACTTCGGACTGGACTGTAGTTGAACCCTAATTAATCTCACACTTATTCAAGGTACATTTGCTCTCCTTACGTCTCTGATCCCAGCAGGATACTACACACTTGATTCACTTAGCTGATCTCACCCATAACCAAGAGCTTCTACAACCCAAAGTCGAAGAGTTGATAAACAAATCTGTCTCACACAGAAAATTCTATTGGAATAGATGAATCTGTCTCCCAAAAAAATACCTACGATTTTTGTTCCTTTTTTTGATAAGTCAAGGTGAACAGTAACCAATTGATATACCGGACTTATATTCCCGAATAACAACCTAGAAATATCAATCACCTCACAATAATCTTAATCGTATGGTAGCGAGACAAGATATTGTGGAATCACAAATGATGAGAGGAAGATGTTTGTGACTACTTTTTATCTTGTCTATCGGAAATTAAATCTCGAGCCAATATTAGAGAAGATAATACTCAGATATTATAGAAACAGCAAGATTAGATCACGCAACTACAGAGAAAATAGTTGGGTCTGAACTTATAATCCCAATGAAGTCTTTAAGTCGTTAACCTACAGGGTTTTGTGAAAAACTTGAGGTTAAAGGAGAATCAATTCTAGCTTATACAACTAATATCACACGAGAGGTGTGGGGATTAGGTTTCCCAGTTACTAGAGTTCACCTTTATATAGTTTTCGAATCAGGGTTTGCAATCTAAGTTACCTTTATAACAAAGCATTCAATATTCACCGTTACATGAAAACCTGATTAGATTCAAGCTAATATATTTCAACCAGTATATCGAACTTAGCTTGTTATACACAAATGAAATATACCCTCATTTAAGTTTAATAACCGTACCTAAACGTGTACACCATGTTGGCTAAATCGTAGTTAACCGAGGTTAGCTATATGAAGAATCTCATATCAACCTTATTCATCTTAACCACAACTATTTCAAATGATTCAAATGAAACCAGTTAAAGAGTTTTTCAATTGCTATATTCTCATAGAAGTATACAAGAACACAATTGAATAAAAATCGGTTTGATTCATTCGAATCAATTCATGAATATTATAGCCACGGTTTGCAAAGAATGTATTCCTTAATATATAAATATATTAGTTCATGAGAGCCAGCCGATTTTAGAAATTTAACCACTCAAGTATGCAAACAGGTACGCATACTTAAGTAGCCGGTCTGAGTTTGTGTTCGCCAGTATGCAAACGGGTACGCATACTTGGTACACTTCCAAAACCCAGAAGAAATTCCCAGACCTACACCTTACGCAAGTATGCGTACCGGTATGTGTACTTGGTACACGGAATTTCACAAATACAAGTACGCATACGGGTATGCATACTTTACTTCCGGTCATGGATCACATACTTGCATGAATGCACACTATGTTTATAATCCAATGATGGTTAAGTATTCTAAATTCTTATTTCAATCATTGAAACTTTTTTAGAGGATGACAATAGCCGTTTTCACACACCATTAGCATCAAAGCAATTTTCAAGTTATTGAAATAATCATAACGAAATATTCCAAGTCTACACTAAATGATTATATCAGACAAACCAGGTAAGATGTTTCTCGGCGATTTTAACATGATCATCTTTTGACTTTCGTCAAGAATATAAGATTAACTTGGTTGAAGCGAAATCTTACCAACACATACTCCGAGAAATATGTAAGCGAGTTAAACTCAACTCGAAATATCATATGTGTATGATCGATAATTATATAGTAATATGACTTTTTGTCTCAATATAGGAGATAGAGTAGAAATAGACTTTCCAAGTGATAGATGAGTTTTAGTCTCCATATACCTTTTGTTGATGAAGTTCCACAAGCTTTCCTTAATAGTTTTTCGTCTTCAATTGATGAACGTCGTGAAGTCTAATTCTATAAGTAGACTAACACATTGACAAATTACTATAAGTAGACTAGAAATCAAGACTTATAGTTTTGATCACTAACATTGACAAACAAGATTGAGATAGCAACGCTTGCGAGTTCGACCGATCATTTCTCTAACAATCTCCCCCTTTGTCAATTTTAGTGACAAAACTATCAATATATATGGATTACAAAATACATAAACTTTGTTGCTTCTCATCCAAATGCTTGATCTCCTTGGTTCTTCAACATTACTAGAAATCTTCATCACTTCCAAGTACTCCAATGATTCCAAAGGTGTTCAATTTTGTATCATTGTTGTTGAAGATCTGTAACTATAACAATGAGAAAACAGTTGCTCTCAATCATTATTATACAATGTCATAATATCATTATACATCATCAAAGTCCAATTGAATCTCAAATTTGATAACAGTATTATGGTGATATGTATCATTCCCCCTTAGTTAATACTTCATCTCAACATGAAAACCACTCCCCCTTGCATAATGATCCGTAAACCATATGAATTTGTGCGTAAACTACACATTAATTCTCCCCCTTTTTGTCAATATAAATTGGCAAAGGTGCAAAAACTAGTGGGATCCTCATGAAATTTTCATAGAGATACTTCATGACCAAAATAGAACAACATACCAACTTGTTTAGATGCCATCAAATAGCCAAAACTAAATGCATTCATCAAGGAGTTTATAAAGATACAAGATAACCCCTACAATATTCCACAGCCGCACTCTCCACAAAGATTTGGCAATTAAGCACAAGTTCAATTAAGAACTCCCCCCATAAAATGTCATTCCCTAAAGAACAACAAGAGCGACCTTACTTTTACACGAAAAGAAGGATTTTATTGGACAAACACTAAGATACTCAACATAAATTCAAGTACTGTAACAAATGCAGAATTAAAGTAACACTTGAACTGGATTTCCAAACTCAATTGCCCAACAGATCGAGATGAGTGCAGGGGAAAGAGTTTAGGAAAGACTAATGAACCAAAACAACATCAATGTAAGTGTTGAAATGTAGCAGTATCTAATGGTTTGGTGAGAATATCCGCCAATTGTTGTTCGGAAGGCACAAATTCCATATTTATGATACAATTTTCATATATATCTCGAATAAAATGATACCTTATATCAATGTTCTTAGTTCTTGAGTGCTCAACGAGATTCTCAGTGATTCGAATCGCGCTAGAGTTGTCACAAAAGATCTTCATTATTCCAGTATCAATTCCATAATCATCAAGCATTTGTTTCATCCAGAGAAGTTGAGTACAACATGAGCCTGCAGCAATATATTCTGCCTCATATATAGACAAGGATTGTGAATTTTATTTCTTGCTATCCCAAGCCACAAAATTCAATCATACATAGTAGAAACCCCCTGGTGTACTTTTTCTGTCTTCCACATATCCTTCCCAATCAACATCTGAATAGGCAGAAAGATCATTGTTAGTATCAAAAGTGTAAGATAATCCATACCCGACAGTATGATTGACATATCGTATGATCCTTTTCGTAGCTGCAAGATGAGATTCCTTTGGATTTTCCTGAAACCTGGCACACAACAACTAACACTAAAAGCAATATTAGGTCTAGTGGATGTAAGATATAAAAGGCTTCTAATGATAGATTGGTAGAGTTTTTGATCCACATTTACAACTTTTTCATCTCGATGTAGTTTACTTATGGTGGGCATGGGAGTCAGTTTTGGAGTTGACTTATCAAGACTGAATCTTGTGACAAGATCTCTTGCATATTTTTCTTGAGATAAGTAAATCCCATCCTTGTGTTGTTGAATTTTTAAACCAAAAAATAATTTTAATTCACCAACATTGATCATTTCAAACTCCTTGCCAAGAGAGACTCGAAAGTATTTTTGCAAGTTTCTCAGATGTTGATCCATAGATGATATCATCTACATAGACTTAATCGATAACAACATCTTTCCCACTCCATTTGGTAAACAACGTTTTATCAGCTCCACCTCTCGAAAAACCTATCCTAAGGAGGGAAGTAGTCAGTTTTTCGAACCAGGCACGAGGTGCTTGTTTTAACCCATATAATGCCTTATTAAGCTTAAGGATATGATCTAAGAAGTCAGTGTTTTCGAATACCTTAGGTTGAGCGACATAGACCTCTTCAATTAAATTTCCATTTAGGAAAGCAGATTTAATGTCCATTTGAAACATCTTAACCTTAAGAAAACAAACATGAGCTAATAATAACCGAATGGACTCAATGCGTGCCACATGAGCAAAGGTTTCGTCAAATTCGATTTCTTCAATCTGTGAATATCCCTGAGCGTCAAGTCTAGCTTTGTTTCTGAAAATTGTTCTTGAATATCCATTTAGTACCAACAATATTGACATTGGGGGGGGGGGCAAGGTACGATCCTCCATACATCTTGTCTTTGGAACTGATTTAACTCTGCATGCATTGCATTCACCCAAAAGGTGAAAAAGCTGGGGTCTAATGATAGGTGTCTAAAACACCTTAATATTTATTTATTGTTTACGCTTTCTCTGCTAGTTTTCTTGTAAATTATGTATCTTATGTTTTGTTTTTGAGTATTTAGGTACTTTGGAGTCATTTGGAACAAAAGGAGAATAAACAGCGCGAAAGTCTCATCTCATATTCAATGGCTATTGGAGGCGAACTATTTCTAATTATTTTATTTTATTTCTTCATCTCTGTCTGAAAATTATGTCGGCTTTAGTGATGCAATTTCTGTCTGAAAAGCATGGCAGCTTTAGTGATGAAGAGACATTGAAGGGAAGAAGTGAACTTGAGAAGTAAAAGATGGCTAGTGATACTGGAAATAGGCGAAAGTTATGCAACAAAGGAGATGAAGAATGACTGTCAGTTCTGCATAACTGACAGTTGAAGCTGAGCAAGCAAAGAATAGGTTGTTAGTTATCCAAAACTGAAAGGCAAAATGTTCACAGGTTGGCCCATATCAAATCAGTGGGTGTTATAGTAAACCCAATTATTGGCTTGCCCTAAATTCGAGAAGAACAGAGATAATTCTCCCATTAAATTCATTATGTTCACCTGAAATAAAGGCAGCTGTCCGAGACTACCTTCTGAGATCGACGAGCACAGTTGAGAAGAAGTTGATGAGGGTTTCTGTAACTGCAGATTTTGGGATCTGATGCAGTTGGGTATGGCGATCTAATATGGAGGAGTAATTTGGATAGGTTGAGTTGAATCAAAAATCAAGATGGAGGAGAAACAGCTACTGCTACTGTTGATTAAGGTATTATTCTTCCCAAAATTAAATTTAGGGGTTCTGTGGTCGATTGATTCATAGTTGGGGTTTCATTTGAGAAGAAGCAGATGTTGATTGAACTACAGAAATTGGTTTGTTGAGATATTTTTGAGATGAAATCAACTGAAAACGGATGGGGTTATGCCGTGTGTTGTTCTTGAATGAGAATATGAGTTTGAAATGGATCTGAGGTTGTTTTTAATGGGTATATAAAGTTTAATGTTAGGGTTCGAATGGAGGAATAAATGATGATTTCAGAGTTTAAGAACAGCAAAGAAAGGAAGAGAAGCAACAAGAATGAACTGAGCAATGGGTCAGATGATGTGAGCTATATGGATACTTGGGTCAGTGATTTTTCAGTTGCAGTTGCTACTGAGACTGTGATAGTTTCGATGGTGTGTAGTTGAGCTGGAATGAGTTAGATGTATGCTTAGGTTGCAATCTCAAGGGAATTGAGATGGGAATTATCAGGGTATAATGTACTGGAGGTGTTGCAACTGAGGTAGCTAGTGGTGTTTGTTGTATGAATCTCATATTAATGTGATGGTTGCAGTTGGATTGTAGGTGGAACATTGCAGGAGTTGAATTGATGGCCAGAGTTAAATCTGTAAGTGGTTAAGTAGTTTCACTAGTGGCAGCTGAACTAGGGAGATTGAATCTGGGACATGGTGGTCTGGTACATCAGTTGAACTGGTGGATTTGTTTGAGTTACAGATGGCTTGCAACTGCAGAATGAGTTTGTAATGTTGAATTGAGATAGTGGTGCAGCTATTGTGTGAGTTGAGCTATATGCATTTAGGTCAGAAGTACAAAACTGGTGGTGATTCAAGCAAGTTTATAGGAAAGAACAGCTCTACAAGTGAATTACAGGCAAGGCTGGAATTGCAGTTGCAGGTGGATTGTAAAGAATGGCAGTTGCAGTCGAGAGATAATGCAGCTATGGCTTGGTTGCTGTGATGGAGAGATGGGTATATGAAAGTGTAATTGATTAAGCTGTAATTGGAGTATGAATATTTTTGGAGCTGAACTCCAGAAATGTGTTACTGGTGGTTTGCCTGTGGAGATTGGTTTGTGCGATTCGGAGTTGGTATTCATTGAGAAATCTGAAGCTGAGAAGAACACACATAGGGATTGAATGCACTTGTGAACCTGGTGGCAGTTCAGTTGTGCTTTGGATGAGTAGTTGTTATGAAAGAACTTGGACAAGGTGATAGCTACAATGGGTCTGCTGGAGTCTGTGCAGCTGAACTGTAGCATGAGTATTGCTGCAGGAGATCATGCTCAAGTGGATGTTGCTGCCAAAGAATGTTGTTGTTAGTTATGGCATGAAGTGAATGGAAGTGTGCAAGTATGATGCAATGGGTTTGTTGGTTGAAGTTGTAGGGAGAACATCCATCTTGGCTGTAACAGAGTTGGCATGATGGTACAAACAATGAAGGGCCATCAGGGCTGGAAGTGTAGGAATGAAACACAAAGATGGTGCAATCCCATGCCAAGACAACTCATCTCAATCAGTTGACTGATTCACAAGCTGACTCTTACCTGACTTACCTGACCCGGTGTTGACTGAGTTGACTCATTCGCAGGTGACCGGGTGGAATTTTCCGGGCACCGATGATACTTTTCCGGCGCCGGATTCCGGCCATAACACCAGTTTTCCGGCGCCTGCTTTTGGCAGAGAATTTTACTGGGTTATTTCCACACATGGGTTTAATGGGCTTGGTGGACTTTTTGGTGTTGGACTTTGAAGTTTAGGCCTAGTTTTGGAAGGAAGAAAAGCTACGAAAAAGGAAAAGTTTATATTCTTTTTGGGGGGGGATCACGTATTATCATTCTACTGGAGTTTTGGAGGAGAGCAGCGACTATGGTTTTCTTTCATTTATTTTTCATATTCTTCATTTCATTTTTATTATTGATTATGAATATGAATATGATGAATCCAAAAACTATGAATAGATAAACATTTATTATTGGTTATGGGATATAAAGTGGATTTCACAAATAATATTTGAATCAATGAATTAGTTTTTTCTCAATAAATTACTGTTTATGATTCATGGTTCATATTGTTTATGATTTGATTGTTTGTTTGGTTGAGTCCAGAATCAATCCGATTGCATTCATGTCTAGAGCTATATTAGGGTTTTCAATACGAAAACGTTGTTTATCCCTGATTTTAAGTAGCATAAATATGGGTAGTGCTTGTAGTGATATATCCTACTAGTCACATATGAATCATAACTTGGGTTAAATTGATTTAGTGCTTTTACACATTTTGATTGCCTTGATTAGTCTTATTCCGGAGAACTTATTGCTTTTAGGGAGTTAAATCTAATTGTGCTTTTACACTTTAGGTTGCATTCTAGGAAGAAGTCACATATGCATCTTTTAATGCGGTTGTGATGAAATCATGGAATTAGCGGGATAGTCTTGCGATCAAGGTATCCTAGGACTTTTAGTAAATGAGAGATTAAAATTCCAATTCTAGTCATTGTTGAGAATTCGAGTTTGTGAATGAAACTATCACGTGACCAATATATTCTCCTTATTGATTATTTTAATACTTTATTGCTTTCAACTTATTTTTATTGCTTTGATAAATTATTGGTTACTAAGAACTGAAATTTGCATAACAACAAAAGCCTCTTTGTGGATACGAACTCTTTCTTATCGCATACTTCATATATTTTAGTTAAGTAAGAAAGTGAAATTATATTTGACCGGCTGACAACCGACCATCTAACAACCACACCCAATATATCGATTTGCAATCTGTATGAACAACTCCGAGTTACTTTCTAGAGAATCAACTAGACTCGATCAATAGAAAATATCTCAAGGAGTTATTATCTCAATCTCTCAATTTGATTTACTTAAGCAAATACAGCCTGTGAGTCTTAATCAAAGAGAGATAACTTGGATGGTACCAAAGACCAATGTCCAAGTTTCAATCAATTTAAATCAACAACCAATAAGGTCGGATATTCTAATTGATTGAACAACGCACAACATGTATTATTTCAATTATATAACAAAATATAATGCGGAAAAGAAATAACACAGCCACTAGAATTTTGTTAACGAGGAAACCACAAATGCAGAAAAACCCAGGGACTAGTCTAGATTAAACATACACTATATTAAGCCGCTACAGTCACTAGCCTACTCCAAGATAACTTCGGTATGGACTGTAGTTGAACCCCAACCAATCTCACACTGATCCAAGGTACAGTTATGCTTCTACTCCTCTGATCTCAGCAGGATACTGCGCACTTGATTCCCTTAGTTGATGTCACCCACAACCAAGAGTTGCTACGACCCAAAGTCGAATACTTTAATAAACAAATCTGTCTCACACAAAAAAGTCTACAAGGATAGATAAATTCATCTCTCACGAATAAACCTATGAGTTTTGTTCCGTATTTTGATAAATCAGGGTGAACGGGAACCAATTGATAAAACCAGACTTATATTTCCGAAGAAAATCTCAGCTTTATCAATCACCTCATAATAAACTTAATCGACGCAACGAAGAAGATTATTGAGGAATCACAAACGATGAGACAAAGTGTTTGTGACTACTTTTATATCTTGCCTATCGGAGATAGAAATCTCAAGCCAATTATTACAATTTTACTCGTACGATAGAAGATGCAAGATCAAATCACACAACTATGATAAAAGTAGTATCGGTCTGGCTTCAAAATCCCAATGAAGTCTTTAAGTCGTTAACCTGGTTTCAGAAGAAGAAACCCAAAGGTTAAAGGAGAAACAACTCTAGCTTAGCAAACTAGCATCACATAGAATGTGTGGGGATTAGGTTTCCCAGTTTCTATAGTTCTCCCTTATATATTCTTTCAAATCAGGGTTTGCAATCAATGTTAGCTTAGTAACAAAGCATTTAATATTCATCGTTAGATGAAAACCTGATTAGATACAAGCTAATATTTATCAACCGTTAGATCGAAAACATAGCTTGTTATACACACATGTACTTGACAATTTTGGGTTTGTGTAACCGTACCCAAACTTGTACATTAGTTGGTTCAACACTAGTGAACCAAATGGTTAGCCAAATGATAAATTTCATATCAACCATATTGTTTTTCACCATAACTAGTCCAAATAACTCAAATGAAATAGTTAGAGAGTTAATCAATTGCTTAGATCTTTATGTACTACACAAGACACAATTGAAGCAAAAACGATGTGATTCACTCGAATCGATTCATGAACTATAAAGCCACGGTTTGCAATAGCATTCCTTAGTTTATCAAGATAAGTTCACAAATATCATTTTTAGACATAACCTACTCAAGTTCGCGGATTTAAGTTCCCGGATGGAGTTCACAAACTCCAGCAGAAATTCTCGGTCGAGAACTTTCGCCAGTTCGCGGACTGAAGCTCACACACTTCTCCGGTTTCACTTGATCAACAAAGTTCGCAAACTTCGGTTCAAGCACTAAGGACTTATACATATATGTGTTACCACAACAATGCTTATATCCTCCAATGGTTATATTGTCTAAACTCTCATGTCAATCATTGAAACATTCTCAGAGGGCGTTTTATAGTTATTATTCACAAACTATTTTTCGTCAGAGCGATTTCCAAAATGATTGAAACATAACATGACTTTCGTCACTAGGTAAAGATGAACTTGGCTAAAGCGAAAGCTTTACCAACACATATTTCGAGAAATAGATAAGCGAGATATACTCAGCTAGAAATATCATATGTGTATATTCTTAGTCTATATAGTAATACGACTTTTGTCTCAAGAAAGGAGATATAGTAGATAGACTTTCGAGTGATTGATAAGTTCAAGTCTCCACATACCTTTTAGTGGATGAATATCCACTGGTTCCTTGAGTAGTCCTTCGTCTTGTATGATGATCGCCATGGAGTTCTTGAGCTCAACTACACTTTTTATCCTAGTCCGAGACCTTAGATATAATAGACTAGAAATCAAAGACTTTATAGTTTTGATCATTAATATTGACAAATATGCTTGAGATAGCAACACATGCGAGTTCGACTGAGCAATGCTCTAACAATCTCCCCCTTTTTCAATTTTAGTGGAAAAACTATTAATAAATATGGAATACAAAAAATATATAAATAAAATTTGTAGCTCCTATTCCACATGTCGTCTAATCTTCAACAATACACGAAATCTTCGTCACTTCCAAGTAATCCAATGATCCCAAAGGTTGTAAGTTTAGCATCATGTTGTTGAAAATCCATAGATATAACAATGAGAAAATAAGAGTTCTCAAACATTGTTATACAGTGTCATTGTATCATTACACAGCGTCGAAGTCCAATTGCATCACAACTTTAACAACAATACTATGGTGATACTTCACTCCCCCTTAGTCAAAACTCCATCTCACATGGAAACCACTCCCCATTACATAATGATCTGAAAACCATGTGTATTTGTAGTGTGAACAACATATTAATTCTCCCCCTTTTTGTCAATAAAATTGGAAAAGGTACAAGAACGGGATCCTAATGAAATTTCCGTAAGAGACATTTCATGACCAAAGGTAAATGTATATCATTTTTTTTAGATGCAATCATAAAGCCGAAGCTAAATTCATTCATCAAGGAGTCTATAAAGATACAAGATAACCCCTCTAATATTCCACAGCCGCACTCCCCACAAAGATTTGGCAATTAAGCACAAGTTCAAAAGAACTCTCCCCCATAAAATGTCATTCCCAAGGGAACAACAAGAGCGACCTTAATTTCAAAAAAAAAAAGAAGGATTTCTTTAGACTCAACAAATCACATACTAGTATGAATTTGGAATCCAAAAAGAAATATTCAATCATATTAACCTAAGCGAACCAAGATTAATTTGACTAAATATGCTCAACACAAGTAAACTTATGGAGACTTAAGAGATCAACTAGATTAATTACAAGAAAACTTGAAAATAATCTAATTGTCATACTCAACCAAACTAATTACAAAAGTAATAAATTTAATTGGCCACACTCGACATAAGAAAATCTATGGAGCAATGACTATGTTAATCATGAATAACCAACCCAGTCAAAGAAATGCTCAAACATAAGAAAACTTATGGAGTGATAACTAAATAACCACACAAGATGATTAATTTAGTTCAACATGTTCAACATAAAGTTCCTTACGGAACAACAACTAAGCTAATTACAAAATCAATCAACTTTTGTTGTTTTAGTGCTCAACATAAGACATTTCATGGAACAACACAGTATTTACACAAAAATTGTGGATCGTAGAATCGACCTTATACTGTGGAATAAGCAAGGATTCATTCTATTTCCATCACCATTTGCACAATGACATATAATAGCCATAATCCTTGAATCACAAAAGATTTTAACCTATCTTACATCAATAATTGACAATATAGGCTTAACTTTTGTGTTTTTCAAAAGTCTATTCATTTTGCATATCAATTCATGAACGACTTTACTTTTGACAAAATATGGGACAATCAAGTTCATGGACGTAAACACACATATCCCATAAAAATATTGCAATATATAAAACCATAAAGATTAATACTACAAACATCATCTTCCAAACAAGTTTAGAATTTAAACCAATAAATCTAAAAACAAGAAGATGAAAGCTTTGGACATAGGTATGTGTAATCACAATAATGGCTATTCCAAAACACTAGTTATTCTTCTAACTAAAACAAGAAAAATAGAAGATTTACTAGGCTATAAGACCGAATTCTTTATCGTCCCCGAACTCCTTGTCATCAACAGCCATTGGAACATAAGGTTCATTAAGGTAGGAGTTTATGTCAATAAACCTTCTAGATTGTTGTTGTCGAACCAGGGCCTTCTGAATCTCATGAGTCTTATACACAAAAACCTTTATTTGTTGATTCTCCTTACACAACTCCTTCATCACTTCAAGAACATCAGAAAACTTCTGAGAATTTAAAGGAACGGCTCTTGGCTTCCTCACATTCCTTCTTTTCCTTTTCAATATAGGAGGCAATGGAGATTGTTCTTTTTCCTTCATGATTGATGTCTTAGCAATCATATTACCGTCCTTTCCATCTGAAGACATCATTCTTGGAGCGTCCATGATCGTATGAGTTTGTGATAGGAATTCACAATTAGCTCAACAAGTAGTCTTGAGATAAAAAGAGGTTTTAGAGAAGGAAAGGGAATGTAGGGTTCGAAACCTTCAAACAGGTTCGTAAATGACCAACTCTTAACCCTATGAAGAGTAGAATTGTCGATAGTACCCTTTCTTTTTGTTTGATAGACAAAATAAAATCTAAGAAAATAAGAAAATAAACTTTTCCTAAAGCATGAGAGGTATAAATCATTGTCTCTCTTGATCAGGCACATGAGACAAGATTCTAAAAACAACACAATCAAGTTGCGTTGTGGTAAAGAACAATTTGTCCACCAATTTCCTCTTGGAAGGAATCCACAGACCTCTGTCTATCAAAAAAAATTGACCATAATTTCTTCTCAAATGGTCTTGATTTATCCTTGGAAACTAACTTCTTGGACGAAGATAAAATCTTACATACCTCAGCGGTCTTCTGAGCAAGTTTAAGTTTTCTTGCTAGATGATTTGCTCTTCGTTGAAGTTTGTTGATATGCCTTTGTTGGTGTTTGAACTTGTAACACTTTGAGAGTTCATGACCCTTTAATGAACAATATGAGCACGTCACACTTGGATAAAAAATAGGCTTCTGAGATGTGCAAGCAGCTAGGCACATAGTGGAACCTGAAACATTATAAACTGAGTTTCCAAAGAATGGCTCAACTTTGTCTTCCAGAATAGTTGGATTATCTTCTGAAATAATATCAAGATTAATATGTGTATTGCTACAATTATCAAAATCAATATTTTCACCAAGAAGTGCAACCCTTGATTTCTCGTCTTCATTAGAATCATAATTGTCAGACATTTCATCAAGAGTTGCAGCAAGACCTTTGTTCCCAGTGTATTTTCTGCAATTTGGACACTCATTTGCAAAATGACCAAATCCCTTACACTTAAAGCACTGAGGTATATCCTCATCATCAGTTTCATCAATATCCATGTTTTTAGGAGAAACACGATTATGAGGTTTGACTGATGCCTTAGGTTTATCTTTGGAGAACCGTTTACATCTCTTCAATAGAAGATCCCTAAACTATCTTGTGATTATCGAGACTGATTTGTCGAGATCTTCATCTAATGAATCTGTCTCAGAGTGATCATCTTCAGAGATATATACTTTTTTACTTTAATCAAGTAATTTAGTGTCTTTTAGTGCTTTGAACGCAACATCCTTAGATTTGGATGAATGTTCATGATCAAAGATCTTAATCTTTCCAACCAGCGTATTTCTGGAGAGAGTATCAAGGTTATTTTCCTCAACGATGGAATGCTTCTTAGAATCGTATCTAGATGGCAGCGATCTGAGAATTTTCATCATAATGTCCTTTTCAGGAATAGTCTTACCCAATGCAAAAGATGCATTAACAATTTCAGACACTTTGTGATTAAACTCATCAAATGTTTCTTCATATGCCATACGAAGGTTTTCCCAATCGGAATTAAGATTTTGAAGAATAGATTCCTTTTCACTGGAATTACCTTTGAATACGGTTGCTAAGATATCCCAAGCTTCTTGCGACTTAGTGCAATTAGACACATGGTGCTGAAGATTTGGGGCAATAACATGTATGATGGCATTCAAACCGTCGGAGTTTTGCTTTGCAGCAAGAATATCGGAAGGAGTATATTCACCAATATTCTTATGAACGTTTACACCTCCAACTGCCACAACGGGAGCATCATAGCCATTAACAACATATACTCATGATTGGAAATCACGTGCTTGAAGAAAAGCCCGCATAGAAATTTTCCACTATAAGTAATTAGAGCCATTGAATACTGGTGGTACGTTAATTGAGATATCACCTCTGTCCATAGAGTTCAATCGCTACAAACACAGACTTGTAAGGTCTTGAACGTGTTTGCCTGCTATGATACCAATTGAAAATGCGGGGGGTCTAACAACCACACCCAATATTTTGATTAGCAATCTCTATGAACAACTCCGAGTTACCTTCTAGAGAATCAACTAGACTCAATCAATAGAAAATATCTCAAGAAGTTATTATCTCAATCTCTCAATTTGATTTACTCAAGAAAATACAATTTGCGAGTCTTAACCAAAGAGAGATAACTTGGATGGTACCAAATACCAATACCCAAGTGTCAATCAATTTAAATCAACAACCAATAAGGTCGGATATTCTAATTGATTGAACAACGCACAACATGTATTATTTTAATTATATAAAAAAATATAATGCGGAAAAGAAATAACACATATACTAGAATTTTGTTAACGAGGAAACCGCAAATACATAAAAACCCCGAGACCTAGTCCAGATTAAACATACACTGTATTAAGCCGCTACAGACACTAGCCTACTCCAAGATAACTTCGGTCTGGACTATAGTTGAACCCCAACCAATCTCACGCTGATCCAAGGTACAGTTATGCTTCTACGCCTCTGATCCCAGCAGGATATTGCGCACTTGATTCCCTTAGTTGATCTCACCCACAATCAAGAATTTCTACGACCCAAAGTCGAAGACTTTAATAAACAAATCTGTCTCACACAGAAAAGTCTACAAGGATAGATAAATTCGTCTCTCACGAATAAACCTATGAGTTTTGTTCCGTCTTTTGATAAATCAGGGTGAACGGGAACCAATTGATAAAACCAGACTTATATTGCCGAAGAACAGCTCAGCTTTATCAATCACCTCACAATAAACTTAATCTACACATCGAAGAAGATTATTGAGGAACCACAAACGATGAGACGAAGTTTTTGTGACTACTTTTATATCTTGCCTATCGGAGATAGAAATCTCAAGCCAATTATTACAATTGTACTCGTACGATAGAATATGCAAGATCAGATCACACAACTATGATAAAAGTAGTATCGGTCTGGCCTCAAAATCCCAATGAAGTCTTTAAGTCGTTAACCTGGTTTCAAAAGAAGAAATCAAAGGTTAAAGGATAAACGACTCTATCACATAGAATGTATGGGGATTAGGTTTCCCAGTTGCTAGAGTTCTCCCTTATATATTCTTTCAAATCAGGGTTTGCAATCAATGTTAGCTTAGTAACAAAGCATTTAATATTCACCGTTAGATGAAAACCTGATTAGATACAAGCTAATATTTATCAACTGTTAGATCGAAAACATATCTTGTTATACACACATGTACTTGACGATTTTGGGTTTGTGTAACCGAACCCAAACTTGTACATTAGTTGGTTCAACACTAGGTAACCAAATGGTTATCCAAATGATAACTTTCATATCAACCATATTCTTCTTCACCATAACTAGTACAAATGACTCAAATGAACTAGTTAGAGAGTTATTCAATTGATTAGATCTTTATGTACTACACAAGACACAATTGAAGCAAAAATGATGTGATTCACTCGAATCGATTCATGAACTATAAAGCCACGGTTTCCAATAGAATTCCTTAGTTTATCAAGATAAGTTCACAAACATCATTTTTAGACATAACCTGCTCAAGTTCGCGGACTTAAGTTCCCGGATGGAGTTCACAAACTCCAGCATAAATTCTCGATCGAGAACTTCCGCCAGTTCGTGGACTGAAGCTCACGCACTTCTCCGGTTTCACTTGATCAACAAAGTTCGCAAACTTCGGTTCAAGCACTAAGGACTTATACATATATGTGTTACCAAAACAATGCTTATATCCTCCAATGGTTATATTATCTAAACTCTCATTTCAATCATTGAAACATTCTCAGATGGCGTTATATAGTTGTTATTAACAAACTATTTTTCGCCAGAGCGATTTCCAAAATGATTGAAACATAACATGACTTTCCTCACTAGGTAAAGATGAACTCAGCTAAAGTGAAAGATTTACCAACATATATTTCGATAAATAGATAAGCGAGATATACTCATCTCGAAATATCATATGTGTATATTCTTAGTCTATATAGTAATACGACTTTTGTATCAAGATAGGAGATAGAGTAGATAGACTTTTGAGTGATAGATAAGTTCAAGTCTCCACATACCTTTTAGTCGATTAAGATCCACTGGTTCCTTGAGTAGTCCTTCATCTTGTATGATGATCATCATGGAGTTCTTGAGCTCAACTACACTTTCTATCCTAGTCCGAGACCTTAGCTATAGTAGACTAGAAACCAAAGACTTTATAGTTTTGATCACTAATATTGACAAACATGCTTGAGATAGCAACGCATGCGAGTTCAACTGGGTGATGCTCTAACAAAAGGGATCGCTAGGAGCTTCATCAATATTTCTAGGTTCTACTTGCGATAGATAACAACCAAAATTACAAATATTTTGAAGTTGTCCTCTCATATTTGCTGTAGAATCCCTTCCACCAATAATACTGTTAGTATCATGATTTCTTTGAACTCAGAGATGCCGTGGAGGGGCACATCCTTGTTCAACAGAAACTGTCAGAGCATTGCTCGGTTGAACCCACCAAGCGTTGGTATGTCAAGTTTGGTTGTCATATTTTAGTGAAGCAAAACTCATTTAAGAGTCGCTTGATTTAAATGTACTAGAGTCAACTTCGTATATGTTAGCTTTAAAGTATTAGGGTAAGACATTACAATTATTGTGAAGACTTGAAGAAGTGAAGAAGTGCGGAGCTACAAATACAACATCATCCTTCCACTTGAGGTTAGTGATATTTGAATTGAACTGTTTCATTCCAAAATGTATCTTTCAAGTCGTGCATATTGAAAACATAAAACTGTGAAGCATGAACACTCTAGATAGACATAGTATTAAGGAATACAATATGAAGTTTCTTTCTTTACCATTAAACTTTGTATATAAGACATCGACGTAATCGTATGAATACTATTGTGATTATGTATGGGTATGAGGTGAGGATTTCATCCTAGGGAACAATGTTTACATGTGTTCTAAGGAAGTAAGTTCATGATATGTGTTGTGAACTAAAAAGGAAATCGTCAGGCGTTATTGGGGCTGTTCTACATTGCATATCTTATGAACGACCAATATGTGTGATTAGTATAACCACTCATGACTTGTTTGTGTTCTTGGTAAAACTATTCACATGAGGCCCGACTTATGTATTGGTATGACTTTTATTAGTGAAACCGATCTTAAGTAATCACCTGGGGTATGATCGGGTTGTGAGTGTCTGAACATATTACTAGGAAGAGGGGATACGATCCTAGTAAGAGGTGCAGTGCATCCTAAGGGGAACCGATCCTTGTATGAGGTGCAACAAGGTGTATGGGAGAAAGGGGAACCGATCCTATGAACATGTGCAATACATTTTTGGGAAGGGGGAACCGATCTTATGGACATCTGCAGTGCATACAAGTTAGATACCAAATATATGTGGGTAACCGATCCTAGTACCTAGTCAGCCATATCTTTGGAAAGCTAGTGTAACTATGCATAGTACTCACATGGAGGTAGAACCGAAACTTGTTTTGGTAGAACCGTAAACCCATAAGTTGTGATTGAGTGGAACTTTATCAATCACATAGTTCTTGAAAGTCAGATGAACCAATTATAAACTTGTTTGGAAGTGTGGTAAATTGGTTTCAAGTGAGCAAGCATGGAAAATACTTGCAAGAGTAAGATGTCGTCACACTTTGAACACGGTACATTAATTCTTATTCAATATTGTTCAAAGATATTCCTTAATGGCTAAGAAGGAAGTAAATCCCAAGATCAAATTTAAATAAGTTAAGAATCTTTTTAATTATATATGGAAAATAAGAATTAGTAATGTGCATTTGCTAATTAAAGATTTTCCAAGGAGATTTCGACCATATTTTTGGACAGTGCATTCACAGGAAATCATGAAAACAGAATTTGGGTTAATATGGAAAAATATCTTGATTATATTTTCGGTTTTGGAAATTCCTTGGTGTACAAACTTCCTTGTCTATAAATACTTTGAGTTTGCATTTCTAGCAAACTAATCCTGCGTAACATTAGACTTACTCTTTTGTCTTTGTTACTGGTGAATCCGCCTATCAGAGAGGAGAGTAATCTAATTAAGTGAAATCTCTTACAACCACTCAATTTAAATTCTTCTTTGGGATTGAGAAGCTCTAGCGCGACCCGTTGGAGGGAAACTAGATATTGCGGTTTATCTTTAGTTTTCGTATTGATTTGACTGACTAACGTTGGTTGAACTTTGATTGCACCTAGTTTGTTTATGCTTGAGAATCTTCTCTTCTAATATAAGATTCACTCAAACTAGTTCAAGGTTTCGACAGGGATCTTTAGACTGTTGTTAAATCTAAAGACGATCTTGTGATAATCCATTGTTAACAGACTCCGTTCTGTGTGTGATTGATCACAAGACATTCAAGTAGTTGTGTGTGATGTTTTATCAAAGTTGTTGTAGTAATAAGGTTCTTGAGACTTGTGAAAGCAAAGAATTTTAGATTTAATAAAACTAAAATAAGATAGAAATATATACAAAAATTGTCACAAGATGAAGAGATGTGCTGGGACTCAGGATTTAGCCAAACTCACAACAAAAGGTTCAAAAATTAATTCTTGTAACAATTATCGCTCAACAAATAAAAACATGGACTCTTATTTTGCCAAAGTAGATCCTCAAAACATTAATTGTATCCCCTAAGCATAGATTATCTAAACAAAGCATAACCTATCTAATTGAATCACAACTAATTTTATCGAATCATAAATCAATTTAAAATAGTGAAAAAGCCATAAAAAGAATTAAATGATTTTACCCATGTATGAAATTTGTCTTCCTCCGTCGACCCAGTGTAGGGGTCTAGCTTCTCATGAAAAAAACACACTCAAAAATATAAGTCAAGGCTCCAAATGGTGTTTTTATTCAAGATAACTAAGAAAACAAAGGTTCGCAACGCTTGTCGGGCGTCACATAATCCACTGTTACAAGTACACTTCTGAAGAATTGTTGCAAAGAAACTGTTACGATATACGATAATAGAATAGTGCAGTTGTCACTGTTTATATGTTGCTGCAAAGACTGTTGCAAAACCGTGAATAAACCACGGTTTATTAACGACAGTCTTTGGAAGCCTATTGTTCTTCGTCTTCTTCTCTTCCTGCAGGTGCAGAAAGTTCTGCAACTTCTTGTTCTTCATCCTCTACTTGCCCCCAATCACTCCATCCCTTTTTGAAACCCCCAAGCAACCTATTTATACATAGCAGAGGTAAGAAATATCGGTAATAACTTCAAAATCATCTTCATTTACTCGGGAATATTTTTTTTTTCTTTTTATATCTTCTCCACGAGAATAACTCCCCTGTACGTATCTTCTCACGTGGTTTTCTCCAAGCTAGACACTCCAACACGATGAATTTATGTTCCAATAAGAAGCTAGAGTCGTGAAGACACAAGATAATCACACACAATCCTTCCAAAAATATTTCAGATAAAAACCGAGAATATACTCTTTCCCTGTTTAAAGAAAATCAACAGATTTCCTTCCTTTTCTTACGTGAAGTGATCAGTTACTAACCATGTGTTTTCATGACCTTATTCCCACACCAAATCTGCTGGAGAATCTCGAAAACATCTCGCCAAAAATAAATGCAGTAAACACGCAGGTCGAGTCGTCTTCTTTTCCCGCCAAAACTGATTTTTGAAATGATGAAGAAGGTTCCCCTTAACCAAATCCGTGGGTGCTGAATAACCAGGTGCCCAACTTAGGTGCCCCTTATCCAAAGGAAGGGTGCCTTTAGTACTTCTCTCCTGGGGTCAAAATAACACTTTTTGAGCAACTTTTTCCACACAAGTGTATTTCTCCAAAAACACCTACACAAACATATAAACACCATAATAAGTACAAAAATCGAGACTAACAATAGAGACACTGAGGACAATTCAGACACAAAAATGTGTCTATCAGTGTGCAGGTGTTTATTGAAGATCTAAGAAGATTTAAAGACAAAGAAGATATTGAAGATTTATGACTTGTTTTTTACAATCTTTGGTGTGCACATTACTTGTTTTGGAAAAAGAGGATCCAATTAATAATCAGTTTATCCTTGTGGTAGATTGGATTGATTAATTGAGGAAGATCGACATCAATACGATTCCTTGTGATTAAAGGTATTGATTGGATTAATCTTAACGATTTCCTTTAGGTGATTGAACATAAGATAGATCTTGGAACCTGGCAAAGGAGTTTATGTTAATATAAATAAGGGAACCTTTGCGCAACTCATATAACTTGGTTGAAGAGAGTTGATGCCAAACAGATTTGTCGTTCCTTTACTGTTTGGAATACGAACCAAAGGAATTGGTCCAAGTACGTGACTTTTTATAGGTTGGAGGCGTAGGAATACAGACGGAACTAGGTGAACTAGGTTTAGTTGCTTGGTCTCAACTATATGAAGTTGTCTTATTTTGTATATCGGCTTAATCCTGAGAGTATTCAATTTTGGACTAGGTCCCGGGGTTTTTCTGCAATTTCGGTTTCCTCGTTAACAAAATCTTGTTGTGTCATTTACTTTATATTTCCGTATTATAATTGTTTTATTATAATTAAAGTTAATTGCGCAAACGTTAATTCCTATTTACTTGATACGTGAATCCTATTGAGTTTGGTTAAGTCCGAACCTTTGTATCAAGTAAACATACTTTGTTGTTGTATTGTCTCGATCTTGTATCCATAGACGATCACAAAAAGTGTGCACCGATTTGTTGTATTGTCTCGACTCAGTCCATAGACAATCACTTTCGGGGAAAGGAATTATAGGAAGGAAAAGTAATAGCTTGAAGTATATTTGGGGTACCCTCGCTTTTTCAATTGGTATCAGAGCAGGCAAACGCGAAAATATCTAACAATCTGTGTTTGGTGTGATCCATCCTATAAGAATGAACTCGAGTTCTCATGAATCGACTTTAATTAACGTACCGCCAAGATTTGACGAAACAAACTATCTATGGTGGTAATCTGCTTTGCGATCTTTTCTTCAATCACGAGATTTTAATACTTGGCTATTAGTCGCCGATGGTTATATTCTTCCAAAGATAGAAAATTCAGATACTGAACTTAAACGCCTAGTAGATTTTTCGAACGAAGATAAGGCACTAGCTAAGCAGAATTCAGATGGTTTGAATGCTATAATACATGCTGTAAGCCGTGATCTACAATATCATGTATCAACATGTCAAACTTCGAAAGAAGCTTGGGATAATCTTCAAATCGCGTTCGAAGGAAACACATCAGAGAAAGAAGCTATACTTCAAACTATTATATCTGATTGGGAAAACTTTGAATGGATGACAACGACACTTTTGAAGAGTTTAATCTTAAACTCTCTGATATAATTAATGCATCTTTCTCTCTAGGAAAGACTATTTCTGAAAAGAATATAGTGTGCAAAATTCTCAAATCGTTGCCACCAAGATACGATTCTAAGATTCATGCAATCATAGAGGCAAATGATCTCTCAACTCTCTCACGAAGCACACTTGTTGGAAAGTTAAAGATCTTTGATCATGAATCACAGTTTATTCAAAGTAAAGGAATTGCTTTTAAAGATGGAAAAATTCCTAAAGTTCCAATGGAAAGGAATAGACAGTTGGATGATTCAGATGAACAGATTGCAGGAAACTCTGATGATGAAATAGAAGAATCATTATCTTTGATTACTAGACAGTTTCGAGATCTCTTAAGGTCAAGAAATAAGAGATTCATAATGGATACTCGCCAATCTTCTCGACCACATGATCGAGTTCATGTCAAAAAGGAACATGAAGAAGATTATGAATATCAGCCACAATGCTTCAAGTGTAAAGGGTTTGGTCATATTTCTAAAGACTGTCCCAATCGTAATAAGTACACTGTAAGTAAGGAATTGGTTGTAACTCATGATGAGACCTCTGATTCATATGATTCTGAAGAAGAGGAAACAACTGATTTTGCATTAGTTGTCAATCTTATTTCTTCCTCCTCCATTAATGATTTACCCATTTTAAGAATGGACATGTCTTCCGATGTTATTAAATCATCTAAAGGGAACGATAAGATAAGATTCATAAACTATCTCAAGAACAAAACTGATGATGATATTAAATCATCTAATGGTAAAGGGAACGATAAGATAAGATGCATAAACTGTCTCAAGAACAAAACTGCTAAGAGTTGCGTTGAAAACCAAAGTCAAGACACTTCGCTAGCTCGAGGTAACAAAAGGATAATTTCTGATATGATTCTAGATCAAGAACACTTAGGTTGTTCAAAGTTCCATAATGAGAGAAAAACTCATACTAATACCACCTAATCGGTATTAGAATTCTTTCCTCACCATGTGTGCCATATTTGAGTGAGGAAGATGAAATCAAGGCACCTTTTGTGTAGATTATGGAAATAAAATCTATAAATTGAAAATATTTGATATATTCGTATATGTAAATATACTATATTTTCGGAAATATGAGAAATATAAAGATATCCTTTTCTGTTTGTGATCTTTCCTTGTCCGAACCATGAGTCTGGATCAAACATCTATGCATGAAAAGATGATAGATCAGAATGATCATCTTAAAAATAAGTCAGGGGGTTCTCTTGAGATTATGGGTAAAATCAAAAAGGGAGATTGTCTTATCAAGAAGGAAAGAGAGAATACGCTGAAGAAATATCAGTGTATTGAGGCATTGACACTCTTTTGTGTTCAATCAAAGATAGAACTTCATGCTCTTGCTGAGTCCTTCTCGAAAATTTCTCACCTGCAAGAGGTTCTGGTTAAACAACAAGGTTTTATACTTGAAGAAATTCACAAGCTGAAGAACGAAAATAGAAACCTAGGCATTGATATGAAGGACTGAGTTGTACTAGAAAAATGGACATCAATTTTTGATTACTTTCATTGATTGTATGAGTCTATTGAATAAAATTATTATGAATAAAGTTATTTGATTTATAATTTTTATTGTGATAGTTTTTGATTTACATAGACGGTACTTTAATTCTTTATTTATTTGCTATGTATGTGTATGAGATGTTTGATTTCGTTTTTATTATCTTGATATTCAATCTCATAATATGTTGTGTACCCTTTATGGTTTGGGTGACTTTTTAATTTAGCAGGATTAAGTTCTAGCCCAAGTTAGTAGGATTTATCAAAGGATCATGAGGGATTCCCGTAGAAAAAATATGTGAAAAGGTCACAATGTAGGATCAGAATATCGCAACAACAACGTTCCTGTGAAATCTTCATCTACAACGTTGCGAGACCGTCACAGACAAATAACAAAGATGACATAACAAGTGACATCAACTCAAACATGATAAAAGTGTGATGATCTTGTGAAATTTAGAGAGTTTGCGAAGACTAACATCAAAAGCTTGCGAGAACATCGCAAGTCAGATCCGAAGTTAAAGGACAGAATAGCTGTCATCCACTATGTAATTCCCTATATAAAGAGTTGAACAGGCATAAAGAAATGAATCTTTTTCGAGTATTGAGTAAGTCATTAGGAGAGAAAAAGTCCAGGGAAATTGTTAATTTCTTAGTTTCATCTCTTTTCTTCCTTGTAAAATTTGTGAGATTAATTAATAAAGATTGTGATTGTTCATCTAAAAATGATTTGATTGTATAAATTCTTGTGGTGGGTGTAGTGTAGGATTTCCTGCAACTACATAATGGCGCTAGAAACAGGGACTTTTCCTTGTTTTTAGTGTAAAAATTAGTATTGAGATTTGAGAGAATTTGAAATAGTTGGTGAGAAGTTTCATATAATTTTCAACAATTCATTGAGATTGAAGAGATGGCTAGAAGAATAAATGCTTCAAGACAAACCAACTACTGTTAGAAGGAGTAAGAGACTTGTTGGAGAAATAAGAAACGAAACCGGAGAACCATCAAGAATGAATACAAGAAATGATGGAGAAAATCAAATTCAACAACCAATTCAGCGTACACCAACGCAAAATAGAACTTTGGATCATGATAGAGTAAGTGTACACACTTGGCGATCAGATTCAGCGGAAGAAATGGAAGAGGAACAACAATTAAGAAATGGAAGGCAAGAAGAGAGAGATCAGGAAGCAATTGGAGGAATAATTCATAGAGATGAAAGAAATAAAGCGTTAGAAGCATTGAGACAAAGAATACACGAAGATAGGAGGTTGGAAGCAGAAGAACGCGCAAATTTGACAAGGCAAAACCATGAGTTGAGAATGGAAAACATGAGATTCCAGAATAGGAGGTCAAGAAGTACTATAAGATCAAGTTCAAGACCAATTAGAAGTGAAGTAAGACAAAATTCATCTACGGAAAATATTGGAGAAAGAGATCGAGAAGAAATACAAAATCCAAATGAAGAACGCTGCGAAAGGAAAGAAGTAATTGAAGATCACTACATCCCACCAAGCGAAATTCTCCAAAATGGACAAACAACATGAATCAGGAGAATATGCGACGTCAGGAGGGAAATAATCAAGATGGCGAAGAAAATCAAGAGGAAGGAGGTAGAATATTATATGGAAGAGAAATCCAAATAAATTAATAGGTAATTGAAGGTGAAATTAAGAGACATTATGCCGAACAAGCACGTCTAGCTTGCGAAAGGGAGAGTTTGAGAGCAGAAGTGGAGGAACAAGAGCTCCAAGAGGCAATACGTCAGAACAATCACGATAATCGAGAAAGAATGCATGAACAAAATCGCAATAATGTAAATATCAATGATGAATACGATAGAATACAAAGGAGAACTGAAAGGCAGCAAAGAGAATTGATAAGGAATGAACGAAATCGTAGAAGATAAAATGAGAGATATAATAGTGTGCGAATTCGTGAAAGAAATGAAAGAGAAGATCGCAGAGAAAGACAAGAAGAAAATGATGAAGAAGAAATTCAAAATTTCGCAACACAAAACAGGCAAGAACGCGGGAGAAGAAAAGCATAATTAAAAAGACCAATGGGATCAGCACCTGGGGTAAATGAACAAATCTTAAGAGAATTGGCAGAGATGAGAGGAGTGCTAAATAACATAATAGAAGAAGGCATAAGGCAATTAGATGAGGCCATAGAAGAAGCTGCGAAAACTCCATTCAAACAAGAAGTACAATTAGGAGGGATACCCCCAAAATGCAAGCTACCTGCGTTAACTAACATTTTTGACGGAACAACTTGTGCAATTCAACACATCAAGGCGTATGTGAGATGTATGCTACAGTGGGAAAAACATGATGTTGTATTGTGCAAGTATTTCGCATCTAGTTTAACAGGGGAGGCACTGAAATGGTTTGAAGGTTTGCCTAAGAATACGATAACATCTTTCAACCATTTGTAGACTACATTCTTAGGGGAATACATAAGTAACAATTCTTTGCAACCTGGCATTGAATATGTATTTGGGTTAAAGCAGAGAATTGGTGAGAGTTTGAAGCATTTAACCATAAGATGGAAGATAATGTGTAGTGAAATGGATGGACGTGTGGATGAGAGATATCTCATTTTGTCATTCATCAATGCAATGTTCGCAACCAATCTATTGTACATTCAACTTTTCAGAATTAAGAATAC
Source organism: Papaver bracteatum (assembly GCA_023529315.1). Lineage (NCBI taxonomy): Eukaryota > Viridiplantae > Streptophyta > Magnoliopsida > Ranunculales > Papaveraceae > Papaver > Papaver bracteatum. The sequence goes on from JAJJWX010003988.1 coordinate 364,101, forward strand.
AATCACAATGACTAAGCTGCAAGAACTACAAGAGGAGTATATTGCTCTTGAAGAAAAACAGAATGAGATGGAGTCATACCCAATTGCAAATACAAATTCAGCAGCAGCGAATGCAAGCTTATTACTCAAATTGATAAACACAGTGGAAAGCACTTCGCAGACAAACCAAAAAAAGATAATGGAGAATAGTCAGCAGAAAATAGTAGCTATGGGAAGTTGAGACCAAGAAGAATTCGAGAGATAAAGAAATTTCTATAGCCGGGGTGGGAACAACAAAATTCAAAGACTTGATCATCCACAAGAAACCTATGGAGGACAAAGACAAAATTATCATAGAGGATCAGGAAGTCAAAGGATAATATGGGAAGAGATCAAGATGCCACCTTTGAATGCTAGTGTGGAAAAAATTTGGGAAACTATAATCTTGATGGAGAACATACCAGCACCCTGGAACATGGGAAAATAACCACTTTCAAATCACCAAAGTCAAGAATTCTGCTCTTACCATCATTTTCATGAACATTCAACAAACGACTACAGGAATATAAAAAGGATCATTCTCAAGATGATAGATCAAGGAAAATTAGATCATTTTCTAATAGGGCACCCCAAATCTCAACTCTTACCACCACCACCAAAAATTCGCAGAGTAAATACAACCAAAGGAGGAGAAACATTTGTCATAGAAGTTAGAGCAAAGGCGAAGAATTTGTTTTGCAATTCTATTATACATTCGTACAAAACAAGTGAAGATTTTCACGACAATGTTCTAAGCAGAGTCTTCACAAGAGATGATAATGGAAGAGAAATTATGAACATTGCAAAGATTTCGCCACTAAAAGAATGGCAAAAGCAAACTATTTCTTTCATTGTAGAAGAAGTACCTGAGGGAGGAGAAATGCAGGATAATACATTAGTGGTGAGATTGGTGATTAACCCAAACCCTAAAGATAATGAAGCAGAAGATTCATAAGAAATAAACCGGGTTTTTTGATAATGGAAGTTCTGTGGATATTCTATTCTATCATGCTTATAAAACTATGGGAGGGAAAGATGAAGATCTAATACCTTCAACCTACAAAATCTATGGTTTTAATGGTACTGCCAATAAGCCTAAATAAGAGATCACTATGAGAATTCCATTGAAAGGATTATCTTTTGAGATTCTATTCTGCGTTGTTGATGTGGATTCTAGGTGTAGCATCGACATTTCATCAATGCATCAAGTTCCCTCATCCCAGTGGAGTTGGAGTCATAAAGGGAGATTGGGCTGAAGGAAAGAAATGCTATGAAATCGATGTAGAGTCCTGCGAAGAACGAGCTGCGAAGAAGGGGAATTAGAAAGGTAACATCAGAGAGCAAAAAAGAAGTGAAAGACTCATGGTGGATGCAATAGAGAAGAGATAAGAAGAAGTCTTGATGAAAACAAGAAGCAGCGAAGCTCTCGCACAAGGTAAGAAAATGACAAAAAATGTCGAAGATACTGAGGCAGAGACTAACAAAGGTAAGAAACTTAAAACATGAATGTATTCGCATATGTTATGACTGCAAAAGTATAACTATGAAGAAAAAAAAAAGATGTATGGATGATTTGTCGCAAAAATTTCAAAAAATAGATTTTACTTAATGAAAAAAATGAGATCGAGAAATTACAACAGAGCTGAAATGGAAAATAAAAAACAGAATAATTCTTATAATGGGACGAACCTTTATGGCGTACACCCTAGTTCGTGAATAAAATTTCGCAAGAGGCAAATGTAAGACCTAAAGTACGTCATAGAAGGGGGCATCTGTTGCATGGCTCAGGGATAAGGTTATACCGCTGCTAGAACTTGAGTCATGGAGATTTGGGGTCAATAAAATCCCATCCAGGAGAGGCACCTTGGATTCTCAACTTGAGCATATGACTTAAGTTGGGAGACTAAGGTAATAAGGACTCTCCTAAGGAGTGCAGAGTATGATCAAGGCGCCGAGGTACACAGTTGAGCCAAGAGTGCCTGGGGCGAATGAAACTACCCTGGCCATCCTTGGCAAGTCTTGACTATGATGCACTCGGCCCGAAGAAGACCCCACTTAGGGTGTAGTCTCGTAACCATAAGCCATGTAGGAAAAAGGGATAAGACGTTGCAAAAACAACTGGATGTTGTCAAGACTGGATGGGAGGAGATAGTCTTGTATGGCAGAAGTACGTCTCCTTGAAGGGGCAACCAGGGGGAAGATAAGGGCGGAACCCTCCGTTAGGGAGCTGATAAGTGTCTTAAGACGCAAATGTCATCAGGCTTTTTACTCATGGGAGTATCAAGGCTTGACATATTTGTGCAACAATCCTGAAGAGGCAATAATACAAAAGAGAAGATAAGACGAGATCAATGGGTCATTACATGCAAGTGTAAAGACGTCATGCGATTTCGTCGTAAGACGACAATGTCACTGGGCTTTAATTTCGCAAGAAAATTTAGGCCTGTCATATTGTCGCAGCAAAAATGACAAAAAACAATAAGTTAAGGCAAGATCAATGAGTTTCTGCATGAAAGTGCAGAGATGTCCTGCGATTTTGTCGCAATGACAAAAGGTGGCAAAATAAGACCTTTACTTCGAAAGTCAAAATAAGACCACAACAAAATACAAGGAAGAATGCAATTTTAAAGTATGTGATTGCGAAATTACGCAGAAATAATTGCGAGAATGTCGCAATAATCTTACTGAACAACAATAACTTTCTTAATCTCTCATTTGAACACAAATAACAGAGGCAAGTATGGGAATGCATAAAATGAGAATATGTTATTTGTCTCCATATGATAGATTTATGCACAAAATGAAATTTAATTATATACTGATTAATCATATTGCGAGAAAGGATTATTTTTCTAACACATGCAGGAAGAAACAAAAGAAATAGAACTTGTATTGAAGATTGGAGAAATTCGCAGTGATAGATTATAAATGTACAAGAATAAAAAATCAAAGAACAAATGTACAAGTTTTACAAAACGTTTAACAAGAAAGCAGAAGGAAGTAAAAGCTACTTCTTGCTTGATTCTTCATTATCATCATCAGATTCTTTACCAGAGTTCTCTCTTTTATCCTTATCAGATTCTTCTTCAGACTCCTCTTCTTCATCTTCTTCAAACTCTGTTTTTTCATCAACATCACTATCAGAAATAACCAAATTAGGAACGTTTTCTGGAACTTCGTCTGAGAGACAAGGATATGTAGAATGAGGAATGCCATTTTCATCGCAAATTGTTCTAATAGTTTCGTTGCAGAAAATAATAGCATCATTCTTGAAGTTCGCAATAATGATTTTTAGTTAATTCTTCAGCCTAGAACATTTCTCATTGCGAGAAGAAAGATCATTTGCGAGTTTCGCTTTCTCATTCTCAAGTTCTTCAATTCTCTTGCTATATCTATCTCCATCTTCTGCGAAAATATAACAATAAATCAACAAATTGATGCTAGTTTATGAAAAACAAATAATTAAATAAGGAAAAATAGTTAACAACCTTCTCTGTTAGAAATCATATCTCTAATCAAGGTTGTATGCTCAACATGGAGACTGACATTTACACCTAAATTATTCCTAGCATTATCTAGAACTCTCGCAGCCCAAGCAAATTCATCATCATCATTTATGAGAAGACGGGAACGAGTTTGGTTCTCTCTTTCGCAGAGCACATCATTTCTACATTTGTGATCATTTCTTTCAATTTGGATCTCAAGAAGAGTTTCTTGGAATTTCGCTAAAGTTTGAGCACCTTGGAGAGAAATACGATCTTTTTCATCTATGAGATCACTATACTTGGCCCTTAAACTATTGATTTCTTCTTTGGAATTATAAAAAAAAAAGTTTAAATTTATTAGCCATACTCAAGACAGATCTATGGTCAATTTCTAAGAAGCGAAATTTGGATCTAAGTTCATTTATGGGAAGAGATTCAATCTTATCATTTGAGAAACTATTTAGATAAGTATTTAGGTGTTCAAGAAGAGTGTCATCATCCATAAGATTGGGAAATGTATGAAGAAGAATAGTTTCATCAGAAAGACCATAAGCGCCTGCGAAATGGTAAACTTTATAAGAAAAAATTATGAGAAAATACAATAAAGAGAAAGAAGAAGAGTCCCATACCATAGAGTTGATTATTGGCATCTTGAAGACTAGATATTTTGTTCTTCTGAATGGAATTTTCGGATTCCAACTGCTTGCTTTATTCGCGAAGACCAGCAGCTTCAGTCTCCAACTCTTCATTTTTCCTGTGAAGATCAAAAATTTTCTTTTCAAGAATTGCACGCCTTCTTTCCAAATCTGAAGTAACATCAAAAGAAGTTTTCCCAGCTTACGAAATAATACAGTCACTAGTATAGAAATGGCCTTTAGCCACGCCAAATATAAATTTCCCTATCACGCCTTTTTAGTTTTGGCATGTCTATAGGGTATACTTATACCCTATAGACACGCCTTGTTCAATGGGCGTGTTCATATAAGTGCTTTTAGCCACGCCAGGGCTACTAGCGTGTCAAATTTTCAACCGTTTAGCCACATTAACTTCAAATGTTTGATTGGGCGTGTTTATAGACCAGTATATGGCCACATTAGGTATTGGGCGTGTTTATAGACCAGTTTATGGCCACATTAGGGAGTTGTGTACGCGTGTCGTTACCACAACAAATTAATTAATACTTTACTACCTAATTTACTAGTAATATAGGGTAGTCAAGGTCGATCCCACGAGGAGCAAGAGATTCTAGTTGTAAAATTGTCACAAAAAGGGGGTATTGGTTGTAAAATTTATAAAGCAAAAGAAATAAACAAAGTAATTAAAAGTATAAGTTGAAATCAATGAGAGAAAGTAGATCAAGGAATCCTTCTTCGCTGCAAAACAATGATTAAAGTTATGTTCTTTCCCACTTGTTATTAGTCATAGATTATCACCAACCGTAGGTATAGCAGCTAGATCAGTGCTAACCCCAAAATCCCTAATTTCACCGGATACGGAAGTTCTCGCCACCTGGATTCTATTCACCAAACCACCTAGTAGTAGATCACCCAAGATGTAATTTAGTTAAACGCATTAAGATTCATGAATTTATTAGGTTGATATTAGTAGTTAAACTCTTAGATCAAGGTCCACTTGCTAACGTTGTTTTTACACACAATTGCTCCACGGAATCCCTCCGCAAGGTCTTGTGCTTTCTACTTATGTAAATAGTCAAGAAACGATTACTTATCCCCTAACTTTTACTAGCTTTAGCTTAATTAACAAATCAATTTAGTTGGCCACCCAAACGACCTATCAATCAAACATAAACATTAACATTAGAAAAAACAATCGATAATCATATGAAAAACTTCAAAGTAGAATTGAAACAAAACTCAAATCAAATATTAAGAACTAGGAATTCATCCTCAATCAATAAGAAAATTAGCTACTCATAATTCGGAGTTCACACAATAATAATAATAATTAAGGAAGAAAGAAAGAAAAACTTATTGCAAAGATGATGGTTGCTCCTTCCTCCAATCCTTGTGCACTTTAACTCCTTCTCCAAAGTAGATGTGTGTGTGTGTAAAAACTTGTAGAGAACTCCTCTATTTATAGGCTTCAATACTCTCCATGTCTTTGTAGGAAAAGATTCCTCATTCCATAAGAACACCACTTTCCCAAATTGAGCCATATTCCAAATTCTAGTCCAATTCTCCAAAACTTCCAAGTTTTCATCCAATTCCCACTTCTAAGTCTTCACACACATGAGAGAAGTCCATCCAAAATTCTGCATTTTTGCTCGCCGGAAAACTGGGTTTTTGGCCGGAAATAGGCCGGAATCCGTCGCCGCCGGCCACCTGAAAATTCTGTCCCGGTCAAAGAATATTCCGTCAAACCGTCAGTCAAACCGTCAGTTGACTAGGTCAAAGAGGACCACTGAGTCAGAACCCAGTCAGCGAGCTAACTCAGCTGACTGGATTTGACCATTGCACAGGCATGAGTTGTGCCAGCCATGATGGTTGGTCGCACCATCATTGCACTCCATGTTCAGCCATGATACTGTGTCTTTGTAATTCAGCTTATCATTTCCTTATTTATCGCAACACCAAGTTTAGAGTTGCAACTCCTTCCCCGCTCTTCATGCCCATTTAATCAAACCACCTCATACGCAAAACACCAGAATCAACTTATGCTGCTTCTCAAGCATCACTACTTCACCATTTGAGCAACAGCCTCCTACCAAGCTCATATCCAACCAACTCATGAGTAACCCATCAATCCTAAGCTCCACTCGTCTCCAAGACTCGAACTTCATCCACCACTCGCCATTATCAGCTTCTCTATTTCCCCTACAGCACCAACTCCATCTCATACCAAAATCACCACCCATAGCTGCAATTTCATCTCCCATATTCATCTTCTCTAATTCAATCCCTTTGAATGACATAACCTGCAACCCCAGTTCCATCCACAGCTCCATTCTAGCTTCAATCCATGCTTGCACCTTCACATCACCTCTAACTGCATCAGAATCGTAGCTTTTCAAAAGCACCAGTTTATTTCCTAATTTCCCCGAGTTCACAGATCATAATCAACGCCATATTCTCGCAGACTCAAGTTCCTCATTCTGCAACTTCAATAGCTCACTCTGTCCACCAGCTATTCCCATTGCATCTGCACCATTACCTCAAAGCATAGTCCATCAGAAAACTGCCTCTCAACCTCCATAGCAGTACACATAATTTCATTAATTCATCTTCTGTTACTTCTACAATTACAGGACTTCGATCTTACCCATCTCATAATCCAACTCTATTTCACTCATTCTCCTCCAAACCCTTGTTCTTATACATCGAACAACAGCACGTCTTCATTGCTTCACTCAATATCTCTTCTTTGATTTCTCAGTCTCTCAATCTGAATCTTCACAACAAACCCTTGATTCCATAGCCAATCGATCTATACCCAGCTTCTTCCTCATCTTCAGTAATACGTTAGCCAACCTTCTTTATACCAACAAACCCTAATTGATTCAAACCCCAGATCCAATCGATTAGCTTAACGATCTCCTCCACCAACAATGAAAAATTTATCACATCTTCATCGATTTTAACAATGACGAGAATCATCATCTCAGATTCCGCCGAAACCAAACACCCATCTCTTCTTCCACCGAGCAATTCTCCTTATCTCGATCTCGATTTCTCACGATTTTCTCTTGAAAATAGAAGCCGTTGTTTTATGTTTCTCAATTTCAGTAGAATTGAATGAATTGAACGAAATACATTTCTCGCTTTTAGGGTTCGAACGTGGGACGATATTTGCACCCAGTATATAGCCACCCATTGATAATTACATCCTCCCATATATGATAAGGGGGTACTCCAAATGATAACCCCTTAACCGTAGCTGGTTTGCGTTTAGTATACCTCCAAGAATAGTTGCCTCTTAACCATTACCGGACTCCAGATAGTGCTCACCTGTGAAATGACAATTATGTCCTTTTTGCCCAAATTTGGTGATTTCTTCTTCTTTTCCTCCGTGCGACTCCAGAGTACCTAATAACTCAAAAACACGCGTAAAATACATAATTTACTAGAAAAATAGCAAAGAAAACATAAACTACTAGATAGTAAATTAGGTGTATTCTACACCTATCAAGTTGTGGCGTGTCCAAAAGGTTAGTCACGCCATTTAATGTGTGGTTTTAAAGTTGGTTCATTAGACACGCCAGTATATGTGTGTCCATAGTGTACGATTGATTGACATGCCAAATTCAAAGTGTAGACAAAAGGTTCTTCTTTGGACACGCCGGTATATGTGTGTCCATAGTGTACGATTTATAGACACGCCAGTATATCGTGTCCATAGTGTAGGATATATAGACACGCCAAGTTGAAAGGGTGGCCAAAAATTTCTTCTTTGGACACACTAGTATATGTGTATCCATAGTGTGCGTTCTAAAGACACGCCGGTTTTATAGCGTGGCTAAAAAGTTCATTTTGAAAAAATTAATAAAAATCTTTCGCCCATGTTCGAACGCATGACCTCGAAGGATTTAGATAACGTACCAATCCACCAAGCTTCCATCTTTAAATATTTATGATTAGTGTTTTGAAAATACTAGATTAGTTGAACTACTCAACATTTAAATAAACACGCCAAGTTGAAAGGGTGGCCAAAAAGTTCTTCTTTGGACACGCTAGTATATGTAAGTCCATAGTGTGCGTTCTAAAGACACGCCGTTTTTACAGCGTGACTAAAAAGTTCGTTTTGAAAAAATTAATAAAAATATTTCGCCCATATTAGAACGCATGACCTCGAATGATTTAGATAACATACCAATCCACCAAGCTTCCCATCTTTAGTTGTTTATTATTAGTGTTTTGAAAATACTACATTGATTGAACTACTCAACATTTAAATAAACACGCCAAGTTGAAAGTGTGGCCAAAAAGTACACCCAAAACCCTCAAGACTAATTCCCTAGATTTCGCTGGAATAGATTCTGACTTGCATGTTCTGCAAGTTATTGGGTTCTCCAAAACTATTTCTGCAAATCTTCTAAACACCTATAATCAAAATTTCTTTGGTAATCCGTTGCATTGGAATGCTATAAATAACTTGGGAGTCTGCAATTTGGTTTCTAAAAGATCCTACTCCTAGACTATGTGTGCTATTAAAATTTCCTCTCAGCTACCACACTACATTTCTGGTAAGATTTTTTATTGCTCTCTCAAGCATTCCTGTACTAATATGTTATTCTATCTCTATAACTTCAAAGTTGCCTATGCTACCAGTTAGAGTAGTTCATATGAATGCCCAGATAAAACTATTAACCGTTAACCCCATAAAACAATTTCAAACCTTCATGATAACGAGAAAATTTCCAACGGTGTCTAGTTTTCTTTAGTTATTCCCAAAAATGTTATAAATAAACAAAAATGTTTGAATGTCATTGCTTGATATTGTGTACACAATATCAAGAATCCACACCTATAATGTGTACACATTATACCTTTTTCGTAATTTTTAAAAAACTAGACATTTTTAGTAAATAACTTTCTGTAGAAAACACTTTTGGGCATAACCCCCTTTCATATTCCCCTGCTATTTACTATAGTTAGCATATCAAGCTCAAAACCAAAATTAAACACAACAGCCACTCAACCAAGCATAATACAATAACCTAAAACCACATATGCATTCAATTGAACATCATTGTCTTTAAAACCAACAATATCAAATCCAAAATCAGCACCACTAGCATTAAATTTTTATCCATGAGAAACATATGCAATATTCAGCCAAAAAAACATTTACAGGAATACTTACTTTACCATCTGGAAGGGGATGGTTGAATACTGGTCAAGCTCCTGGTGCAACCCCATAGGTCCCCACACCACTTCCAACAACCTTCTTTCTAGCTCCACTCCTTTCTGGTGCATCCCTCCTCCTTGGCACATAATAGTTTCCCCTAAGAGGAGGCATAAGCACTACTACATCCTCAGGAATCTCATTAGAATCAGTTATCTCCCCTGGTCCAAAGATTGCAATATCATAAGCATCCTCTGCCATCTGTCGCATCACTGGTGCCAGCATGAAGATATTGGGGAAGCCTACCACATCATTGGGGAGACCATGAATGTAATTCTCTCGAATCTTAGCTTTGCATGCAACTGGAACTGGTGCAGAATAGAACCCATGTGTAGCACTACCACAAACCACCTGCTCCTCCCCTACAAGCACCACACCTTCATTAATCACAAACCGGCCTTTGTCAGGATGAACGGCATACACCACCCACCCTTCATCATCCCCTTGGAGTTGAGGAAGTTGAGGATCCAACGCATAAGCACTGGCATAATCATGCATAACAACCCTATCCTCTTTGACTTCTCCAACACCTCCAGTACCAACTTGCATGTTTGGATTTGGTTCCTCACTGCTGCTACTTCTTATCTCTACTACCTGTCAAATTGGAGAAATAGGGGAATCCCAATCAATAACACCATCACAGTTACTAATAAATCCAATTACAACTATGAAATTCAGTTTCAACACCTTTTTTTTTTTTTTTTTATAAAGAGAAAATTTTATATTTATTAGCCAGGATTGTGATCTTTTACCAGAAATTCACAAAAGACAGGGTTAAGGTTTTCAACAGATAATATTGGCATTGCTGTCTTCCTGACATGTTTGGAAACAGTTTCTGCCACTTGATTATCATTACGGCTTACATGAATAAACTCACAAACCAAAAAACTATTAAGTGTTTTATCTCCTTTATTAACTTTCAACACCTTGAACCCAACAATTCTTCCATGATTATCAAAAATTAATACCTGGTTTTCTTGCATATTCATCTTAGCCTTCTTTTCCTCTGGTCTACCCATGGATTCCTGATTTGTAGACATGGATGGGCGATCATTCAGATTTAGATATGCATTATAACCTCGCTTATACATAGCTTCAACAATTGGAACACTGAAGGGATTTTGGGGAGATGGAATGTGGAAGTTATAGAGTTACAGAATTGGAAATTATAACTGATCTCTTCCGTAAATTATAACTGATCTCTTCCAAACAGGCCTTATGGACGAGAAGACCAACAGTTAGCACATCTCACCCATCCTTTTTCAATCCTCGAGATCAATTAGTTGAGATATCGGGGAGGCACATGCCTACTAAGTGCATGCAAAGACCTATTGAACGCCACCCCAACTTATTGGATGTTCAGAGATGGTAGCAAACACTTGGCAGCTATTTGGCAAGCGAACTCTCTAAGCGGGAAACCCGTGACCCGAAGTCGAAACCAGTACCAAACCGCAGCTTCCCTCAACTATTTTCGTCAGAGACGGTCTTGAAGTGGCAAGTCGAAGCCCAATTACCTTAAAACTTGTAGAAGAAAACGTTGTCATCCTTCTGAAAAAATTAATAAAAAGCTTTCGAACGCAATATTCGAACACATGACCTCAAAGAAGTTAGGTAACGTATCAATCCACCAAGATTCCCATCTTTAGACGTGTCTACACGGTGTTTTGAAAAAACTAAACTGGTTCAGCTACTTAACATTTTAATAAACACGTCAAATCAAAGTGTGGCCTGTTATAATATGCATGGGATATGGTGGCTATCCACTTAGCACCATTAGTTACACCAAGCACCTTGCATAAGAACCTTGTTACACCAAGCACCTTGTATAAGCTAAGCTAATTAAGCAATAGTAAGCTTAAGATGAGATAAACACCTAAAGCTAGTGGGTGTTGAATTGCATGGTTTTAAAGCTAGAGGTGTTATTGCTACATAACATCCTACATGTAGTGTGACATGTAATACTAGCTAGGTGGTGTATACAAGCTAACACCTTAAGATATGTAGCAGGTTGCAATGAAGCCTCCCAACTGGTGCTGCCATCGACTAGTATGCATAAAACATAAAGAGTTAATTAGACCCAAAAGATAAATATCAAAGTTTGGTGACCCACCAGATACGCCCTTAATGGTAGTTCCAAAGAGGGTAAAAGTTTTAATGGGAATTAGGTGTTGAATATAGGTCTTCATAGGGTAATGATGGTTATTAGAGTGAAGGGGACACGGATGGCTTTGAATGGGCGTAGTTAACTAAGTGACATGATGGCCAACTAAGCGCCATAAATGGAATTGAATTGGCACAATGGGGTATTTGAGGGGTTAATTAGAAGAGATATTACCATTTTCAGAGAGATCTTTCACAGAAGAGGAAAGGTTTAGGTTTAGCAAACTAAACTGAGAGTATGGCTGATCCTTCCCAGAATTCAACCAATTCCATCTGAAATCTTCCAAATGCACCACCAGTAATACCTGAATTTGCACAAGCCAAGTCAATTCTCCCTTCTTTGAGCATAGAGGAATTGCAGCAGTTAAGAGAGGATGCACAGTCTGAAATTGATCATCGGATTCAAGAGCAAACTCGTCAAAGAAAGGCAGAAGAGGTTGTTCAGGAGTGGAAGAAAAGGAGATTTGAGGCTCTCTACAATGCATGGATACCCAAGTTCTTATAATGGCAAGAACGGAAGGATGAGGAAAAGGCTGAGAAGCATGCCAAGACCCCAAAGTATGGAAGTTCAACAGAAAGTGATTCCGAGGCCTCAGAAGGGTATGAGTATGAAGTGGAGGAAGTGGATACCAGTGACCTAGATTCAGATGCTGCGGAGGACAAGCAAAGGACGAATTCTTATCATGATGAGAAGGTGAGAAGGCGATTTGAATATGAACTTTCCAATCCCAAGATTTTTGCTCGCACCATGAGTGAGGGTGAACCTGTTGTAGTGAATGTGAGCCGTCAAATCGCTAATCTCGATGATGAGTCAAGTGAGGAAGAAAGGTAAGAAAGGGATGAAGATAGTGATGACGAATCATCATCCAGTGGGACTTCTCCTGCACCATCTGATAGCGAGGACTATGGTGAAGAGGGTTTGGATACTGATGAGGATGAAGTGTGGTAAGCTCATCAGAGTTAACAGGAAAGGATAGATTTTCAGGTATTGCATAAATACTGAAAACAATCAATAAGTTTTTTACAAAACAACTTTTCTGGTAATATTCCTTTCTTATACTCTTCCTAATGTTGGTGCGAAAGATGGTAAGTTTCCTTGTATTTTGAAAGTTGATGCGAACGGTTTTTTATGTCAGGTAGATTAGTAATTTGCATCTTTGAATTTTGATTGTAAAAATAAAGTTGCAATGGCACTGCTGGTAGCCTGTTGGGTGTTTAGAAGTCGTATTCTGTTTGCTTTGTCCTTCTTCAGATGTAATTAAACTAGTTGTGTTCTTCCAGTTGTTTGAATTTTTAGTAGTATTAAACTTGTGATGGATGTATGTTTGAAGGGTTTGAACATAATGTGTCAATTTTTCTTGCTCTTTTGATTTCAGTAGTAATGGATTGAATACAATAAATGTACAAACAAGCAATGTCCTTAGTGAATGATTCTAAAATTCCAATGATTGTTAAGTAGAGATGGGTAGGAATGACTGAATTAATGAATCAATAGGGTATATAAAATGTTGTTTAAGATGGTGGGTATTACTCCAGTTTATAAAATGCTGCTGGAGTAAGATTAATTCAAAGACTATTTTAGGCCCAATTCCAAAAAAAAATCTATGTGCAAGCCTAGTACTATTACTACTAATCCTAGCATGACAGAATATTAATTCAACAATCAGTATAGCCAAATCCAAACTCATCCAACACTGCTAAAACCCATCTGCATACAAAAACCCCACCATGATTTAAGAATCAATTTTTTTTTCAACAATCCATACATTCATTCTCTAGTTAACAGAAAAATCCAAACAACTACATTCTATCACCTGGCTTGTCGCTTAGTCCTTGGAAATGGTTGCTCAGATGCAGTCGTTTGAGAAGCAAGGACTGCTGTTGGTGCTGGTGCTTTCCTTGAATTTCTACCCTTAATGTCGTCCCGATAGTAATCATCCCTGGATTTCCTTTTCAGGTCAAGTTTATCTACCTTTGGCAATTTATACTTATTCCGACAAATAACTGCCATACTGAATTCCTCGTCGACTTCATCACCAGCATATTTCCAGATTTGGGTAGGTACACCTAACACAATAGACTTTTTTTTTTATTTTCCTAGTCTGGCACATAAAATACCTACTTAGCTTAGGAGGCTACAAAGAAAGGATTATCCTGGAGTCCCAACTTATCAAGCTCAACCAAAATGTATCCAAGTTTGTCTTTTGAAACCCCTGCTCTGGTAACCCATTTACACCTAAAAGTGGTACTTTCAGCGAATGATATGGCAGCACCCATATCTCTTGTAAAATTCCATAATAATCCGCCAGATTAAGGGTAATACCCGCTTGTATAATGTGCGTGTCAGTTGCCTCTACGTAAACCCCGCTATTCTGGTTAACGGAACCATCATGAGATTTTGTGCGAAACAGGTATCCATTGATGTGATATGCTTCGTATGTCTCTACTTGTGCATTCAGTAGGATTGATAGCCACCTTAAGTCCTGATTGAAGTTTTCCCTAGAGTCTGCCCACTCACTCTCAACCTGAAATACATTATAAGGATTAGTCTCCATCTCAACTCAAAAGTTACATAGCAAGAGTGACATTTTCTGCAAACTCTTACCACTTTTTGTAACCATTTAGCGAACTTTTCACGATGTTTTTGATCTAGCTGTCTATCACTCATACCAAGATATTTATCCTTCAAAATATTCTGGTGTCGGCTGGACAGTGAAATGATTAATGTTATTATATTTACAGAAATTTGGACACATAATCAAAAACTAAATAAAAAATGAGGTTATTTGGTTAGATCTAGTTATACTTACTCAATGTAAGGAGCAACTTCAGGAGAATTCCGCAATACATAGAAATGTGCATTATCAAACAGATACTTATCAACACGAGGAAACTTAGGATTTAACAATGGTTTTCCCCTGAAAGAATAAGAATCTTCGCCAGTGTCAGATGTGTTGAGTTTTTCTGGTGGAATTCCGACTATATCATTCATGCTTTGTTGGTGCTCACTGATAACCCCAATTGTTTCTTCCGTAAGGTTCCCTTCATCAATGCTTCCTCAAGGTCTGTTTCTATTTCGCACATGCCCTTTAATGACCTTCATGCACCTTTCAAACGGATACATCCATCGAAAGAATACAGGACCACAAATTTGCACTTCCCTGGTAAGATGCACAGGTAAATGAACCATTATGTCGAAAAAGGATGGGGGAAAGTATTTCTCGAGCAAGCACAATGTCACAACGAGATCCGACTGCAATTTTTCTAGCTCTGCCACCTTGATTTCTTTACTAGATATTGCCCTGAAAAAGAAACAAAACCTAATAATAGCATATCTTGTTGGCTGTGGAATAATTGATTTAATCTCAATGGGCAAAAAATGTTGCATTAGCATGTGATAATCATGCGATTTTAGTCCGATAAGCTTTTGATTCACCAGTGTTGAAAAGTTTGAACAATACCCTTGTGGAACCTTTATCTCGGATAATGTTGCACAGAACTTGTCCTTTTCCTCCGGGCTTAATGAGTGACATGCTGCATTTAGTATATATCCCCCTTTGCCATTTTCCCGAGGTTGCAACTCGTCTCTAAAACCCATCTCCTTCAGGTCCATTCGAGCAGCAAGGTGGTCTTTCGACTTAAATTCATTGTTCAACAATGTTCCAACGATACTCTCACATACATTCTTTTTGACGTGCATGAAATCTATGCAATGGTGGACAACATGATACCTCCAGTAGGGGAGGAGCCAGAACCATATATTGAACTCTTTCCAGTAGCGCCTTTCGGTCTCCTTCTCCCTCTCCTTCCCCTTTTTTGGGTCGATGGTCTTTTCGATTTTCTTCATCTTTCCACCTCTTCCAGGGTTATCCTGCACGAATTCCACCACAATATTATTCTGTCCCTTTCCCCATTTATTCTTTATAGACTTTACCTCATTGTATATTTGTGACGGGGTCATAAGTTCCGGAGTCTCTTCAGTTTCATCTTTTCCGTTGAACCCCTTCTGATGTCTGAATGGATGATCGTATGGTAGGTATATTCTATGCCCGGTATAAACCTATTTTCTACAATGTTTTAGCCTGACATAGTAAGTATTTCTCCAACACAACTTATAGGCGTCTCGTCCCTGGTAAGGGCAGCCACACAATGTACCGAGAGCAGGGTAATCATTTATAGTCCATAAAACAACCGCACGTAGAGTAAACATCTCATGTTTCAGCGCATCAAAATATTGCACTCCCTCAAACAATTCCTTGAGATCCTCGACAAACGGTTGTAACATAACATCAATGTCCTTACAAGGCGTCCCATAGATAATTAATGACAGCATGGTGAACTTTCTCTTCATACACAACTCTGGCGGAAGGTTGTAAATCACTGTCAGAATTGGCCACACACTGTGCTGTTTTTGCATGCCTTTGTTTACGTCAACCCCGTCAGCCGAAATGCCTAGCCGCAGATTTCGAGGATCATCACGAATTATGGGATATCTTTCATTTATATTTTTCCATGCTGGTGAGTCTGCCGGATGCCGTAAAACACCCTCTTATTTCTTTCTGGTGTCGTGCCACAATAAATATTCGACAATTCTCTTTGATTGAAACATCCATTTCAGTCTTGGGATAATTGGGAAATACCACAATACTTTTGCCAGAATTTTTTCATAAACCTCGTGGGTGGTGTCGTCAACTTTCCATCTTGATTCCCCACTGGTGGGACACTTGATGTGATCCTTGTAATCCTTCCTATAGAGAATGCAGTCATTGATGCATACATGTATCTTTTTGTAACCTGAACCCAAATGTCCCATCACATTCTTAGCTTCATATGTACTTTTCATCATCTCATTTCCTGGAGGGAGCATGGATTTTAACATCGGTAGAAGTTCATTAAATAACTTGTCAGAAGCTCCATGCTTGCTTTTCAGGTTAAATAGCTCACATATTGCAGATATCTTTGTAAAATCGGCACATCCTTCTTATAGGGGTTTCCCAGCATCTTCGAGTATCCGTTGCAACTTCTCGGAATCTTTGAAAATTTGTCTCCTAATAAAGCACTAACCATTTCTCTAGTCTCTGCAGCATGTGTTGGTTCATCAGAGTATGGACCGTCGCTGCCATTACCATCCAGAAGTGTCCACCTTGATGACTCATCTCCTTCTCCATGCTTAGTCCATGCCGCATAATTTTGAATGAATCCAGAAGAATATAAATGATACTTTACATTACTTTCCTTATGCGCGTACAGGTTGAGAATTTCACACATGGACATAGAAACTTAACTTTTCCCTTGTCGTATGGTTTCTGTTTCCCATTCGCAATATCCTGTTGGTATGTATGCGTAGCAAACTTTATAAATGCATCGACTCCGTCTTGATAACGCGGTTCGGTTCTATCGGTACACATCCAAGATTTATCCATTACTCTAGGATCCATTATGAATTCTCAGATACCTGGACGGAGAAAAAACTTGTGAACATCTTGTGAAAATGATATTGTGGTCCGAATAAAACTACGAAATATCATTGCAAAGAGTAATACGTACACAAAGAGTAATCACAAATCACAATGTGAGTTCAGTTATCATATATGAATCATACAAGTAATCAGAGGTTAGCTACCTACATACAGTTGCACGTGAAGATAATATTTACCCTACTATGATCATTAGAGTTACAATCTCAGACTTTCTTATCAAAGCAGTACTGAAAAGAATTACTTACACGGTCGATCCGATTATTCCGCAAAGCAAAACTGACAGGGGAATATATGGTTTATCCAGAGATGAATCAGATGATCAAAGTAAACCACTTGTTTTATTTTCTAGGGGATGTTAGAAGATTTAAGAGTAGAAACATGAAATGATTTAAGACAAGAGAGATGAACACAGAGGGTAAATGGAAATTTGGCAATATTTTTCCTAATAAATAATTTGGAAAAATATTTAACTGTATATGGTAAATAATTTGGTAAAACAGGAAGGTAAAGATCCTTCTAAGTTAAGAATTTTCTCAGTCAAATCTTGTTATCATGCTGCATAATTTTCTGCTTTGACGGCTCTAAAATACCGGAGTGCAATGCAACTAATATTCATTCCATCATAAAGATTTTTTTTGTTCGTACCCGAATTCTAGAAAATAAATCAAAATGATAGCTAAAAAGTGGAGTACGTGTTGTTGCTGTTGTTATAACGGTACTAAAATAAAAAACTAACTTTGTAAAAAGTGGAGAACGTGTTGGTACAGTTGAAAAATAAAATCGTAAGAACTGGAAGAAGCTATGGCCCCAATTATAATTAAGTGAATTAAAACACATTGCTCTAATTGTGTGTTCTGTCCATTTAGAATTAATATCTAAAACCAAAGCTTGATTCACCCAATTAACATAATAGGTTTGATCATTGATGGATTTCATTAAAGTCCCACAATCTGATTTATAGATAACATAATTAAAGTTCTTAGAGGGTGCTAGAGTAACAGCTGCCAGCATAGCCTTACATTCCAGCTCCTCAGCTTCAACTCCCATCTTCATTCCTCCATTGAAGCATTATCCTTGCACCTGAAAGCAGCTACCTGCACAATTCCTCACTATTAGACCTATTCCACCTTGTAATGAATCTGATTTAAAGAAGCATCAAAATGTAGAAGAAACAAGATTAGTTCCAGGAGACACAAGTTTATTAATGCCATCTATTGACATTGTCCTATTTGGAGTTAATGTTCTGAAAAATCTTTGAACATCAAATAATCCAAACTGATGCTTCAAAAAAAAAAAGTCCAAACTGAAACCATTAGCAATTTATTAATCTCATGTCTAGTAATTCCTGCACCAAAGGTAATATTGATATTTAAAACCAACCAAATAGATCTAGCATAACCACATTCAAGGAATAGGTGATTACTGGATTCCACAGGATGATTACACAAACTGCAATGCAGTGAAGTAAACGATTGCAATGCCAAATAAGAGGATGAAGTCTGATTCACCCACCATTGGGTTCTGGTGATACTCCGCAGCTGGTGGTACTCCGAAAATATGAATACTATGAAGTAAACAATTTCATAAAATGGGAATGCTTCCCCATTTTCCTCTAAGTAGCGCGCTTTTGCGGCTTCGTTCTACAAAAAACAACACACAAACTTATTTGGTTACATATAAGTTGAAAAAAGTATTGTGCCGAATAAACCATAAAGATACGTACAAGTTGTAGAGGGGACAAGCTATGGTGGATTGCGTGCGATATCCGGTATTTGATTTTAAAAAAACCAGCTACCGCATCTAGGATGATGTTGTGCCTATCCTCTATTTGTTGAAAACTTCTTCTTTTCGGGTTCCCATAATCTTAGCTAAATTTGTCATGTATCTTCGCCCAAAAGGTCTTGACCGAGGAGCGATCTACAACTCGACTTTCGGCTGCCCATGCTTTGGTGATTGCCAAATATTCTGCGGAGTCAAACGATGCCATTTGTTGTATGTGGAGGTAGGGATGAGTAGGTTCTCTAATAGGATGCAAGTGGATTGCACGTGCGTTGCTGGTCGAACACCGAGTTTCAAATATGTCTTCTTCCCTGTTAAACCAGTTGCTTAGCATGATAGAACATCGTTGCAAAGTGAAGAAAAACAAAATCGAGAGAATACAGCAACAGATTCTCCTTTTCGGATCTATAACAACACCGGCTTAATCTACAATGCAACTTTTACTCCTTACATCAACAGAAGCTAATTCCTAAATCCATAAAAAAACCACTATTAACAAAATTTAAATTAACCTAAACCAAATTCCACAATTTCCGTCACAAAATTAATACTGTCTAACAAAATTCAATAATGAAATCATAAGGAAACGTGATCATCCATGTGAACCCAAACCCAAAATTACAATCTTATTATTAGAATTTATCAGAGAATGCTCTAGATGAACTCTCTATAAATTGGTTTATGATCATACACTTGGAGTATTCAAAAATCAAAATTAAAGTTCTCTTAACACAACCGTATAAAGTAAATTCAAGTTCCCTTATCATGGTTCACTGGATTATCTTTATCCTCACCAACTTACTACTCCATCTACAATCTAATCCATCAACAATCCAAATAGGTCAGGTATAGCATAAAATCTTTGACCAAGTAGAAAATTTTGAACAAATATGACAAATTGGAATCAATGACAAAACAACAAAAAACATTAATGAAACAATAACAAAGAAAATATTCCAAAAGCGAGTAGCAAACAGAAAAAAAATACAGCTGCAGAATGATTCAAGCTGATCTATAATCCTGGTTAATAAATTAAGAGATTAGGGAAACATTAATTGAGTTTACCTTGTCAAGACAAAATGTTGAAAGAGATTTTTCTTAGAGAGTTAGGAAGATGAACTCGATTGATTAACTCAACTGATTCGGCAGAGGTTTTTCCCCCAGTTTCCTAACACCAATAAAAGATTGGATTTCTTTGTTTATCATGATCAATGAAAACTCGTATCTGCAAAATAGACCAAAAGTGTTAGGGTTCATTGATTTAGAAAGAAAAAAAAAGTAATCCAACCACAGCCGTGAAAAATCACCTGAAATCATATTATTAATTTTAATTAACCATAATGCCATTTTACCTAGGTTTATCACGTCATTATGACATAGTAGTGGGTAAGGATAGATTCCACTAGGGTACGTTTTGGATTAAAGCTTTCATGGACCTGATTTGCTTGACCTATGTTTGACCTGATTTGTTTGACATTAGTTGATTAATTAGTTGTTGGTTAGGACTCAGGGACCAGGGTATTGAGATATGGCATGACGTCTGAGACAAACCATGCTGCAGTTCAGGATATGGCCCATTTGTTAACTAATTAAAATTAAATAATATACACAACTAGAACTTCACCCGTGTCGTAACGGCATGACCACCATAGTAAGTAAAAAAATTATGTCAATTTAAAACCCTTGTCATTCTTTTGTTGGCTCTATATAAAGTGACAATTTTTCCCCATATTTTTTAATTGTTATGTTTTTTTTCAGAGAATTTCTAGGTTGACCGAAAATTTGTCTCGAAAAAATCACCGCGTGAAACATATAGAGGGATCAACTGATAAACTTTACTATCCCTATCATCGCTGGGTTTTTTTAGGGTTATTTTTCAGAAAAAAATTATGGTCAGCCTGTACAATTATTTCTTTTGTGTTAATAACCATCTTATTTTCAAATTAAAAAAATCAACCACAACTTCCATAATAAGAAGCAAACACCAAACCAATTTTTATGTCTGCAAGAGATTCCATTTTGTGGCAGTGTAACCGTGTTAAGCACGCCCAAGATTATCTGTTGGCTGTACCCATTAGTGGTCTGAACCAATGGCTTGGTCCAAGGCAGTTTCGTGCAGTTGTTTGTTACCGACTTGGTATCCCTTTGTTCGCTGAAGGAGGCATGTGTTCCAGTTGTAATAGACCCATGTATATTTTTGGGGACCATGCTCTTCATTGTGCTAAAGATATTTGGATCAAATATCGCCATGACCAAGTACGTGACGTAGTTGTTGACATTTGTCACAAAGCTGATGTGCATGTGCGCGTAAAGAAGCGGACCTTGGGCTTCTGTCTGCTGATAATAAATACTTACGCCCTGCTGACATCCTTGTTCTTAATTGGGAGAATGGTCAAGATGTTTGTATGGATGTGACGGGTGTCTCTCCTTTCACTAGCGAAGGTATTCGTAATTTTGTCCCAGGTTAGGCTATTTCTAATGTTGTTATGCGCAAAAGGAACAAGTACTTGGATTAATGTACTTCACATGGATATGGTTTAGGTGTCCTAGCTTTTACCACTATGGGTGAACTAGGTGATGATACTTTATGTTTTTTTAAGAGATTGAAGAATTGTATTGTTAGTAACGATGTCAATAGGGGTGTTGGGAAATTTCTTTTTTATAGGATAGGTGTCGCTATCCAGAAGGGGGTTGGTGCTCAACTTGTTGCTATAGGCTACCAACTAAAGTTGTATATGAGTATATGACTCTATTTAAATTTTACAAGTTAATAATATTTACTAATTATTGATTTAATATAAAATAAGTTTATTGTGTACTGTATTAATGAAATATATTTATTTGATTAGCTAAAAAAATATTATGAAATATCAATAAAACATTTTTTATTGAAAGTTAAGTAAAATAATCATCGTTCGGCCATAGATTTAGCTTTCCCAAGAATGAATCCAGAGCATTCTGGTTTGGTATCTGACATTCAGAGCTTGGTTTCTTTATAGTCCTCAACCGTTCATCATTTTTCCTATCCCGACCCGATATAAATCCGGCCTATAATATTTATTTTAATTTAAAAAAATTAAATAAAAATAAATTTAAAAACTAATACTATATCAAATAAAAAGAATAAACCAAGGGTAACTAATTAATTTATCTATCTTAGGACACCTTTCTCATCCCACTACCACTACTTCTTCCACCACCACCATCATTAACGTCATCACTCCACCATTCTCACCAACACCTACCACTGATCCACCACCCCCTCCCACCATCACAACCACCATTAGTGTCAACTGATTTAGCATAAAATAAATTTATTATGTACTATATTAATGAAAGTGTATTTATTTAATTAATTAAACAAACATTTATTATGAAATATTAATAGAACATTTATTATTGAAAGTTAATTAAACTGATCATCTTACATCCGTAGATTTAGCTTTCCCAAGAATGAATCTTGGCCGCTCTTTAACTTGCCTAAGTTGTCTAAACTATATGCTTTATAAGGAAGATTGTGCAAGGACCTATTACTTTTGACCATTTTTTGGGAATTATACGGATAAGGGGTACAGGTAGTAGTTCGGGACGGCATATGTACGGGAATTATACGGATTTGGATAGATCAGATTCGATCAAAAATCCGGTCAACGGTTCGTTGTTCGGACAGTAGTTCGGAACGTCATACGTACGTGCATATTCGTTTTATAAATGTGAGTTCGGCACTTAAAATTCGGCTAACATATATGATAAATTGATAAGTATTATGACCTTATTATGAGACTAATTTGATTTGTATATGATTTATAAGATGGAAAAAAAACATTTTAGCATGATTATTAAACATGAAATAAAAAAATTAATCGCATAAATGTATTATAAAACTTATAGACTTTAAAAAAAAAACAACACATAAAACACTGGTTAAACAACTACCAATAATTGTATTTAAATATAAATTATATACAAAATCAAACAAAAACCAATCAACAGAACTCTGGTGAGAGAGTTACCTATGGGAGTTCTAGTTCAGAAATATCATTCGGATACGGTCAATTCGGATACATTCACGAATCATTCGTGAGGTCCATATAATCCGGGAAATAGGTTCGGAGTTTAAATAGTTTGGAAGTATCATTCGGATTCGGTCAGTTCGGATACGTTCGCAAATCATTCACGAATGATTCAGAGAATTACTAACTAGGGGTTGGGTTAACCCACCCAACCCATGCCCAACCCGATCGTTAAGAGAACATGGGCAATGTATTTCAAAACTTTGGGCAAGCTTGATCATAAATTTTATAAACCCGAGTTAAATTTGG
Source organism: Papaver bracteatum (assembly GCA_023529315.1). Classification (NCBI taxonomy): domain Eukaryota; kingdom Viridiplantae; phylum Streptophyta; class Magnoliopsida; order Ranunculales; family Papaveraceae; genus Papaver; species Papaver bracteatum. The sequence goes on from JAJJWX010003988.1 coordinate 387,207, forward strand.
GCAAGCATCGACACAAATGTTTCTAGCCCAAGCAACCCACCCAACCCTATGAACAATGATATAGCTATATAGAACTATTTTTATAATTGACATTATTATCTATTTAGAGTAATTTTAGATATTATCTTCAAATCTAATAATGAAAATATATATTATATTTATCTCATGAATCATGAGCCATTATTATCTATGATGAGTAAACCTTCTAACCAGCCCAACCAACCCAAGTCCCACCTATAGGTCAGGTACTTGAGATATGGCATGATACATGAGCCAAACTTGTACCACTCAATAAATATACACAAGTGTGCTGATTTTGTTTTGCTTATTGACCTATTTTGTTTGACATTATGTTTGACCATTTTTTTATTTTAATTGTTGGTGAGGGACTTGAGATATGGCATGAGACATGAGCCAAACCATGCTGCAATTCAAGATATTGTAGTACACCAGCGTCACATAATGCCTGTCAACAGGTGTTGGCTCTATGAAAAACGCGTAAACCCTGTTAAACTGTGCATGATCAACAAGTGCTGGTGTCTATGAATTTTTCAAAAAATCAATTATGATTGTAGTAATAATGTAGTACGAAAAGTTGCGTATGAAATTCAATAAGGAAGGAGTATTTTGTTAAATAAGGAATGTAAAATTTTAATTTTAACAAGTGTACTATCTATCTCATTGACATGAATGCTTAACGTGTCATGATATTTAGAGATATCTTTAGGGTTACGGCAAGATTATAGGCGTATAAGTAGAACTGACAATCAGTAGTCTAATCCTATAATCCTAATTAAATGCAATATTTTTCTGGTCGGTCTCGCAAAATCCGCAAAATCCCACTTTCCATGTATCACCTTGATTTTCGTTTGTTATATTCATGTTAAACATAACCCACCCACTATATTTAGATTTGCATACTAGATATGTATATGGAAAGAAAAAAACAACACTATATTTAGCTAGATTTGGATCCTAGAAATAAGAAATTAGATACATCGTTCGTAAGTAAAAGAAATAAGGAATCGAGAGGATGAGTTCTAATGAGAAATGTGTTGTTCCTGCCAATGGTCTTATTAATAATGATCCTCCTCCTCCGAAAGGCTTTGCTTCATGGGATGACTTTGTGGAAAGCACTGGTGATATACTAGAAGATTTTGTCGATGAAGAATGGGAATTAGTTCATAATAAGAAAATGATCCATGTTGAAAATGATCCTCCTCCTAAGGGTTTTGCTTCTTAGGATGCATTTGAGAAAAGCTACGGTGAACATTTGGATAATGATTACAATGAATAAGAACATGGGAAGCCACCAAGACAAACAAATTTATGGCTGAGCACTCGACATTGACTGAATTCAAGTTTTTTACATTATTTTTAGTATGCTAATTTTATTAATGTGTAAGCACAATTATGTAGCAGTCCTAGGCCTACTGTTCAATTGTGCTCTCAATTCTGATTTATTTTTTTTGGTAAAGATTGTCAGATTTGGCATTGCAATTTATGAAAAATTTGGCTATTTTTTTCAACTCTGATACAAGACTCGATATACAGTCCCTACCATATTCATGATCCTATCACTTTAACAGCAAAGCCACAACAAAATCATGGTTAACCCTAACATCCAAATCTCTACACCAATCCCCCTTAAACACATTACTCGTTCATTCTGTTTTGTCAAAAGATTGATACTCCAACAGATGAACAATGGACAGAAATTAAACAACATATGCACTTGGAACCTAAAGAAAACATTGCATCCGTAAATATTAAACATTCACAAAAACTATACTTCCAAGCAGCTTTACAAACAGACTAAAAAAAATAAAAAAATAAAAAGATTACACTAATAACACAAAAACTAAAAAGATATTTAACTAAACAAAAGATGATGGATCAAGATGTGATTGAATACCATTCTTGCATAGCAGAACCATGAAAACATGGGACTAGATCAGTTATAATCCCCTTCTTCTTCACTTCTGTTGTCGATAATGGTAGCCACATCTTTGTATGGCCAATCATCATCATCAACATCAATATCATCGTCTTCATCTTCATCCTCAAGCGCTGGCCCAAACCAAAATAAGTGTTCTGGATCATCTAAATTATCATCCTCATCATCATCATCCTCAAAATCATACTCATCATCCTCTTCATCGTATTCCTCTTCTTCATCGTCTTCCTCTTCTTATTCATCGTCCTCCTCTTCTTCATCGTCAACAACATCATAATCATCAACATCTTCAAGACAAGGAACAACCTCGCAACCAAAATAACCAACAATCCCTTTGTCTCTATCAATAAGAAGAAATCGGAAGGAAGTTACTAGAAGAGCAGACATTTTGTCTGGTTTGATACAAAAACTTTTAGTTTTTGATACTGAAACCCTAACATTGAAACCCTAGTTTAGAGAGAGACTTGGAAACGAAAAAGCAGTATTGTCCAGTCTCCATTCCTTACCGTGACACATGTTTTCACTTTACCTCTAGCTTAGCCACGTGCAAACTTGGCTCGTGAACAAGTATGCGGCTTTGGAAAATAAATAAAAAGTAATAATAAAAATAAAAATATTGGATGGAAAATTAAAATAAAGGAATTTATCTAGGTGGACATACTCCCCGTAAATTTAGATTTGGACGATAAATACTTGCTAAGAATCATGACATTGAAATATAAATTGGTTAACAAGCTCGTCCAAGAGTAACATCGGTAAAAATGGAAAATTACCATTAAGCAATTTGTCTCAGTGGAAATACTCCCCGGAAACTTAGATTTGGACGAAAAATTCTTGCTAAGATCATGACATGGAAATAAATAAAAATTGGTTTAGAAGCTCGTCCAAGAGTGACATCGGTAAAAATGGAAAATTACCATCAATCAATTTATCTTGGTGGAGATACTCCGCGTAAACTTAGATTTGGATGATAACACTTGCTAAGATCGTGACATCGAAATATAAATTGGTTAACAAGCTCTTCCAAGAGTGACATCGGTAAAAATGGAAAATTACCATTAAGCAATTTGTCTCGGTGGAAATACTCCCCGAAAACTTAGAGTTGGACGAAAAATTCTTGCTAAGATCATGACATGGAAATAAATAAAAATTGGTTTAGAAGCTCGTCCAAGAGTGACATCGGTAAAAATGGAAAATTACCATCAATCAATTTATCTTGGTGGAGATACTCCGCGTAAACTTAGATTTGGACGATAATACTTGCTAAGAATCATGACATCGAAATATAAATTGGTTAACAAGCTCGTCCAAGAGTGACATCGGTAAAAATAAAAAATTACCATTAAGCAATTTGTCTCGGTGGAAATACTCCTCGGAAACTTAGATTTGGATGAAAAATTCTTGCTAAGATTGTGACATCGAAATAAATAATAATTGGTTTAGAAGCTCCTCCAAGAGTGACATCGAGTCTTGTCGACGAAGCCAATCATTGTCGTTTGAGAATTCATAATGCCAACCAATCAAATAAACTAGTTTCACCTGATTACCTAACATCCTCAAACATACTTGCCAATATTATCGGCTGATCGGTCTGATACGACCAATAATGCGATATCATTGGATATTCATATGTATCGCTGATATATCATGTTTCGTCCAGATTAAAGGAACAAACATGATAAAATCCTATATTGTCGACTAGTATTTAAAAAAATAAATACTGATCTCGGTTCTTTTAATACAAATTTAATTGTAAAAGCTAGCTAGAATTGATTCTAAGAATACGAATTGGGATTTTAATCAAAAATATTGCACCAAAAAGCATTTATGATCTTCCAAGGCACTAGCTAGTACTCCAAGGAATATGTTAGTCATTTATTATTTTGCTTTTAAGAATATGTGAATTGGGAGTAAAATAGTGCACTGTAGTTGACTCAGTAGTAAATAAAAGATACTACTATATCCAAGGTACCAGTAACAAAGGAATTAGCTAGTACAATAATAAATACTTCAGTTTGCAGTGGTACTTTTTGATCTTTGATCATTTCTACTTTAACAATTTGTGTAGAATATTGTAGTGGGACCCTGTCCTAAATACCAGCCGCATCACTAAATACTAGGAGTATATATATGGAACATTCCTATGATTGATTTTTGGATTTAAGGCTACATTCATATGGTAGTTGTTCTTTAGGACTTATTGTTATGTGTGACTAAAAGAAAAGTATGAGTCAGTATTGTATACCCCGGAAGATCTAATAACTTTTTGTCTTATAAAAAACAATAAAAAGTTGGTATAGCCTTCTCTCACTTATATTTTTTAAATTTACTTTTTTTGGTAACAAGATATAAAGAACAAAAAGAAAACAACCTAACTATATGCTTCTCACACCTTTGACTACCTAAGTAGATTTTGTCAGTCATCATTACACAGTTTCTCATATTTCACTTCCACTAATATACACAATCACAATGAGTCCCTTATTTTTTGTGCGCATGCAAAAGAAGAAGATCTAGGTAGCTGTTACGGTCCTGAAATAAATGGTAATTTGACAGTAGTCATAATGAGTATCTTGTGCGGCCTTGTTGGGTACATGCAAACGAAAATACAGATCTCTTCAGTACTCCTCTTCTTCTGTTTTGCTAAATAATATAGAGAAGATTATTTTTTGTTTCTAAAATGTCTGTCACATGGGGTTGGCTTGACCCAAATTTGGCATTGGTGGCAAGATCCCTTGTGGTCTAGTCTTTCCATAAATTAATGCTATATTTCTTCCATTTTGGTTGTGCCTAAATTATAATTAAAAATCTGATAACTGTCATAAGGGATTATGTTTATATAAGGTATATTATGGAAAACCGACTTGACTTGACGAGTTAAGATAATGAAAATTGATTGATTAACAAACAAATATCAAGCAAAGAATTTGAACACGAGCATATATTAAAGAACCAATATTTTTATATTATTCATTCTAAAACTAAATGAAGCAAAATAATACCAACATCCTCAGTATTAAAAAACAAAAACCACATTATTCGAAAGTTTCTTTGATAATCTGCTCAACTAAAACCATCCATCTGGTACTCATGTTGCAGCGTTAGCAGGCTTTGCTGGAACTTCAAGTACCTTTTCTTCTAAAGGTGTCTCCCTGGGTATTTCTGGTGTTCTAGACACAGTTTCACCAACAGGCTCATTCGAAGGAATGGGAGTATGGGCACTATCCATTTCAACAGAAGCAGAAGCAGGAAGAGTAAGATTGTCAACATGAGATTGAACTTCAGCTAACAGGGGCATGCCAAGAACCTTACACACGCCATCAATAGTTATGGTGATCCTTAGCTTTCTAGGGACAGCCATTACTATCCTTGGAATTGTTTTAATGCTCTCGGTATTGTTCTTATTGGAACTCATTTTCTTCATCTAATATATCAATCTATCTTTTATGCTAGTGTGGGTTGTACGACCTCTAATATATATATATATATATGTATTAGAAAAAACCCTAATTTTTTTTTAGGTTAGGAGCATTATCTCCAATTACCTAATTTAGTTTTATTCCGCATATCACTCCCAAATAAACAAAATATAATAGTTTCCATATTCATAAATATATTCTCATATACGCGTACAACACCACATTGATTTTAGTATATATTATGATTTATCTAAATACGGAAAAATAGCACGAAAAAATTGCGTAAACACAACCATGTTGATCGAGTACATGGAGTATATGCTTTATCTTACAGTAGATCATAATCATGTACTCTTCGCTAATGTGCATGCCTTGGCTACACTCTTGCCAAATCTGTAGGTATCTAAAGTATCTCTCTCCATGATTCGCCATGCCTAATCTTCTCTGAACAAATTTCTATTTTTGGTGTAATTCCCTCGGTAATTCACACCTACTCAAAGCCATGCGCAACAATTCCATCTGTCCAAGCGCTATAACCATACCCAAAGATTAATATACTATGGTCATAACCCTAATTTCTTGTCTTCAAATCAAAAGATTAATATACTATGGTCATAACCCTAATTTTTAAATTTGCAATGGACACATAAATAGAATGTAGATAAACTGGAATAAATCTCACACAAACACGTGAAAATATCCGTTTCTTGTTTGGATCATGGATTTTTAAATTAGGCATGCTGATTAAGGATGCGACCATTGGCCAAACGGTGTAACGGTTTGCACCCCTTCGTATTGCGCTTCACATAAACCGAATAGATTTTGAAACACCAAAAGATGTGAAAATTCCAAAAGGAGTGTTGTGTGAGGACACATATTGCATCCATTGGATGTCTATATAAGCATTCAACAAAAACGAAATCCTAAATACTTCTACATTAATTTTTTTTTTATTTCACCTGTAATAGTAATGGAAATGTTGTCGGATTTAACTCCCGAGATACTACACCTCCTCCCAAGTACAAAAGGTATTTTGGCAAGAAAATGTGTATGCAAAGAGTGGAATTCTGTCTTTGCAGACAAAAGAATTGGACTCCTTTTCGGTTTCACTCAAAAAGTGAAAGAAGAAAAAGTTATGCAACTCTTCTACATAGAACAAATTGAGGAGGAAGATTACTACACAATGATGGGAGATTTATATCAGATGTTATTTGGAAACAATGGTACCTGGAATATTATCCAATCCTATGATGAAAACATGTCACACCCAATCCTTGGATCTTGTAATGGTCTGGTATGTTTTTATGTTTTACACCACGACATACAAGATTCCATCTATATTATGAATCAAACAACAGGTGAGCACATCCATCTGCCACAAATATGCGATCCAACACCAACGCCACAAATTAGTTGGGATCCACGATTCGTCGTAGGGGGTTTCGGCTATTGTAAACATACCGGTGAATACAAAGTAGTTAGAATTCAAGTGGACGTACACACTCTAGGCGACAATAGGGGATGGAGGAACATCGGAGATTTTTCTTTTACTTTTTGGGATCCAGGTGTGTACGCACATGGTTGCATTTTTTGGATAAATCATTATTTTTATGAAAATATTCAGATAGTATCTTTCAATTTGGACAATGAGACATTCCAGTCACATTCGCCACCCCCGCATCATATTTATGAGAATGGTGGTTTTAGTACTCCAAAACTTGGAATGGTCTTGTCTGGAGTTCGCCTTTTATTTTACAACATTCACGATATTTATGATCTCCGGATTGATTTTTGGGCACCCATTTCCGATAATGATATTCATGCACGGACACCCAGTATAGAATGGAATTGGGAACTTAAGAGGAGCATTGTTTTGGAAGAGCCTTCGAATCTATGGTGGACGCCTTATAAGCTTATAGCCTTGGGAAAGAACAACAACGTCCTATTGCAAAACAACCGCTGTTTAGGGCGTTATAATGAACTCACCAAAACATTGACAGAAATTGTGGGTATAAGGTGGCCAAAGGTTAGAGTTATTCCTCACATGAGGAGCGCCGTCTCGTTGAGGAATTTTGGAGGACAATCGGAAACATGTACTGACAATGTCCATGCCACAAACATATTCCGAGTGTAGTGTTTTTGTTTTTGTTTTGATCAGAATAATGTAGTTTGGTGTTCAATATATATATATTTTTTTTTTAATAGTATTGTTTCTCATCTTTGATATATTTTTTTTGTATCTTGTCTGGACTAATAGTTGTTTTTGAAATCTGAAGAATCACACTTGGTCTTATTTTGGGTAATAATGGTTGGTATTTTATTTAATGGAGTTAATGCTTTAAACATATTCCCAATGAATTTAGAGGGGGATTTTCTTTTATGGTGGTCAATTTGGTATATAGGGAGGCATTTCTGTATTCCAGTTGTATTTATGGTTATAAATTTTTCGAATCTATAGGGAGAATTTTATGTGTTCATTATAATAAAATCCGAGAGGGGAAAAGAAAAATATAAAAAGAAGTGAGAATTTGAGATGCAAAGGGTATAAGTGATTGATAGACAAATCAATGATGATATTCTTGAAAATTCACACGAATGAAAAAGATTTAGTCGTCAACAGTCCACAATTTCCCATTAGACACTCTTAATTCCAATTTTTCTTTGTACTTTGATGATACCTATTTCTTGGTCTGCAACAACCACAAAAATTCTTTTGGGCATTCTACAGCTTTTACTTTCTCTTTGCTTTTATTTTTTTTCTCTTCATTTTCTGCCTCATATACTGAGTTTGCATGAAAAAACTCATTCCACAACAATAATCATCATCTTGGTTATTGTTCTGCAAACCTACTTCTTCCTCTTCTCTCATATTCCTTACCTCTTCTTTCTTCTTCATTTTATTCAATCTTATTGCTTTGCATATATAGTACTTAGCTTTCTCTAGTTGCTCCAAATCCATTTCAGATACTGCTAATTTGAACCTCATCATCACTTCCTTTCTCTTCAAGCACTCCTCCTTATCAACTTCTTCCTCTGTCATTGGAGTCTTGACTTTTGATGGTTTGGAATCACTCTCTTTTTATGGGTTATTTGGAGACATTTGTCTTGGAAATTTCGATCGGAGAATTTTCTTTTCTTAAAACACAAAAATCCTATGTGGCCTAAAATATAGGAACTCTCGAATGTCTCATTGGATAACTACTTCATGACGTAATGGTTATCCTTTAGATTTTGTTTGCTTTTAAATAACAATTCAGTTATAGGTTTAAGCTATAACCGCTTATGAGATAAAACGGGCAAATATGCTTTACTTGCCTGCTCATTAAAGGACGCGACCTTTCAAAGATAAAACATGCAAATATGCGTTACTTGTCTGCATGCTCATTAAAGGCGCGACCATTCAAATAATGCCTGCTCATCAAAGACGCAACCATTCGCCAACAGGTGTATTGGATGTCTATATAAGCATTATACTCATATCTGCTTGTAGCATTCTACAATATTAAGAAAATCTTAAATGATTTTTTTTTTTGATAATCTTTCATCAGTATAATAGTGATGGATATGTTGTCGGAATTAACTACCGAGATACTACAGCACCTCCAAACTGCAAACAAATGTGTTTGCAAGCAAATGTGTTTCCAAATAGTGGAATACTATCCTCGGGGACAAAAGAATTGGACTCCTTTTTGGTGTCACACCAAGAATAGGGAAAGAAGTTACTCAACTCTTTTATAGAGAGGAAGATTTGAACCCGATAGTAACAGCCAACAATCACGACGCCCCGAATGATGGAACCCATGAAGATTTGACTAAGTTGCACCCAATAGTTGGATCTTGCAATGGTCTAGTCTGTTTTTATGTTTCACACCAAGGCATACAAGATCTTGTATATGTTATGAATCCAGAAACTGGTGAGCACCTACATTTGCCACAACTATGCATCCCAATTATTGCACGAGATCAAGTACTTTCTTGGTATCCTGTAATTGGGGGTTTCAGATACTGTCAACGTACCGATGAGTACAAGGTAGTTCGAATTCACATGGATGGTAAAGTTCAAATACATACTCTAGGAGACAAGAATGGATGGAGGAACATAACATGGGAGATTCCTTATACTTTTCGTAGTTCAGGTGTGTACACACATGGTTGTATTTTTTGGAAGGATTGTTGTCAATGGGATAGTGGCATAGTTTCTTTCAATTTGGACACCGAGACGTTCCATCAAAATTTTCCACCTCCGCATCATATTCCTGGGAGTGAATTTTGGATAAATACTTACCCATCACTTGGGATGGTCATGTATGGAGTTCGCATTTTATTTTACTACATCCATGAGGGAATTGATCGTCCCCGAATAGATTTTTGGGCTCCCATTTCCAAAGAAAATATTCATACATGGGCACCTGGCGGGGAATGGAATTGGAATTATGAGATAAGCATTTTATTTAAAGAGGATGAATGGTCGACTCATAACCCGATAACCTTTATAAATAACAAGGAACTCTTATTTTGGCAGAATAGGCGTTTATTGCGTTACAATACACTCACCAAAACTTGGACGGAAATTTGGGGGGCACTACCGTGGGAAACAAGGGTTGCAATTATTCCTCACATGAGGAGCGCTGTCTCGTTGAAGAATTTTTGTGGACAATCGGAAACATGTACTCATGATGTCAATGCCACTAACACATTCCTAGGCTTATCTTGCAGTTGTGTTTTTTTTTTTTTTTTTTTTTTTTTTTTGGTATTTGGATTTTTTTCTATGCTGAAATGTACAATTTATTCCTTGGGTTATTTATGTTGCTTTTTTTTTTCCTTGTATTTTTTTTTTGTTTTTGTTTTGGTATTTGGATTTTTTTTCTATATTGAAATGTTCAATTTCGTGCATTAACATGATTGTTTTGGGGAGTTCTGGAGAGTTGATAGTGCATTTTTTTTCCTGTGCACAAATCTCTCATAGGAGTAGAGATTCAGGAGGGAGTTTGGTCACAGAAAAATATTAAGAGAAGGAGGAAACGCTTCAGCTTCAGGTATGCTTTTTTCATCTATTTTTTTATTCTCTAATCTCCGATTGTTTTGTTTGATTGTTACTATTTTGATTGTTTTGATATTAGTTTTAAAAGTAAAAACCCTATTTTTATTGTTTAGGGTCTCACCATGTTCTGCTAACTTTTTTTTGTTTCGATATTCATCTCAATTTGTGTTTAGTTAATCAAGTCAGGCGATTTCAAAGCTAGTGATTAACATGTTGTTTATTTATGGTCAAACCTTTCGTAGCAGGCTAGTAGCTTACCGGAAGTTATGGTTTAAGAACTACAGAACTAGAGGTCACATTCTTTTTATGCTTATCCAACTCTGAACTAATTAACTCCCAACTCTGAATTGCCTCTTTAGGCTATTGTACATTAGCAACGTCAGGTTTAGAAGAGGAAGACACAATTTTATATTGTAGTCCAAGACTTAAGAAATCTAATTACTAGCTCATCCACCCCAACAAGTGGCTGCACCATCCACCAGGTATATAAAAGAACAAAATCATACAACATTCACCTTCCAGGATCAAGTTCCCATTTAATTCTGCTCGCACTAAACACAATGGATACAAAGAATTCATACAATTGCTGGTTCTTTATATATATATGCCGAATGGCATTGCCACAAGCCAACAACTGCTCACCGTGTCAGACAACCATGCACATGCCTTTCCTTCAAAGCGTGACTATATACCTGCCTAATAATACTGGTATTATCTATACTCAAAACACATTTAATTATATGCGTGTCCAAAATTGTACACATAATTCCACAGCTACAAAACCAATTTAGGAATCTAGTAGAATCATTTTGTCCGAACCCCATTCTGGCATTTAAGTTCATATTAAGTGGATACAAAATTATGTATCGCACTACCTCCGTTTGGAACATGAGACATCAAAAAATTAAATACTATGAAATATCAGTTTACATGTACCCATGTCCAGCATAACTTGTCAAGTATCATCAAGTTAACTATTTTAATTACAATTAGAATTATCTATACGTAACAGCTTTACATGTATCTTGAAAGCCAAATGGTTAGGCCACCACTTAAAGGGAAATGAGGTGTGCATACTAACAATGGTTACACCCTGCACAAGTAGCTAGTATGAGTTGGAAATCATTAAAGTCCAAACTTGTAAACTAAAGGAAATAACCTTAGTCCAATATTATAGGTTGTTTGATTGAACTTCATGTTCTTCTTGGAAACTTTTGTAAAAAGATTACCATGATGAGCTTCATTTAGCTCATGATCATCAGGTCATGAAAAATATAAACTTTTTTGTTTTTGTAGAGCCGTATAGTGGGTACTTTTTTAGAATGTTGCGTACTGTGGATGCAAGATATCCCTGCATTGAACAATCTGTTCAACCCAAGACAAGATATAACCAAACTTGTATTAGATTGGTAATCTTGAATTGTCGGAATAACTTACAAGTGAGTTTGTATGAGCTGAAAATAGGTTTTGAGCATATAGTTGCTCAACAGTAGCATCCAGATACATTGCAGTAGTAGTACTTGCAATGATATTACTAACAGATGCATATAGTTGCTCAACAGTAGCATCCCTACAAGTGCATTTTCAGAGATGGGATCATTTTTATTTATTTTTTCTTTTCATTAAAGATCATTTTTATTTGTAAATGAGGATTTATCGTTCCTTAAGACAGAATGAGTTAGGAGTGAACTCTCCCAAACTCCCTCTAACAAACTCTTTCAAACTCCCCAAACTCCCTGAACTCAAAAACACAAAACTCTCTAAAACTCCTTACACTCTCTCAAAATCCCCAAGATTTAAAATACACTCAACTCCCCACAAATCACTCGAGGACTAACCCCCTGTTTTTTTTTTTTTTTTTTTGCGTTACACCTATGGTCCAGCCGGTCGGGCCACCCCAACCGACCTAGGTAATTAAATTAAAAATGAAATTAGATAAATATGAAAATATTCATTCCATATATCTCATGAGATCATAATTTATTTTAGTTTGTTATGTTCGTTGTGTATATTAGATTAAAAAGGAAATTAGATAAACATGAAAATATTCATTCCATATCTCCTTATATTGCTACAATATTCGATGTAATACCAAACAATAGGTGATTTAATATAATGATGGAAAACCTAAGAAATTAGGGTTTTCCTTAGAAATATATATAAATTACACCAAGCATAGAAAAAATTAACATAGAGTATTAAGAGGAAAATGAGTTCTGCGAAGAGGGACTGTAGAGATGAAACTTAAGAGAGGATCCAAAAATTTTCTCGACTGATGGACGATCCTCGTAAATTGAGGATTATCATTACTGTGGACGGAATAACTACTGTTCCTGGTGTTCCTCTCGACAATGTTATTAGTTATGTTGTCAGTAGTGTTGACAATGATGATGTTCCTATTTATGTTGATGTTATTCCTGGTGTTCCTCTGGACGCTGTAGTTAGTAGCATTGAGGATGCTGATGTTCCTGCTTATGCTGATGGTCCTACTATGAATGATGATGCTCCTGCTTCTATTATTGAAATTGTTGATGAAGATCGTCCTGATGTTCCGGATATGGCAGATAATCCAAAAGTTAACAAGTATGTGGAGCCTGATGAAGCAGAAAATGACAAATCTGAGGATGACAAGGCGCCCAAGCCTGCTGGTTGGAGTGATCAGGTTCACCTCAGCATTGCAAGAAGAATTGTTTGAAGATGGGGATGGTTCATTTGATATGGTTTTTTTTTTATGATATGGTTTGATTTATCGATTTCATTTTGTGGACGCTTTGAAAGTTGTTATCGTTTCTTGTTTAGTTTGCTAATTTTGTCATTTAGAAGAAGGTGATGTTTATGAAATAAATCAGATAATTATTTACAAGTTCATAGACTTTACAGAATGCAATATACTCTTGCAAATTTATTTATTTATTTATGAGGTGTGTATTTTTTTGGAAAAATAAATATAATTAGCTGAAAGAACGGAGAAAATGTAGAAAAATACACCCCCCCCCACCCCCCGTAATCAATAAGAATCAATTTATCACTTTAGGTCTAATCTTATTATCTCCTTGCCAATACTTTTAACAAAAATACGAGTTTGAACAAGTAAAGTGCTATTGAAAGTAAAGTACTGCTATACGATGATGTTAATGATAATGATCTTGCATGGAATTGGATGAGAATGAGGAACCAGACTCATCTAACAAGTTCTTTGTTTTTAAAACGGGGTTTTCACGTTGAACTTTTATGTTTTCTGAAAATGATGAACATGAAAATAGATGGGTTTAGTTTATTTATCTTTATTAGCTTACTCTATGATTAGAATAATACGTTTCCTACATATGTGCCACTAATAATTCATACGTTTCCTCCCTAAACCAAGAATAATACAGGAGACAACCCAGCTTAAAATTATTAAGGTAAATATTATTCGAGTTGGTTAGAGATAGGAAACAAAATTTCGAAAATTTTGGGAAACAATTTTATCATAACTATTTATGATATATTCTCTCATAAAATAAGGAAACTAACCATATTGGTTACACATCTAAAATTTGGAAATAAAAAAAGAAAAACACCAAAAATCTTTTGTTTGGTGGGTGATAAAAATGGATTTTACTGGGCGGGGTGATTTCAAAAGGAAAATCAATTCCCGCCTGATGGTTTGGTTAAATTCCAAAAAGAAAAAGAAAGATGAGTTTGATCTACTTTTTCAGTTTTTATTACTCGGTTCATTCTCTCTATGAAATCATAATTCTACTACTATCTCTAATCTTTACAAGGAACCTACCTCTTCAGACTCAATCTTTGTTGTTGGTATTATTTCTACAACCCATTATCGAATGAATATTAAATTGATGTTAGAGTTTTTGTTCGATCTCATGGAATCAGATGTTAGATCTTATAGATTTACTAGTTAAAGCATGATTAGGGTTTTTATTTTATCACTTCTTATAGGTTTACTAGTTAAAGAACGAGTAGGGTTTTTATTCTATTACTATCTCTAATCTTTACAAGGAATACCTCTTTAAACTCGATCTTTGTTGCTGGTAATATTTCTACAACCCATTATCGAATGAATATTAAATTTATGTTAGTTTTTTGTTTGATCTCATGGAATCATATGTTAGATCTTATAGGTTTACTTGTTAAAGCATGATTAGGGTTTTTATTCGACTGTATCAAAGAACAAGTTAATGACAATCACGGGTTGTACGATGAGATGTGATTTCATTTTGTTACAACAATAATATTTTAGGCTTAAGTTACATGCATGAACTATTATAAGATTTTGGTAAGGATCTTTCTTTCATGTTACTTACTTAGGCTTTACTAGTTAGTTAGGTTTTACAAAATAAAAATAAAATAAAAAACTTAACGATGCTAATTTTTTTCTAGGGTTTTTGTTATTGTTTGGGTTGGATTTTGATTGAGAGTTAATATCTCAACTTTGATCAACGATGTTGTGTCAATCATATTTATATACAAGGCTTCTCAAGATTTAATCATTTGAGTCTCTGTTACTTGGCGAGCCTATAATTAGTGCTCTTGGATTTTGTAACAAAAAGTTATATAAGACCATTTAACCGGTACCTTTCGCTTTGTGGATAACA
This sequence comes from Papaver bracteatum, assembly GCA_023529315.1. Classification (NCBI taxonomy): domain Eukaryota; kingdom Viridiplantae; phylum Streptophyta; class Magnoliopsida; order Ranunculales; family Papaveraceae; genus Papaver; species Papaver bracteatum. Next base: position 402,222 of record JAJJWX010003988.1, read on the forward strand.
CAATAATCATGAGGAGATTTTGTGTGTTGCAGTGATGTTTTAGCCTCAAGTTACATGCATCAATGAGTTCATGTTTGTTTTCTTTTCATATAATAGAAAATAGGTGTAACACATGTTGCCTATCCTGTTAGGTTTAGCTAATATTTTCCAAAATAAGCTCAAATTCCTAACTGAGATGCACGTACCTACACGGCCTTTATCATGGGAGAAGATGATGATTGCGACCAACGGAGGGAATCAGATGCTAATGCGGGTTCTGATGAAGAAACGATGGATTTAGATGAGGGTCATGATAACATTGTACAATCAGATGACGATGATGGTGGAGATATGCTCCACACTGCTAGATTTGAAGACTTAACAGGTAATGTGCGAAACCTTGTACTTACTTATTTCTACTTAAACATCACATGGTTTCAAATGTTGCCTCTGTTATTTCCAGAGTCAGAAGATTCTGAAAATGATGATTTAGAGGTGTTAGAAGAAAAAAATTGGAAAATTATCAAGAAGCAGAAGAGCATCCACAACAAGAAGACTCTACAGAAGAGATCATAAAAGCGAGGGGAATGACAAGAATGTTGAAGCTGCATAGATACTTCTCGAAAGAAACTACCAAAAGAAGGGATATTGAATTTGACAGAATGTTCCGGCCTATTGGTAACCATAGAATTGAGTTCAGTAGTTACCTAGGCTATTTGGTCCGTGATATGGTTGGCATAAAACATTTATGTTGGAAGGAAGCCCCTCCAACAACAAAAGAAAATATGTGGGAGAAAATTCTGGTACACATATGCGGTTACCAATTATTCGTTTTTGTTGTCTAACTGCGAGTCTGGGATTAACATACATTAGATGTTATTGCATCTTCATTTTTAGGTGCCCCATGAGCTGAAGCGAGTGGTCATGAAGCGTCTACATGTTCATCTGCGGGACTTCAGAAGGAAATTGTACAACAATCATGTAAAACCCTTCCTGGAAAGGCCGCGGAAACTAAGAAATTTCCCCAAAAATTACGAAACGGTAATGGACCAAGAAAATTGGGACAATTACCTTAATCATGTACTAAAATCTCCTATATTTAAGGTATGTAATACACATTGCTTTTTCTGTTTCGTTCTTATTGTCTATCCTAGCATACTAATGAAATTATTTTTATTTCCTCTACAAGAAAAATTCAGAGAGGGGAAAAGAGGCAATATCACAATCCAAGTTCCCACATCAGACGGGACGATGGGGATACTCGGGATTAAAACTAAAATTAGTAAGTTTGTTGTCTTATTTATTATACACTGCACAGTAAAACCGGCAATATCAGATACTTCTGTTTTGTATGTCGTGTTGCGTGTCTAATATATGCAAAAACCTATAACGGTATAGGGATGTGTCCTCTTACACCAATCTGTATGTCGTGTTGCGTGTCATATTAGATGCTTTGAAATAGGTTTTATGTTTGACACAGTTAATATCTGTGCGGATGTAAATCCTTAATTATTTCTGGTAACTACTAGGTCCAAAGCGGAAATGTTGCCGAAGAAGATCTTCAAGACCGGTGCTTCATGTGGGAAAGAGCACGCGAAAACAAACACGGAATTGTTCCAGACGAGTTTGTCAGGAAGAAGACATCTGAAGTTATGAGAAAACAGAAACTTTACAGTCCTCATGTTTTTAACCAAAGTAAGTACAAAGTAATTGCGCAAGGTTTAAATCAGAATTTAACAGTTACATGATCTTAAGGACCATATGAGTCTAAAATATGCTATCAACTACTATATGAATCACAGATTCTAGGGTGTATTTTGGAGAACCTTGTATATTTGTTACCTATTCATCCGTGTCTTGGCATTCACGGTGGAATTTAGCATATTTGACACCTGAATATTACTCTACTGTTGCAGGTAAGCCAACAAAATTCAGGGAAATATACTCTGGATGTGACATCAAAATATCCACATAGTCTGAGCCAATCTGAGATCACGACAACTAAAGCAGTTTCTCAGGTATCTTTTTTATTTTTACATGCATTTTAAATCTCAATTTGTTTTGAAGTTTTAGCTTGAAGATGTTCATATGCCATATATTTCCGCATGGTAGAAGGTGCAACCTTTTTGACGAGCTGTCTAAGGCAAACGTCCTTGCTAGAGGTAGAGCTTTTCGGTTAACAGGAAAACAACAATTACATGGAAAGGATGGGTTGGAGGTTGATTGCTACAAAATCTTGATTGATGAAGTAATAAAACCGAATTTTTGTCTACCCGTACGATTTGCTGGTATGGAAACATTAGGGCAAACTTTTGGAAAAGCGATTCCTTGGCCAAAGTATGGTGTTCAGTTTACCGAGCCTGCTAAGAAGGTTAGTTGCTTGGATTGTTTCATTTGTAAGTCGAATATACATAAACCAGTCTATCAATTATATGAATCACCGATCCAAGTGTAAATTAGAGAACCTAGAAAAATAGAAACATGTGTAACTTTCAAAAGTAACTAATAACTCTTTTAATCTTATGCAGAACCCTACCAGTAATTCACAACCAACTACTTCTCTGCAGAAATCTCCTTCATGTAGAAACCCTTCTGATGGATCTAAGAAGCAGTCTCCTAATCTTATGAAGAACTCTACCAGTAATTCCCAACCAAATCCTTCACTATCTCTAGAGAAGTCGTGCACATCTACGGAAGAACATCTGGATAAGACATCTAATGGAGTATGTTTTTTTGATTTTTTTTTCTTCGTAAATCTATATTGCTAATCCTAGCATCTTCTTTTTATATGATATTCATATGTCGTATCTCAGTAGAAAGCAAAATATGACTTTTGGAATGGATCTAGGGGAAAAGTCATTGCTAGAGGCAGTATTTTACCTATGGTGCCTAACCAGAAAATACATGGACAAGATCTTCCTAGTAACTGTTATGCTTTCAATATTTATGAAGTTATAGTTCCATCATTCGTGTTAAACGAACCAAGTGGTGAGTTTAAGTTTTTATGGGAAGCTAGAGATGGTTTTGTGTCATGGCCGAAAGATAACTGTTCCATCTCTGATGACAAGGTTAGTCTCTTAGCTCTTTTGCTTTGTTAATCAAGTATATAAATAGTTTTACATAAATCTTGTATTCAGTTTGATTAAAGAATAAGTACCAGATAGAAATATATTAACACCTAAACTGAACATGAATGCCAGTGTAACTTTGAAAATTGATATTTGGTTACGGATTTTATTATGGGCGTCAGCTATGAAAAATGCCGCGGCCTTCAGTGAAGTTGGCTTTATTACATTGTTGGAAAAATGACTTTTGTCTGTCTCTTGTTGAGAGTTCACATGACAGACGAATTCGCCTTGGATTTAGAATATATATATATAATACATTTAATCTCTTGTTGTAGGAAACGCCACAGCATGGAAAACCTCATGAGCAACCAGAACCAGTTTTAGATTCTGAGAAGAAATTGGACAGTGAAAAACTGAATGAGGAGCACCTAGCAGTCAATCCACATTCAGGGAGTCATGCAGCCTCTGAAAAGATCTCTCAGAAGACTAAAAAGGCGCAAAGAAGGTTATATGCACCAACTGTGCAGAAGGCATACCAACTTTCAGATGGGCAACAGGGGAAGAAAAGGTTTGGCGCGTCGAGAATGTTACAACCTGATCCATTGCATGCAAAGACACCACCATCAAAAAAGTTGAAGAAAAACTGATGATTTTTGGATAAATGCTCATCTGACAAGTTCTTTGCTTTTTTTTAAACAGGGTTTGTGATGTGTGAACTTTAAAGTTTATGTATTTTTTTTTAAGTACTGCACTAGATGCATGCTTTTTACACTGATAGATAGGTTGACATTTATGTGATGAATGATTCACGCTGAATTTTATGTTTTCTGGAAATGATGAACATGAAAATGGATGGGTTTAGTTTATTTATCTTTAGTAGCTTACTGTATGATAGATTACCAATCCAGATGAACCATGGGTTCATGCTGTTAATCCTTTAACTGATATTGTGAACAAACATGGGTCTTGGATTTGGCAAGGCATATGCACAGGTTTGAATATAATTAAAAGACACTACATATGGGAGATATGTGATGGTACTTCTGTGCAAATTTGGAAAGATTCTTGGATTTCAAATATGCACAGACCTCCAGATAGTCATTTTAGCTCTTTTAATATGAAAACTGTGAATCAGCTCATTGACCAAGACTCTAAGTCTTGGAATTCTGATATTTTGAATGCTTTGTTTGATGAAGATACTGTTAAAAGGATTACTGACATAAGAATTCCTATTGCAGGTAAAGATAAGCTGAGATGGGAGACTTCCAGCAATGGAATGTTTACTATAAAATCTGCTTACAATGCCATCTTGAATGAAAACTTAGCTACTAAGCCAACTAAGAACAACTTAGACATCTGCTGGAAATCCTTTTGGAGATATAAGCTACCTCCTAGAATTCAGTATTTTATATGGAAATTCCTACATGGTTGCATTAATACTAAACATAGACTTGCTAGTTTCACTAAACATAAAGATAGTAGATGTGCTATTTGTAGTGGTAACCCTGAAACTATTCAACATATATTCTTTGATTGTCATCATGTCAGACATATATGGGATTCAGTAGACTCTATATTATCTACTATCCTCCGGGGTCTAGACTTACAAAATTGGATAAGTGGTTTCTTTCTAAAGGAAAACAATGGTATGCCCAAGGATTTTAGTCTGTATGAGAGTGCCAGTTTCATTTTGTGGCTAACCTGGAAGGCTAGATGTGATACAGTTTTTGAAAACAAGCCATTTAACAGTAATATTGTTATAAACAATATTGTCAGGCAGATTGAGGACTGGAAAAGGGCTAAAAGAATGCAAACGAGTAGCAACAATGCTTTGAGGATAATTGATAAGAACTGGAAGTATCCTATAGATGATATATACAAATTGAATTTTGATGCTTCCTATATTGATAAAACTGTATTATCAAGATGAGGACTGATTTGTAGAGATTCTGCAGGAAACAACCATGGAATGCGAGGAGGTGAATCTCTAGCCATTGATCCAGAGCAAGATGAAGCGCATTCTCTCCTAGAAGCAATACAATGGGCTCGCAGTAAGGGATGGCGAAAAATTCACTTGGAAGGGGATTGTCAGAATGTTATAGCAGCTCTGAATGGGAAGGCTATAGTAGTTAAATGTACAACATATAATTTAATCCATGATGCATTAGTTATATTAAGTTATTCTGATTCTTGGGTTTGCACTTATGCCCATAGGGATGCAAATCATATTGCAGGCTCTATAGCAAAGTATGCAAGAACTCAAACAATTTGCTTTTGTTGGATTAATAATCTGTCTGTATGGATCAATCTTCTGATTCAACAGGATAAAAACAATATGTAAGCTTGCTTATCAGTATATTTATTCTTTCCTATTAAAAAAAATACTGTATGATTAGAAGAATACGTTTCCTACATAGGTGCCACTAATAACTCATACGTTTCCTCTCTAAACCAAAAATAATACATGATACAATCCAGGTTAAAAAATTTAAGGAAAATATTATTCAAAATTGGAAAGTAATTTTTTTCTATGGCCTTTTCTCGAGTTGGTTAGAGATAGGAAACTAAATTTCTAAAATTTTGGGAACAATTTTATCATAATTGTCTACGATATATTCACTCATAAAATAAAGGAAACTAACCATATTGGTCACACATCAAAAATTTGAAAATAAAAATAGAAAAACACCAAAAATCTTTTGTTTGGCGTGCGATGAAAATGAATTTTACTGGGCGGGATGATTTCAAAAGGAAAATCAATTCCCGCCTGATGGTTTGGTTAAACTCCAAAAAGAAAAAAAAAATTAGTTCGATCTACTTTTTCAGTTTTTATTACTTTCTCTCTTTGAAATCATAATTCTGCTACTATCTCTAATCTTTACAAGGAACCTACCTCTTCAGACTCGATCTTTGTTGTTGGTATTGTTTCTACAACGGAATATTAAATTGATGTTAGATTTTTTATTCGATCTCATGGAATCAGATGTTAGATCTTATAGGTTTACTAGTTAAAGCATGATTAGGGTTTTTATTCTAATTCTTCTTATATGTTTACTAGTTAAAGTATGATTATGGTTTTTATTCTATTTTTACTATCTCTAATCTTTACAAGGAACCTACCTTTTCAGACTCGATCTTTGTTGTTGGTATTATTTATACAACCCATTATCGAATGAATATTAAACTGATGTTAGATTTTTTGTTCGATCTCATGGAATAAGATGTTAGATCTTATAGGTTTACTAGTTAAAGCATGACTAGGGTTTTTATTCGGCTGTATCAAAGAACAAGTTAATGACGATGAGAGGTGATTTTATTTTGTTACAACAATACTGTTTTAGGCTTAAGTTACATGCATGAACTATTATAAGATTTAGGTAAGGATTTTTCTTTCATGTTACTTAGTTAGGATTTACTAGTTAGTTAGGTTTCACAAAACTTAACGATGCTAATTGTTTTCTAGGGTTTTTGTTATTGTTTGGGTTTGATTTAGATATAACTCTACTTTGATGGATAATGTTGTGTCAATCATATATATATAAGGCTTCTCTGGATTTAATCATTTGAGTCTCTGTTACTTGGGAGCCTGTAACGTATGCATTTTAAGTTTCCACTTTTAATAATACCGTGTTGATGATTGGCAAATTTGACTATATCTTCAAGCTAAAAATTGATAATCATTATCTGGTGCTTTAGTGCTCTTGGATTTTGTAACAAAAAGTTATATAAGACCGTTTAACTGGTACCTTTCTCTTTGTGGATAACAAAATATTCATGAGGATATTTTGTGTGTTGCAGTGATGTTTTAGCCTCAAGTTACATGCATCAATGAGTTCCTGTTTGTTTTCTTTTCATATAATAGAAAAGAGGTGTAACACATGTAGTCTATCCTGTTAGGTTTAGCTAATATTTTCCAAAATAATCTCAAATTCCTAACTGAGATGGACGTACCTACATAACTTTTGTCATGGCAGAAGATGATTACAACGTGCCCCCAGAGGATGACCAATGGGATGATGAGGTAGATTCTGATGGTGGCCATAGAATTGAATTAAATAGTTACCTAGGCTATTTGGCCCGTGATATGGTTGGCATAAAACATTTATGTTGGAAGGAAGTCCCTGCAACAACAAAACAAAATATGTGGGAGGAAATTCTGGTATGCATATGTGGTTATCAATTCGTCATTTTTGTTGTTGAACTGTGAGTCTGTGATGAACATAAATTAGTTGTTATTGTAGTTTCATTATGAGGTGCCCCATGAATATAAGCAAGCGGTCATGAAGCATCTAGTTGTTCAGCTGCGGGACTTCAAAAGGAAATTACACAATAATCATGTAAAACCCTTCCTGGAAAGACCAAGCAAACTAAAAACTTTCCCCAGAAAGTACGAAACGATAATGGACCAAGAAGACTGGGACGAATACCTTAAGTATGTACTAGAATCGCCTATATTTAAGGTATGGAATACACATTTCTTTTTGTAATTTGTGTTTCGTTCTTATTGTCTATCCCAGCAAACTAATGAAATTATTATTTTTCCTCTGCAAGAAAAATTCAGATAAGGGAACAGAGGCAATATCACAATCCAAGTTCCCACATCGGATAGGACGAGGAGGATACTCGGGATTAAAACTAAAATTAGTAAGTGTGTTGTCTTAAACCAGTTACATGATCTTAAACCATATGTCTGAAATATGATATCAACTATATGAATCACAGATGCTAGGGTATATTTTGGAGAACCTTGTATATTTGTTACCTATTCAATTCATCAGTGTCTTCGCATTCATGGTCTAAGAAGCAGTCTCCTAATCTTATGCTGAACTCTACCAGTAATTCCCAACTAAATCCTTCAATATCTCTGGAGAAGTCGTGCACATCTATGGCAGAACCTATGGCTAAGACATCTAATGGATTTTTATTTATTTTTTCGTAAATCTATATCACTAATCCTAGCATCTTCTTTTTATATGATGTTCATATGCCGTATCTCCGCAGAAAGCAAAATACGACTTTTGGAATGGTCTAGGGGAAACGTCGTTGATAGAGGCAGTATTTTTCCTAAGGTGCCTAACCAGAAAATACATCGACAAGAGCTTCCTGGGCACTGTTATGCTGCCAATATTCTAGAGGTCATAGATCCATCATTCGTGTTAACGGAACCAAGTGGTGAGTTTAAGTTATTAGGGGAAGCTAAAGATGATTTTGTGGCATGGACGAAAGATAATTGTTGCATCTCTGATGAAAAGGTTAGTTTCTTAGCTCTTTTGCTTTGTTAATCAAGTATATAAATTGTTTTACGTAAATCAATCGCGTATTCAGTTTAATTAAAGAATAAGTACGACATAGAAATATATTAACACCTAATAGAACATGAGTGCCAGTGTAAATTAGAAAATTGATATTTGGTTACAGATTTTATTATGGGCGTCATCTGTGAAAAATGGCGCGGCCTTCAGTGAAGTTGGCTTTATCACTTTGTTAGAAAAATGACTTATGTCTGTCTCTTGTTGAGAATTCATATGACAGACGAATTCGCCTTGGATTTAGAATATATATATATATATATAATACATTTAATCTCTTGCTGCAGGAAACTCCACAACATGGAAAACCTCATAAGCAACCAGAACCAGTTTTAGATTGTGTGAAGAAATTGGACAGTGATAAACTGAATGAGGAGCACCTAGCAGTCAATCCACATTCGGGGAGTCATGCATGCAGCCTCTGAAAAGCTTTCTCAGAAGACTAAAAAGGCGCAAATAAGGTTATATGCACCAATTGTGCAGAAGGCATACCAACTTTCAGATGGGAAACAGAGGAAGACAAGGTTTGGCTCGTCGAGAATGTCACAACCTGATCCATTGCATGCAGAGACACCACCATCAAAAAATTTGAAGAAAAACTGATGATTTTTGGATAAATGCTCTATAATATGTTTTTTTGCAAACTGTTAGACCAAAGCTCAACATTTTTTACTGTGTTATTAATAATAATATGAATTTTTGGCATATATGAATTTCCGATTTAACCCCAATTTATAAAGTATATAAGAGAATTTGGGTAGTGCCATGTGGATGGTTTAGATGCGCCATATCTGAATGGCTTAGAGGCGTCACACGCGTAATATACACGCTTCAAGATCAATTGACATGGATAAACATAACATAAAGACACATTAAGCAAATATAAATTGGCGTGGCTAAATATCATATAAATCCACGCTATATGGCGTGTCTATAGGTTCTCCGATGAACGGATCCCAACGTTACATATGGACGATCAACGTTATATCTGAATGGTCAATATTGCATCATCTTAATGAGATCCAATGGTACCTAATAGAGCCACGTGGATGAAGTTAATTGTAAATTTGCGTGGCAAAATATCACATATAGCCACGCTATATGGCGTGTCTATAGGTTCTTCAATGAACGGCTCACAACATTACATGTGGAAGGTGTAGGATGCATATAATTTAATGGTCAATATTGCATCATCTAAAATGAGATCCAATGATTCCTAATACAGCCACATGGATCAAGGTAATTGTAAATTGGCGTGTCTAAATATCACATATAGCCACGCTTTATGGGGCGTGTCTATAGGATATCCAATGAACGGCTCACAACGTTACATGTGGATGGTATTCACCGGTTCCTAATTCACCACGTGGATGAAGGCAAGTGAAATTGGCGTGGCTAAAACATAACATATAACCACGTTAAACCTATTTGGCGTGGCTATTTGGATAACCAATGGATATGACAAAAAGCAATTTGCGTGTCTAAAGTGAACCAAATAGCCACGCCAAAACGCAATTTGTGTGTCTATAGTGAATCAAATAGCCACGCAAAAAAGCAATTTGCGTGTCTAAAGTGAACCAAATAGCCACGCCAACCAGATATATGGGTGTCTAAAATGAACCAAATAGCCACGCCAACCAGCAATTTACGTGTCTAAAGTGAACCAAATAGACACGCTAAAAAGCAATTTGTGTGTCTATAGTGAACCAAATAGACACGCCAAAAAGCAATTTGCGTGTCTATAGTGAGCCAAATAGCCACGCCAAAAAGAAATTTGCGTGTCTATAGTGAGCTAAATAGCCACGCCAAAACAATAAATTGTGTGTCTATAGAGTACCAGTACTTAAGTTTTTGGGACCCTATATAGCAACGCCTATATGGCTCTGGCGTGTCTATTTCATGCATCAATAGACACACATGGCAGGCGTGGCTATAAGCTACCTAAAACCACGCCATGTTACCTAAAACCACGCAAGCAGAAGTCACGCCTATTCCAAACCGAAGTGGCGTGACAAAACCCCTATGGACACTCCAATTTGGCGTGGAAAAAGGGTCTGTCTGTACTAGTGAGTGAGATTTAAGAATAAATTATGAATTCAAAGCAAAAATCAAAAGAAGAAAAATATAAGTATGAAAATTTACCAAGCTATTAAGCGAATGTAGGAAACTTGGAGATATAGATCTTGAAATACCGCGAAGAGACTCATTATTCTCCAAGAGAGGGGCATCACAGATAGTAGCTACGGATTGGAAGGCATTAGTAAGAGGAGTATCACCCATTCCCTGTAGAGTATTGGAGAAGATGCTAGACAATTGTGCCATAGAAGATTCAGGTTGAGAAGCTTCCTTCGCAGAAGAAATATCATCATCATCATCATTACGATCACTAGAACTTTCGCTAAATTGAAGAAATGAAGGTGAGGGAGATTGGAATTTTCGTTTCTTTAGAGGAGGGACAGTAGACTTCTTCTTGCGAAGATCACCTTTGCCTTTACCTTTATTCCTTGTTTTCACAACTTTGACAGGTTCTTCCACTTCAGCGATAACCTACATACACAGATAAAGATAAGAAATAGAGGCAACAATATATTGTGAAGAATCATAAAATAATATTTCTTACTTCATCTGTGAATGATCGTAGAGCTGATAAAGTACTGACTTTCCCAGTCTTGTTATAGCTTACTTTCAACCTTTCAATCTGATAATTTCGCAATCACACGAAAATATTGGAATGTTCAGAAAAATTATATGTGAGAATGAAAAGAATAACAACTCAAATAAAGTTTGGAAATACACCTTTGCTTTCCTTTCCGGCCAGCTGAATACCCAGGGTTGATACACTACGAGATTCGCATGAAAAACATGAGATCCGGAGATGTACGGACCCTTTAGGATTAAAGTGAAGATACACCACTTATCATCGTTGGAATAACTTGGGGTTGTATTATTGCCAGGATGCCAATCAATATCTTGCATAAGTATCTTGTCATCATCAACATCATCCTTCTTCTTTAAATGAACGCCCCAACAAGTATTATCTCTCTTCATGGGAATTATCTCATAATTCGCAAATAAATTTTCTACAGTATACTTAGCAGGAAAAGTTTTAACTCCAGCGAATTTAGGGTTTTTAACTTTTGAGGGATAAAGAGATCCCTTACCAACACCACGATTGGCGAACTCGATCATTAGACGAATGCAATCCCCGCTCAATTGATATACTTCTCGCGAAAACTTCGCATGGGAAAGTATTTCATAAAATAAGGGAAGTTCAGGATCATAAAGGGAAATGGGAAGGCCAGCGAGAATCTGACCTAGCGAGACTATGATCTTCTCATGATTGCAAGGATGATTAGAAAATAAATTAATAGAAAGCTCTGATTTAGGGTTTTGACCAGGAATGGGATATAAAGTAAAACCTTTGGTTTGAAGTTTCTTTTGAGATTCTTCAGAGGAAATCTCATTTTTACGACCATCTGGAGGCATCTTCAGTATGAGAATGAAGGAATGAGGAGCGAATGATGAAGAATGAAAATTTGCAGTAGCAGAAGCGAAACTTGCGGAGGAACAATGAAATTGCAGAGAAAATAAGAGAGAAGGTAAAAAAAAGAGAAGAAAAGAATAAGAAGAGTATATATAAGAGAGTAGAAATTCTCGAAAAGATAAGTGCATTCAATGTGAAGAGTAGACATGAGTGGTTAAGAAGCAGCGGTTAAAAAAGACGTGTCAAGAGATGAATATAATAGGGCATACGTGTAATAAAGTTTGCGCAAAGTACGGAATTATGACAGTACAGAAATACTTGAAAAGATAAGCATTTGCGGCATTTTGAAGTACAAATTCTCATAACATTCTCCCCTTCGCAGAGAAGACATGAGAAGAGGCAAGATGTAGGATCAGAATATCGCAACAATAACGTTCCTGTGAAATTTTCATCTACAACGTTGCGAGACCGTCGCAGACAAATAACAAAGATGACATAACAAGTGACATTATCTCAAACATGATAAAAGTGTGATGATCTTGCGAAATTTAGAGAGTTTGCGAAGACTAACATCAAAAGCTTGCGAGAACATCGCAGGTCAGATCCGAAGTTAAAGGACAGACTAGATGTCATCCACTATGTAATTCCTTATATAAAGAGTTGAACATGCATAAAAAGGGATCTTTTTCGAGTATTGAGTAAGTCATTAGGAGAGAGAAAGTCCAGAGCAATTGTTAATTTCTTAGTTTCATCTTTTTTCTTACTTGTAAAATTTGTGAGATCAATCAATAAATATTGTGATTGTTCATCTAAAAATGATTTGATTGTATGAATTCTTATGAGGGGTGTAGTGTAGGATTTCCTGCAACTACATATAATATGTTGCATCGGTTTTGGTTTAGCATAAAAGCATATGTGTTTCGACGGTTTTCAACTTTTGCTTGCAATTGTTAAAACCGATTTTCAACCTTTCTCTGGTAAAGGTTGGTTGTTGTTATTCTTTTGTTTTTGACATGAGAATGACAACATAATGGTATTTCGATATCAATTCTCCCGGAAGAAGAAAGCGATGGAATCATATTGGAGAAGTTGGATGCTAAATTGAGTTAACAATCTTGTTAGTTAATTGTTTATCTGTTTTAAGAAAAGCCTATTTTTATTTGATATATATATATATATTGCTTTTGCTTAAAAAAATTTGTTGGTACAATTGATGTGTTTATTCCATTATGTATGTATGGATGTGTGTGTGATTCAATTATTTCCGGTTAAGTAAAACTTTTGTTATCTTACTTTGTTGTGTGATATCATTAGTTTAGGCTTACAAAATTTGGTGCAATTGCGGTGCTTTAATGTATATGTTAATTCAATTGCTTCCAGTTAAGTAAAAAAATTGTTATTTGTGCTTTATTATGTAGTATCAATTGTTTAAGCTTACAAAATTTCGGTGCAATAGTGAAACTTTGGGTTATGTGTGTTGTTTCTATTGTATCTGGTTGAGGTGAATAATTATGCAAGTTGATTTATTGGTTTATATAAATTATTTATGGCTTAACGAATGAATATGTTGACGGGACGAGTTGTTTAGTCCAATTCGACTCCGGATAAGATAAACTAAGTTAATTCTGGTCTTAGTTAGACTTATCAAAGTGGAGGTTTCGGTTATTCAAGTCTAGCCGAAAGACTAAACAAGGAAATGCTAGTTAACTAACCTAGTATTTGGCTTGTTTGAAATCTAAAGGTTTAAGTTATATGGATAATTAGAACCTGATGATAAAAATGGAGTTTATCTTTGTTTTGGTCTTATCGAATGAAGCGGTTGTATTTATACAATCAGTTTAGCAAAGGAACTAAGTGGCTTAGCTGATTTTTGGTTTGCTAAACTAGTTGGGAAAATTGCTTCGGGAAATTATTTCCATGATAACATATCAAAACGTAATTACTTGTAGTTTCGGTTTTGATATTGGTTATCAAAAATGGTATATGGAACCCTCGTTCTTGACTCAACAGGTTGCAAGTCTAATTTGAGATTTGTAAGATCCTTTTCGTGTTGTCCTTTATTTGTTTACTTCTTTTTCATTTTTGTGACAAAAAGGGGGAGAAATATATGAAGTAAACAAGTGATATTGGTATCAATTTATGGTTGATCTGTGTCACTAGGGAAGAGGATAATGGTGCTTCAACGTTTATCTAACGAATGAGGAAAAACATAGATTAAGGGGGAGTAACATATCATATGATTGGGATAACAAAGACGTGCCGATTGAAAATCTACCTAGCTCACCCTTAGGGGGAGTATAAGTTGTGTTATTATAATGTCAACAACAACATTTTAAGGATTGAATTAATGCAGGTTATGTGCTGTTGGATTCGGGAATCAAGCGTATGTGTAATGAATTATTGTAATTTGTTTATCCATATGATTGTAAGAGTTTTGTCACTAAAATTGACAAAGGGGGAGATTGTTAGAGCATTGCTCGGTTGAACCCACCAAGCGTTGGTATGTCAAGTTTGGTTTTCATATTTTAGTGAAGCAAAACTCATTTAAAAGTCGCTTGATTTAAATGTACTAGAGTCAACTTTGTATAGGTTATCTTGAAAGTATTAGGGCGAGACATTACAAGTATTGTGAAGACTTGAATAAGTGAAGAAGTGCGGAGCTACAACGACAACATCATCCTTCCACTTGAGGTTAGTGATATTTGACTTGAAATGTTTCATTCCCTAATGTATCTTTCAAGTAGTGCATATTGAAAATATAAAACTGCGAAGCATGAACACTCTAGATAGACATAGTATTAAGGAATACAATATGAAGTTTCTTGCTTAACCATTACACCTTGTATATAAGACATCGACGTAATCGTATGAATGTTATTGTGATTATGTATGGGTATGAGGTGAGGATTTCATCCTAGGGAACAATGTTTACATGTGTTCTAAGGAAGTAAGTTCATGATATGTATTGTGAACCGAAAAGGAAATCTCCAAGCGTTATTGGGGCTGTTCAACATTGCATATCTTATGAACGACCAATATGTGTGATTAGTATAACCACTCATGACTTGTTTGTGTTCTTGGTAAAACTATTCACATGAGGCCTGACTTATGTATTGGCATAACTTTAATTAGTGAAACTGATCTTAAGTAATCACCTGGCGTATGATCGGGTTGTGAGTGTCTGAACTAATCAATGGGAAGAGGGGAACCGATCCTAGTAAGAGGTGCAATACATCACAAGGGGAACCGATCCTTGTATGAGGTGCATCAAGGTTTATGGAAGAAAGGGGAACCGATCCTATGAACATGTGCAACACGTTTTTGGGAAGGGGGAACTGATCCTATGGACATGTGCAGTGCATACAAGTTAGATACCAAATATATGTGGGAAACTGATCCTAGTACCTAGTTAGCCGTATCTTTAGTAATCTAGTGTAACTATGCACAGTACTCACATGGAGGTAGAACCGAAACTTGTTTTGGTTGAACCGTAAACCCATGAGTTGTGATTGACTGGAACTTGATCAATCATATAGTTCTTGAAAGTCAGATGAACCAATTTTAAACTTGTTTGGAAGTATGGTAAATCAGTTTCAAGTGATCAAGCATGGAAAAGACTTGCAAGAGTAAGATGTCGTCAAACTTTGAACACGGTGCATTAGTGCTTATTCTATATTGTTCAAAGATATTCCTTAACGACTAAGAAGGAAGTAAATCCCAAGATCGAATTTAAATAAGTTAAGAATATTTTTAATTATATATGGAAAATAAGAATTAGTTATGTGCATTTGCTAATTAAAGATTTTCCAAGGAGATTTCGATCATATTTTTGGACAGTGCATTCACAGGAATCATGAAAACCGAATTTGGGTTAATATGGAAAAATATCTTGAGTGTATTTTCGGTTTTGGAAAATTCCTTGGTGTCCACACTTCCTTGTCTATAAATACTTTGAGTTTGCATTTCTAGCATACTAATCCTGCGTAACATTAGACTTACTCTTTTGTCTTTGTTACTGGTGAAGCCGCCTATCGGAGAGGAGAGTAATCTAATTAGGTGAAATTTCTCACGGCCGCTTAATTTAAAGTCTTCTTTGGGATTGAGAAGCTCTAGCGTGACCCGTTGGTGGGAAACTAGATATTGCGATTTATCTTTAGTTTTCGTATTGATTTGATTGACTAACGGTGGTTGAACTTTGATTGCACCTAGTTTGTTTATGCTTGAGAATCTTCTCTTCTGATATAAGATTCACTCAAACTAGTTCAAGGTTTCGACAGGGATCTTTAGATTGTTGTTAGATCTAAAGACGATCTTGTAATAATCCATTGTTTACAGACTCCGTTCTGTGTGTGATTGATCACAAGAGATTCAAGTAGTTGTGTGCAGGTGTTTATTGAAGATCAAAGAAGATTTGAAGACAAAGAAGATATTGAAGATTTCTGACTTGGATTTTACAATCTTTGGTGTGCACAATACTTGTTTGGGAAAAGAGGATCCAATTAATAATCGGTTTATCCTTGTGGTAGATTGGATTGATTAATTGAGGAAAATCGGCATCAATATGATTCCTTGTGATTTAAGGTATTGATTGGCTTCATCTTAACGATTGCCTTTGGGTGATTGAAAATAAGATAGATCTTGGAACCTGGCAAAGGAGTTTATATTAAGAAAAACAAGGGAACCTTTGCGCAACTCATATCACTTGGTTGAAGAGAGTTGATACCAAACATATTTGTTGTTCCTTTACTGTTAGGAATACGAACCAAAGAAATTGGTCCAAGTACGTGACTTGTTTACAGGTTGGAGGTGTGGGAATACAGACGGAACTAGGTGAACTATAGGTTTAGTTGATTGGTCTCAACTATACGAAGTTGTCTTATTTTGTATAGCGGCTTAATCCTGAGAGTATTCAATTCTGGACTAGGTCCCGGGGTTTTTCAGCATTTGTTGTTTCCTCGTTAACAAAATCTTGCTGTGTCATTTACTTTATATTTCCGCATTATAATTGTTTTATTATAATTAAAGTAAATTTCACAAACATTAATTCCTATTTACTTGATACGTGAATCCTATTGAGTTTGGTTAAGTCCGA
This sequence comes from Papaver bracteatum, assembly GCA_023529315.1. Lineage (NCBI taxonomy): Eukaryota > Viridiplantae > Streptophyta > Magnoliopsida > Ranunculales > Papaveraceae > Papaver > Papaver bracteatum. Next base: position 419,154 of record JAJJWX010003988.1, read on the forward strand.
ACCTTTGTATCAAGTAAACACACTTTGTTGTTGTATTGTCTCGATCTTGTATCCATAGACGATCACACAAAGTGTGAACCGATTTGTTGTATTGTCTCGACTTAGTCCATAGACAATAACTTTCGGGGAAAGGACTTATAGGAAGGAAAAGTAAAAGATTGAGGTATATTTGGGGTACCCTCGCTTTTTCAATTGGTATCAGGGCAGGAAAACACGAAAATATCTAACAATCTGTGTTTGGTGCGATCCATCCTATAAGAATGAACTCGAATTCTCACGAATTGACTTCAATTAACGTACCGCCAAGATTTGAAGGAACAAACTATCTATGGTGGAAATATGTTATGCTATGTTTTCTTCAATCACGAGACTTTAATACTTGGCTATTAGTCGTCGATGGTTATATTCTTCCAAAGATAAAAAATTCGGATACTGAGCTTAAACGCCTAGTAGATTTTTAGAACGAAGAAAAGGCATTAGCTAAGCAGATTTCATATGGTTTGACTGCTACAATACATGTTGTAAGCCGTGATTTACAACATCATGTATCAACATGTCAAACTTCGAAAGAAGCTTGGGATAATCTTCAAATCGTATTCGAAGGAAACACATCAGAGAAAGAAGCTAGAATTCAAACTATTATGTCTGATTGGGAAAACCTTCGAATGGATGACAATGACACTTTTGAAGAGTTTCATCTTAAACTCTCTGAGATAATTAATGCATCTTTCTCTCTAGGAAAGACTTTTTCTGAAAAGGATATAATGTGCAAAATTCTCAGATCGTTGCCACCAAGATACGATTCTAAGAAGCATGCAATCATAGAGGCAAATGATCTCTCAACTCTCTCACGAAGCACACTCGTTGGAAATTTAAAGATCTTTGATCATGAATCACAGTCTATTCAAAGTAAAGGAATAGCTTTTAAAGCTGGAAAAATTCCTAAAGCTCCAATGGAAATGAATAGACAGTTGGATGATTCAGATGAACAGATTACAGGAAACTTTGATGATGAAATCGAAGAATCATTATCTCTGATTACTAGACGGTTTCGAGATCTCTTAAGGTCAAGAAATAAGAGATTCATAAAGGATACTCACCAATCTTCTCGACCACATGATCGAGTTCATGTAAAAAAGGAACACAAAGAAGATGATAAATATAAGCCGCAATGCTTCAAGTGTAAAGGGTTTGGTCATATTGGTAAAGAATGTCCCAATCGTAAGAAGTACACTGGAAATAAGGCATTGGCTGTAACTCATGATGAGACCTATGATTCATATGATTCTGAAGAAGAGGAAACAACTAATTTTGCATTAGTTGTCAATCTTATTTCTTCCTCCTCCATTAATGATTTACCCATTTTAAGAATGGACATGTCTTCATCTAATAGTAAAGGGAAAGATAAGATGCATATACTATCTTAAGAACAAAACTGCTAAGAGTTGCGTTGACAACCAAAGTCAAGACACTTCGCTAGTTCGAGGTAACAAAAGGAAAATTTCTCATATGATTCTAGATCAAGAACACTCAGGTTGTTCAAAGTTCCATAATGAGAGAAAATCTCATACTAATACCACCTAATTGGTATTAGAATTCTTTCCTCACCATGTGTGCCATATTTGAGTGAGGAAGAAGAAATCAAGGCACCTTTTGTGTAGATTATGGAAATAAAATCTAGAAATTGAAAATATTTTATATATTCGTATATGTAAATATACTTAATTTTAGGAAATATGAGAAATATAAAGAGATCATTTTCTGTTTGTGATCTTTCCTTGTCCGAACCATGAGTCTGGATCAAACATCTATGCATGAAAATATGATAGATCAGAATGATCAGCTTAAAAATAAGTCAGGGGGTTCTCTTGATATTAGGGGTAAAATCAAAAAGGGAGATTGGCTTAGCAAGAAGGAAAGAGAGAATACGCTGAAGAAAGATCAGTGTATTGAGGCATTGACACTCTTTTGTGCTCAATCAAAGACAAAACTTCATTCTCTTGCAGAGTCCTTCTCGAAAATTTCTCACCTACAAGAGGTTCTGGTTAAGAAACAAGGTTTTCTACTTGAAGAAATTCACAAGTTGAAGAACGAAAATAGAAACCTACCTTCATGTGGCATTGATATGAAGGACTGAGTTGTACTAGAAAAATATACATCAATTTTTGATTACTTTCATTGATTGTATGAGTCTATTGAATAAAACTATTATGAATAAAGTTATTTGATTTATAATTTTTATTGTGATATTTTTGGATTTACATAGACGGTACTTTAATGCTTTACTTATTTGCTATGTATGTGTATGAGATGTTTGATTTCGGTTTTATTATATTGATATTCAATCTCATAATATGTTGTGTACCCTTATGGTTTGGGTGACTTTTTGATTTAGCAGGATTAAGTTCTAGCCCAAGTTAATAGGCTTTATCAAAGGATCATGAGGGATTCATGTAGAAACAATATGTGAAAAAGTCACAATATGTTGAATCGGTTTTGGTTTAGCATAAAAGCATATGTGTTTCGACGGTTTTCAACTTTTGCTTGCAATTATTAAAACCGATTTTCAACCTTTCTCTGGTAAAGGTTGGTTGTTGTTATTCTTTTGTTTTTGACATGAGAATGACAACATAATGGTATTTCGATATCAATTCTCCCAGAAGAAGAAAGCGATGGAATCATATTGGAGAATTTGGATGCTAAATTGAGTTAACAATCTTGTTAGTTAATTGTTTTTCTGTTTTAAGAAAAGCCTATTTTTATTTGATATATATATATTGCTTTTGCTTAAAAAAAATTGTTGGTACAATTGATGTGTTTATTCCATTATGTATGTATGGATGTGTGTGTGATTCAATTGTTTCCGGTTAAGTAAAACTTTTGTTATCTTACTTTGTTGTGTGATATCATTAGTTTAGGCTTACAAAATTTGGTGCAATTGCGGTGCTTTAATGTCTATGTTAATTCAATTGCTTCCAGTTAAGTAAAACAATTGTTATGCTTTATTGTGTAGTATCAATTGTTTAGGCTTACAAAATTTCTGGGCAATAGTGAAACTTTGGTTTATGTGTGTTGTTTCTATTGTATCTGGTTGAGGTGAATAATTATGCAAGTTGATTTATTGGTTTGTATGAATTATTTATGGCTTAACGAATGAATATGTTGACGGGACGTGTTGTTTAGTCCAATTCGATTCTGGATAAGATAAACTAAGTTAATTCTGATCTTAGTTAGACTTATCAAAGTGGAGGTTTCTGTTATTCAAGTCTAGCCGAAAGCCTAAATAAGGAAATGCTAGTTAACTAACCTAGTATTTGGCTTGTTTTAAATCTAAAGGTCTAAGTTATATGGATAATTAGAACCTGATGAGAAAAATGGAATTTATCTTTGTTTTGGTCTTATCGAATGAAGCGATTGTATTTATACAATCGGTTTATCAAAGGAACTAAGTGGCTTAGCTGATTTTTGGTTTGCTAAACTAGTTGGGAAAATTGCTTCGGGCAATTATTTCCATGATAACATATCAAAACGTAATTACTTGTAGTTTCGGTTTTGATATTGGTTATCAAAAATGGTATATGGAACCCTCGTTCTTGACTCAACAGGTTGCAAGTCTAATTTGAGATTTGTAAGATCCTTTTCGTGTTGTCCTTTATTTGTTTACTTCTTTGTCATTTTTGTGACAAAAAGGGGGAGAAATATATGAAGTAAACAAGTGATGTTGGTATCAATTTATGGTTGATCTGTGTCACTAGGGAAGAGGACAATGGTGCTTCAACGTTTATCTAACGAATGAGGAAAAACATAGATTAAGGAGGAGTAACATATCATATGATTGGGATAACAAAGACGTGCCGATTGAAAATCTACCTAGCTCACCCTTAGGGGGAGTATAAGCTGTGTTATTATAATGTCAACATCAGCATTTTAAGGATTGAATTAATGCAGGTTATGTGCTGTTGGATTCGGGAATCAAGCGTATGTGTAATGAATTATTGTAATTTGTTTATCCAAATGATTGTAAGAGTTTTGTCACTAAAATTGACAAAGGGGGAGATTGTTAGAGCATTGCTCGGTTGAACCCACCAAGCGTTGTTATGTCAAGTTTGGTTTTCATATTTTAGTGAAGCAAAACTCATTTAAGAGTCGCTTGATTTAAATGTACTAGAGTCAACTTTGTATAGGTTAGCTTGAAAGTATTAGGGCGAGACATTACAAGTATTGTGAAGACTTGAAGAAGTAAAGAAGTGCGGAGCTACAACGACAACATCATCCTTCCACTTGAGGTTAGTGATATTTGACTTGAACTGTTTCATTCCCTAATGTATCTTTCAAGTAGTGCATATTGAAAATATAAAACTGCGAAGCATGAACACTCTAAATAGACATAGTATTAAGGAATACAATATGAAGTTTCTTGCTTAACCATTAAACCTTGTATATAAGACATCGACGTAATCGTATGAATGCTATTGTGATTATGTATGGGTATGAGGTGAGGATTTCATCCTAGGGAACAATGTTTACATGTGTTCTAAGGAAGTAAGTTCATGATATGTATTGTGAACCGAAAAGGAAATATCCAAGCGTTATTGGGGCTGTTCTACATTGCATATCTTATGAACGACCAATATGTGTGATTAGTATAACCACTCATGACTTGTTTGTGTTCTTGGTAAAACTATTCACAGGAGGCCTGACTTATGTATTGGTATGACTTTAATTAGTGAAACTGATCTTAAGTAATCACCTGGCGTATGATCGGGTTGTGAGTGTCTGAACTTATTAATGGGAAGAGGGGAACCGATCCTAGTAAGAGGTGCAGTGCATCACAAGGGGAACCGATCCTTGTATGAGGTACATCAAGGTTTATGGAAGAAAGGGGAACCGATCCTATGAACATGTGCAACACATTTTTGGGAAGGGGGAAACGATCCTATGGACATGTGCAGTGCATACAAGTTAGATACCAAATATATGTGGGGAACCGATCCTAGTACTTAGTCAGCTGTATCTTTGGTAAGCTAGTGTAACTATGCACAATACTCACATGGAGGTAGAACCGAAACTTGTTTTGGTAGAACCGTAAACCCATGAGTTGTGATTAAGTGGAACTTGATCAATCACATAGTTCTTTAAAGTCAGATGAACCAATTATAAACTTGTTTGGAAGTGTGGTAAATCGGTTTCAAGTGAGAAAGCATGGAAAAGACTTGCAAGAGTAAGATGTCGTCACACTCGTAAACCCATGAGTTGTGATTAAGTGGAACTTGATCAAATCACATAGTTCTTTAAAGTCAGATGAACCAATTATAAACTTGTTTGGAAGTGTGGTAAATCGGTTTTGAACACGGTGCATTAATGCTTATTCTATATTGTTCAAAGATATTCCTTAATGGCTAAGAAGGAAGTAAATCCCAAGATCGAATTCAAATAAGTTAAGAATCTTTTTAATTATATATGGAAAATAAGAATTAGTAATGTGCATTTGCTAATTAAAGATTTTCCAAGGAGATTTCGATCATATTTTTTGGACAGTGCATTCACAGGAATCATGAAAACCGAATTTGGGTTAATATGGAAAAATATGTTGAGTATATTTTCGGTTTTGGAAATCCCTTGGTGTCCAAACTTCCTTGTCTATAAATACTTTGAGTTTGCATTTCTAGCAAACTAATCCTGCGTAACATTAGACTTACTCTTTTATCTTTGGTACTGGTGAAGCCGCCTATCGGAGAGGAAAGTAATCTAATTAGGTGAAATCTCTTAAGGCCGCTCAATTTAAAGTCTTCTTTGGAATTGAGAAGCTATAGCGCGACCCGTTGGTGGGAAACTAGATATTGCGGTTTATCTTTAGTTTTCGTATTGATTTGATTGACTAACGATGGTTGAACTTTGATTGCACCTAGTTTGTTTATGCTTGAGAATCTTCTCTTCTGATATAATATTCACTCAAACTAGTTCAAGGTTTCGACAAGGATCTTTAGACTGTTGTTAGATCTAAAGACGATCTTGTGATAATCCATTGTTAACAGACTTCGTTCTGTGTGTGATTGATCACAAGAGATTCAATTAGTTGTGTGCATGTATTTATTGAAAATCTAAGAATATTTGAAGACAAAGAAGATATTGAAGATTTCTTACTTGGTTTTTACAATCTTTGGTGTGCACAATACTTGTTTGGGAAAAAGAGTATCCAATTAATAATCAGTTTATCCTTGTGGTAGATTGGATTGATTAATTGAGGAAGATCGGCATCAATACGATTCCTTGTGATTAAAGTTATTGATTGGATTAATCTTAACGATTGCCTTTGGGTGATTGAACATAAGACAGATCTTGGAACCTGACAAAGGAGTTTATGTTAAGATAAACAAGGGAACCTTTGCGCAACTCATATACTTGGTTGAAGAGATTTGATACCAAACATATTTGTTGTTCCTTTACTGTTTGGAATACGAACCAAAGGAATTGGTCCAAGTACGTGACTTGTTTACAGGTTGGGGGCGTAGGAATACAGACGAAACTAGGTGAACTATTAGTTTAGTTGCTTGGTCTCAACTATACGAAGTTGTCTTATTTTATAGCGGCTTAATCCTGAGAGTATTCAATTCTGGACTAGGTCCCGGGGTTTTTCTGCATTTGCAGTTTCCTCATTAACAAAATCTTGATGTGTCATTTACTTTATATTTCCGCATTATAATTATTTTATTATAATTAAAGTAAATTGCACAAACATTAATTCCTATTTACTTGATACGTGAATCCTATTGAGTTTGGTTAAGTCCGAACCTTTGTATCAAGTAAACACACTTTGTTGTTGTATTGTCTCGATCTTGTATCCATAGACGATCACACAAAGTGTGAACCGATTTGTTGTATTGTCTCGACTCAGTCCATAGACAATCACTTTCGGGGAAAGGACTTATAGGAAGGAAAATTAATAGCTTGAGGTATATTTTGGGTACCCTCGCTTTTTCAGGAACATCCTGACTAGGGATTTTCTCCTCATCACTCGAAACATCAGGATCAGTAACTGTTGGAATAACTTCTACTGATTCTGGGATATCTTTGATTTTCTCAATTATCTCGGTTGGAGGCAATTTAGTAGGAGATTCATTATGACGAAAATTGTTTAGATCATCAATGATAACATTTGCAGTTTCCATCATGACTTGGGTCCTGAGATTAAAGACTCGGAAACCACGACTATCAGATGCATAGCCAAGAAAAATACCTTCATCACTATTCGAATCAAATTTCCCTTTCTTTTCACGGTCTTTTAGAATATAACATTTACTGCTGAACACTCTGAGATAGTATAAGTTGGGTTTCTCGTCGTACCACAACTCATAGGGAGTGTTTAAGGTATTTGACCGTAAGTAAACATGATGGATCAAGTAGCAAGCTGTAAAAACCGCCTCTCCCCAAAACTTCAACAGTAAGTTTTTATTATGGATCATTACTCTAGCCATTTCCTGAATATTCTTATTCTTTTTTTTTTTTGCAACTACATTAGCTTGTGGAGTAATGGGTAGAGAGTATTGTTGAATAATCCCCAGAGAGTCACAGTATTCAAACACTTTGGTGTCCTTGAATTCCGTGCCATAATCTCTTCAAATTTTCTCTAGTTTGCGACCCTGTTCATTATGGATTCTATTTACAATAATCTTAAATTCACTGAGGGTTTCATTCTTGTGAGCCAAAAAAGCTACCCAAGTGAATATGGTGTAATCATCTACCATAACGAAAGCATACTTCTTTCCAGCCACAGTAGGTTGTTAAATTGGGCCGAAGAGATCATATGATTAAATCAAGTGGGGCTTTAGTGAGAATATCTCAAGATGATTTATGTGGAACTTTTATTTGTTTACCCTTTTCATAGGCACCACATACACCTTCATCTTAGCATTGATTTTGGGAACACCTATAACAAGTTCTTTGTTAATGATCTTAGTTAGAAGACGATAATTGATGTGACAAAAACGCTTATGCCAAAGATGTGTAGAATCCACCTTAGTCAAATTGCAACAATTACTAAACTGAGTATCCAACAGATAACAATTATTTTTGCCACGGGATCCTTGAAAAATCACTTTTCAGATTTGTCTACAATGCTACATCCATTAGCATGGAAGATAACCTTATGGCCTTTGTCACAAATTTGACTAACAGAAAGAAGATTAGCAATCATACCTTTAGCGTATACTACATCATGAATTTCAGGAACACCATGTAATTTGATCGTCCCCTTTTTGATTATGTAGCAACAGCTCCCATCACCGAATGTTACTAGTCCACCATCAAAGTCACTTGTGTTGACAAACCATGAGAGATATCCAATCATATGCCTGCGACATCCACTATCAAGAAACCATTGAAAGGGTGATGTTGATTTCAGAGAAAAAGCTCCCATACTAGCACTACTAACATGATTGGGCTTTCTTGTTAGTATTGATTGTCTTTTAAGAGCAGGCAAAAGTTGTACAACATTCTTGTGAAGATTTCGTGCAACATTTACTCTTTTTCTAAAAGACAAACATACATGATGAGAGTGATCATGAGAACCACAAAACATACATGTACCAACATCTTGTCATGTCCTTACTAAGAGTGTTGGGCTCATATAATGGGCTGCAAGAATTAATAAATTATAAAACTGATTTATTGTTGGGCTTGTGTTGTAAACTTGTTGGGCTTGTTTTGAATTAGAGTAAGGTTAGATTAATTCCTTGAGATATGAGTAGATGGATGTAATCCTGGCTGTTGAATTAAGTCAATCAGGAGTGGGTGATTAAATACCCAATGATTGTGTAAGGAAGATCTTAATGAATGAAAAACCTATTTTCCTTTGGAAGATAAAATAGGCTCTGGTTTCAGAGAGAAGGTAGCTTGCTACCAAGTAATTCATTCAATCCTTGTACTAGTTCAGTACAATTGGTATCAGACTTCATTCTGGGACCTAAATCATGCTACCCATATGCAACCAATTCCTAGTGAGGTTTCTACTTTAATAGACTCTTTTTCAGATATTTTTTCAAAACCTACACAACTACCACCTTCTCGTCTGTTGGATCATAAGATTCCACTTAAACCTAACTCCACACCTCCTTCTTAGAGACCATACAAATCTCCTTTTATTCATAAAGCTGTTGTGGAACAACTTGTACAAGAAATGCTTTCTGCAGGGCTTATTCAAAAGAGCCATAGCCCTTTTGCTTCTCCCATCCTTTCAGTGAAGAAGAAATACGAAACATGACGGTTCTGTGTCAACTATCGTAAGCCCAATGACTTGACTTTGAAGGATAAATTCCCAATTCCATTAATTGAGGAGTTGTTAGATGAGTTGAATGGTGCAGTTATCTTTACAAAGATTGATTTATTGTCAGGTTATCACCAGATTTTGATCTACCCACCAGACATTCCAAAAACATATTTTTGCACCCATCATGGACACTATGAGTTTCGTGTCATGCCATTCGTCCTTACGAATGCAGCTGTGACATTCCAGGCATTGATGAATGAAGTTTTTCAACCATTTCTTCGCAAGTTTGTACTTTTCTTTTTCGACGACATTCTTGTACACAGTTCTTCCCTTGCAGATCATTTGAAAAACCTTACTCTAGTTTTTTCATTGTTGTGCCAACATTCCTTATATTCCAAATTCTCCGAGTGCAGCTTTGCTCACCCACAACTCGAGTAATTAGGATATTTAATCACTGGAAATGGTGTAACTGCAGATCCTGATAAAGTTGAAGCTATGTCAATTGGACTCAACCATAGAATTTGAAGCAATTACGTGGTTTCTTGGGACTGAATGGTTATTATCGCAAGTTCATCAAGGGGTACGGCAATATATGCAAACCACTCGCAGAAATGTTAAAAAGGGATTCATTCTTTTGGAATGATGATGCACTTACAACATTCTCTTCTATCAAGTCAGCTATGACTCAAGAACCAGTTTTGGCTTTACCAGATTTCACCAAAACCTTTACATTGGAAACTGATACATGCTCAAGAGGTGTGGGTGTTGTGCTTCTACAAGATAACAAACCAATTGCATTTTTCAGTAGGCCATTAGGACCTAAGGCATTGGCTTTATATACATATGAAAAAGAATTTTTGGCCATTGTAATGGTTGTTCAGAAATGGAAATACTACCTAAGTCACAACCAGTTTGTCATTAATACGAATCACCAAAGCTTGAAATACTTGATGGATCAGAAACTCTCCTCAGCCCTGCAATAGAAATGGTTGGTTGAGCTAATGGGGTTTGACTATGTCATCAGGTATAAGAAGGGACAAGAAAATACAGTTGATGATGCACTTTCTCGATTCCCACATGCTTCGTGTTCTGCTTTGTTCATATCTCAAACCCAATGGACAACTGATGTTATCTCTAGCTATACTTCAGATGATGTGGCCCAACAACTTATTCAGAAGCTACTTGTCTCTCCATCTTTACCTAATTTTACATACCAACATGGCATTTTGAGGTTCACACAGAGACTATATATTGGCTCAAGTAATGACATTCATTCCTATATTCTACATTCAGTCCACTCATCTGCAGTTGGCGGATATTCTGGCATTGTGGGTACTTATAACAGAGCAAAGGAACACTTCTTTTGGCCTCGAATAAAATAAGACATCATCCAGTATGTATTTACTTGCGACATCTGTCGATGGAATAAGGGTGAAAATTCATTTCCTGGAGGTCTTCCACAACCTCTTCCAATTCCCGACACGGCATGGAAAGACATTTCTTTGGATTTCATCGAAGGTTTGCCCACATCCTTTCGCAAAAATGTCATTTTAGTAGTGGTAGATCGCCTAACTAAATATATCCATTTTATCCCACTTAGCCACCCCTTCACTGCTATCACAGTTGCTAAGGAATTTCTCTCCAACATTTTTAAGCTACATGGTCTACCTAATACTATTGTCAGTGACGAGACAATTTTTTTATCAGTCAGTTCTGGAAATCATTGTTTAAATCTTTAGGTACTACCCTAAAATTGAGTTCAGCTTACCATCCCCAAACAGATGGTCAAACTGAACGAACAAATGCATGTGTGGAGCAATACTTACGTTGCATGACATGGTCACAACCTAAGCATTGGGTTCAGTGGTTAGCATTAGCAGAGTATTGGTTTAATACCAATTATCATACCAGTCTCGAAATGTCACCCTTCCAAGCATTGTATAGGTATCAACTACCTCATTTAGTTTTTCCAATTCCTACTCCTACTTCTGTGGCTACTGTTGAAGAATACTTGCAAGAAAGAGATGTTATGCTCCAACTACTCAAGAATGATTTGTTTAAATCTCAGAGCAGAATGAAGTTCTTCGCAGACAAAAAACGGTCAGACAGGGAATTTGTTGTTGGTGATATGGTATTTCTGAAACTTCAGCCCTATAGACAGACTTCGGTTTCCATTAGGAAGAACTTCAAGCTTTCTTCTAAGTATTTTGGGCCATTTGAGATTCTTCAGCGCATTGGTTCTGTTGCTTACAAGTTGAAACATCCAGTGGGTTCTCGAATTCATCCCATATTTCATGTCTCACAGCTAAATAGGAAAATTGGTCTTAGTGCAACAACCTTGCCACAACTGCCTCTTGTTGATCACAATGGACATTTTGTCATTGAACCAGAAGCTATCTTACAAAGCAGATTGACACTCCGTGGTGGATTATCAGTACCTCAATTTTTAATTCAGTGGTATAACTCCACTCCTGAGGATGCAACATAGGAGGACACAAAACACATATAAGCTCAATTTCTTGATTTCATCCTTGAGAACAAGGATGCTTAAATGGGGGAGGCAATGTCATGTCCTTACTAAGAGTATTGGGCTCATGTAATGGGATGCAGGAATTAATAAACTGTAAAACTGATTTACTGCTGGGTTTGTGTTGTAAACTTGTTGGGCTTGATTTGAATTAGAGTAGGGTTAGATTAATTCCTTGAGATATCAGTAGATGGATGTAATCATGGATGTTGAATTAAGTCAATCAGGAGTGGGTGATTAAATACCCAATGATTGTGTAAGGAAGATTTTAATGAATGATAAACCTATTTTCCTTTGGAAGATAAATTAGGCTCTGGTTTCAAAGAGAAGGTAGCTTGCTACCCAATAATTCATTCAATCCTTGTACTAGTTCAGTACACATCTTTATTCTTGTATGAAGAATTATGAGCACTTTCAGTTTTCACAAAGTCTAAACCTTGCTTATCTTCTGACATACTACAATTCTTCAATGAAGAATTAGAGGAGTTACTCAAATCCATTGAAGATGACTTTACAGGTTTCAAATTCTTAAGTTTTGCAATTTATGCAAAAAGATCAGAGTTTATACGAATTTTTTCATCCAACTTCTTTTGGAGATCAACAACCTTTTCAGAATGCTCTCGAAGCTCATAATTTTTTATATAAATATCGCAATGAAGTCCATCAATCTTCCTTATCAAATGATGTTTTTATAGACAAAGATTATTGATGAATTTTTTAAAATTAGGATTCTCAACCATATCGATGGTTTCTAGAACACACTCGAAGGTGAGTTTATCCATTTTTGGTGAAGCTTTTTTAGAGACAAAATCGTCCATACTCAGATCACTACAAACACAGACTTATGAGGTCTTATTGTGTTTGCCTTCTCTGATACCAATTGAAAAAGCGGGGGTCTAACAACCACACCCAATATTTCATTTGGAAATCTGAATAGACAAACTTCAATATACTTTCAAGAGAATCAACTAGACAGTTAGACTCAATCTAGAGAAAAGTATATCAAAGAGTTTTATATCTTTATCTCTCAACTCAATCTGTGATCAGCAAATAGGAATTTGAGAGCCCGATTGAATATAAGAGAAATAACTTGAACGATACCAAATACCAATGTTCAAGGATCAATCAATCCCAATCAACAACCAAAGTTTGGATCTCCCAATTGATTGATTCAACGCACAACCTGTGATATTTTAATTATATAACAAAATATAATGCGGAAAAGAAATAACTCAGACACCAGAATTTTGTTAACGAGGAAAACCACAAATGCTAGAAAAACCCTGGGACCTAGTCCATATTTCAACACCACACTGTATTAAGCCGCTACAGACACTAGCCTACTACCAATGAACTTCGGACTGGACTGTAGTTGAACCCTAATCAATCTCACATTGATTCAAGGTACAATTACGCTCCTTACGTCTCTGATCCCAGTAGGACACTACGTACTTGAATACCTTAGCTGATCTCACCCACAACTAAGAGTTGCTACAACCCAAAGTCGAAGAGTTGATAAACAAATCTGTCTCACACAGAAAAGTATATTGGAATAGATAAATCTGTCTCCCACAAAAATACCTAAGACTTTTGTTCCGTATTTTAATAAATCAAGGTGAACATGAACCAATTAATATACCAGACTTATATTCCCGAAGAACAGCCTAGAAATATCAATCATCTCACAATAATCTTAATCGTATGGTAGCGAAACAAGATATTGTGGAATCACAAACGATGAGATGAAGATGTTTGTGACTACTTTTTATCTTGCCTATCAGAGATTAAATCTCGAGCCATTCTTAGAGAAGATAATACTTAAATATGATAGAAATAGCAAGATCAGATCAAGCAACTACAGAGAAAATAGGTGGGTCTGGCTTCACAATCCCAATGAATTTTTTAAGTCGTTAACCTACAGGGTTTCGTGAAAAACCTAAGGTTAAAGGAGAATCAACTCTAGCTTATACAACTAGTATCACACATGAGGTGTGGGGATTAGGTTTCCCAGTTGTTAGAATTTTCCTTTATATAGTTTTCAAATCATGGTTTGCAATCTAAGTTACATTGGTAACAAAGCATTCAATATTCACCGTTAGATGAAAACCTGATTAGATTCAAGATAATATCTTTCAACCGTTAGATCGAACTTAGCTTGTTATACACAAATGAAATGTACCCTCATTTAGGTTTAATAACCGTACCTAAACGTGTACACCATGTTGGCTCAACCGTAGTTAACTGAGGTTAGCTATATGAACACTCTCATATTAGCCTTATTTATATTAACCACAACTAGTTCAAATGACTCAAATGAAACTAGTTAAAGAGTTGTTCAATTACTATATCCTCATAGAAGTATACAAGAACACAATTAAAGCAAAGTTGGTTTGATTCATTCGAATCAATTCATGAACATTATAGCCACGGTTTGCAAAGAATGCATTCCTTAATATATAAATGTATTAGTTCATGAACTAACCGATTTTAGAACTTTAACCACTCAAGTATGCAAACGGGTACGCATACTTGGTAAACTTCCAAACCCAGTAGAAATTCTCGGACCTATACCTTGCGCAAGTATGCGTACCGGTATGTGTACTTGATACACGGAATTTCATAAATACAAGTACGCATAAGGGTATGCATACTTTAGTTCCAGTCATGGATCACATACATGCAAGAATGCACACTATGTTTATAATCCAATGATGGTTAAGTATTCTAAACTCGTATTTCAATCATTGAAACTTTCTTAGAGGATGATAATAGCTGTTTTCACACACTATTAGCATCAAAGCAATTTTCAAGTTATTGAAATAATCATAACGAAACATTCCAAGTCTACACCAAATGATTGTATCACGCAAACCATGTAAGATGTTACTCGAAGATTTTCACATGATCATCTTTTGACTTTCGTCAAGAATATAAGATGAACTTGGTTGAAGCGAAAGCTTACCAACACATATTCCGAGAAATATGTAAACAAGTTAAACTCAGCTCAAAATCTCAGATGTGTATAATCGACAACTATATAATAATACGACTTTTTGTCTCAATATAGGAGATAGAGTAGAAATAGATTTCCAAGTGATAGATGATTTTTAGTCTCCACATACCTTTTGTTGATGAAGTTCCACAAGCTCTCCTTAGTAGTTTTTCGTTTTCAATTGATGAACGTCGTGAAGTCTAATGCTCAACTACACAATCTATCCTAGTCCGAGACATTACTATAACTAGACTATAAATCAAGACTTATAGTTTTGATCACTAACATTGACAAACAAGCTTGAGATAGCAATGCTTTCGAGTTCGATCGAGCAATGCTCTAACACTATTTTCAAGCCCAATATTGCTATGCAACCGCAAAATTTGGGTCGGGTGGATTTTCCAATTATAGGTAGGATGCCACTTGGTGATGATTACCTTCCTTACCAACCTTCACCAGAGACGGGTGACGCATTTTCATATTCTAGTCAAGCGGGTTCATCATCGAATATGCCACCATTTTTTTGGGACGTAGAGACTGTATATATAACTGCATATATTGTTACTGCCTTGATTGTTCCTAGTGCACTCTAACATACTTATCCATACTGGGTAGATGCTACACTAGAATAATACAGTACCAGTTGAACGATTATTATTATCTATATGCCAGTAAACCCCAATGGGAAAAAACTTGGACAAAGGAAAAAGAGCACAAATATCAATATTTTGAAACAAAAAATTCATCGTCTGCGAGATGTTGCCTAGTTAAAACCTTGTTAGGAAAACCACATGGGACAAAACCTGAAACGAAGGGAAAATAGTACAACTTTTGACGATTTATGGATGCTAACTCATCTATATGAGTATTACAGAAAACAAGCATCAAAATAATAACTCTAGTCCATCTGAAAGACGAGTTTATGCTAGCATAATTCTAACTGCAGATTTAATAAAGAAAAGAAAATAGAACTTATGCTACAAAAGCGTAGATTTTGGTGTTTTTAAGGACTCCTCAAAATACCAATAAAGTTGATATCATCAATCAACTAATCCAGATTTCTGGTTTTGTATAAATTTTTTAAAAACACATGAAGGATTGCTAACCCTGACATAATCAAGTTAGGTGGTTGCCTGAATATAATTTGAATATTCCAAGGATCAAAAATTTGAATATGTTCCCCGACAACATACGAGTCATTTAAGGACTACCATGCCAAATGTGTCATATAAGAACATTTATTGAACCAATCCTAGGGTCTGAGCAAAAAGAAAAACCCTCAAATAGTTCATACAACGAACTTATTTCTCTTATAACGCATTATGACTACACCAAACCTGTAAGGCTTGGAAATTTTAAGGTGTTAAGTCTTGGATCCAAAATTGCGTTAATTGAGAAATTATATGAATCCAATCTAATTTGGATTGTATGCCAACCAATCACATATGTCGATATTCCTATGCAGAGGTCGGGATTCACAACCACCATCATTTATTATTTCAAAAGATAATATAAATGAATATTCGACAAATTTATAGCTTACTACGATCCCACATAACCCAAATGTATGCATACTTTGAAAAATTCAAAATTTACTGGTACCAGCGCCCACATGCATTATAATCTCCTATTATTTAAATGAAGAGGTATGAATTATGAGAATGGAATCATATTATGATAAACTCTATCAGAGCACTATCTAGCTTGTACTAAATGCTACATGCTTGCTAGAAGTGATTGGATTTTACTTTTCAAACAACATAATAAGCTTATGGAAAAGCTAAATGAGATATTTTCACGCCTAGTAGCCAACCTTTTTCGATTTGATCAAAATGGGAGAGAAACGTTTGGTAATGTATATTCTCCCCCTGATTATGGCGGAAATATAATTATCTCATATACGAAAACAAGCTCGCAGAGTATTACCCAATTAAATCGAGGACATATACTCGTAATAACATCTGGATTTTAACAATACCAGTTGGACCGTAGATAATGACTTTAAAAGTCATAAAAGAAATGTCCAAATAAATAAATAAATAAAATTATAGTCTAGTTGACGTAAAAATTTATTAAGAACCATGAATGGTTAACACAAAAGGTTTATACACAGTGAATATTGAATAAGTTGTGATTAACACAAAAGATTTTGGTTCAAGAACTTCACACTAAAATCAGGTTTACAGACTTGCTTCTGTTTAACCATTGATTGTGTTGAGTAAGAGATAAACTCTTTAGTATTATTCTTGGTTGAGTTTTTACTCTCGGAATATTATTAAGGTTTAGTTCATACAGATTTCCAAACTAAATATTAGGTGTGGTTGTTAGACCCCCGCTTTTTCAGTTTGTTCATTTTGCTCCCATTATGGACTCAACAAACATGAAAAATGGATGTTCAAACCAACAACTTTGTTGGTTTGTTCATTGAGTTGGAAGATGTAGAGGGCGCTTGAAGAAAGGACGGGCGAACTTCTCTCCAGAGCTGACGTTGGAGAAATAAATGCTAGCGATTGTATCTCCAGCGCGCACTCTTGAGTAAAGCGCCAACGCTTGTCCTTCCAGCGCCACGTGATTCATAAAAGCGCCAACGCTTATCCTTCCAGCGCCACGTGATTCATAAAAGCGCCAACGGTTGAATCTGGACGACTGCAAACTCTTGTGATCTAACGGCTATAATTTTTGAGTTCTATAAATACTCCTCATTTTAACTCCAAATTCACACATTCTACACATTCTTCACTCTCAAATCATCTACAAAAATGCCTCCCAGAGTTCGTGGTATTAGATTCACTCAATAAGATGATTTAACTATTTGTAGAGCCTTTGTTTTTCATTCACAAGATACTGTCATGAGCAATGTAGCCGATTCGACCGAAACTTTCTGGGAGAAAGTTTACAGAATGTTCACCGCTGAAACGGGGAACATCCATGGGCATGATTCTGGCGTATGGCCGTATCACTTTAGTTCAATTAATATGAATGTAGTTCGCCGCATTACTAATTGAGAATCACAAAAATAAGCTCAACGGTGAAGCCGAACATGAAGTACTGCCCAGAACTCTAGCGATGTGGGAAGCATCTCACGGTGGTCGTCTTTTCGACTTCCATGCTTGTTTCAACATTCTTAGGGTGATCAACAGATACGATCCCTACATCGGCCTATGAATTCCACCACCTGCCGAGAATTGACTATATAGTAGTTGTTTTAATATAATATATTTCTTTTATTCTCATGTATGATGTGGTTGTTCAATGCAGTATGTTTTTATTTATGAGATTGATGGTGCAATGTTTAATCGAGGAAAATTTTAAATTACTTATGATATTGATGGTTTAGATAATAATCGTAATAACACAAAATAAACAACAAACTAAATAACATAATACCATAGTGAATCGATTTTTCCTTCATCTTCAATCAGCCCACTCCACCAAAAAACACTTAGGACATTCCCAGAAATGCCTTCCATATGTGTCTTCTTCATAAGAAGTCCGCAAATGCATAAAAGTCTTGCAATCGGGCTTTGAGCATCCACTGATTCTCTGTGGACAATGTTTGTATTCGTGATCTCCATATCCACAATGCTTGTAGTGTAATAACTCCTTCTTCAATTTGGCTTTAAGTTTGAAGTTTTTGCAGAGTGTTGCAATCTTTTCTTCTTCTTCTTTTTTAATCTTCATAACATCATCTAGTATATGTGGTTCCTCTGGACAGTTAGGATCTTGACATTGCAAATACCTGAGATTTTCCGGTTGTGATTCAATCACCATTCTGATGCGTGAACAACCTTCCCGTGGACACTTTGAATATATCCAAGGGCATTGCATAAGACTGTGGTTATCCATGAAACATAATGGACAAACCTCTTTTGCTTCGACACATAATATTTGCTTCGCTTTTCCTTTAGAAAACATGGTGGATGTTGAGAAATAAATTCGTTGGTTGGTTGAGAGGCTATATTTATAATAAAAATAATAAGCGTCGGTAATTCAAACGGGCGGTTTTATTATAGTCACTCGGTTTTACTACAAACGCCAACTCATATGGTAATTCAAACGGGCGCTTAAAGGAAAGCCGCGCGGTTTTCCTACTAATGCCTACATTTCCAAGGGCTCGATTTTCTTTCTCGACCTATAAATTCCATTCTTCCCATTTCCAAAATCACATCTTTTTTTTTATAAAACTCTTAATCTCTCTCACTCTGCAAAAATGTCTGTTAAAAATCGTGGTCCTAATTTTACTGAAAAAGAGGATATAACTATATGCAAAACATATTTTTTTCATAGGGTAATCACTGGTACGGGCTTTCAAGACGGTTCATTTTGGGAAAACGTTTTTTCAATATTCGTCTCACTGACGGGAAACCCATGAACCGATATGCTCGTCGATTGCTTGCTCGTTTTCAATCTATTAGGCTTACAGTCCAGCCATTTCTTGCTCTGGTAATGGAAATTGATCGAGAAAAGTTCATCGGTGTAACTGAAGATGAAGTGATCCAAACAACTCTTGATAATTGGGAGGAAGCTCACGACAAACCTTTTCATTACGAAGCGTGTTTTAGAATTTTAAAAGATGGTCCATCTCAAGCACATTTGTACTGCACTCGAATGCCGCTCCCGATATTTAAAATAGAAGAAGATGTTACTCTTGTTCGATGTTGGTCACATCGAACGATGATACCAATGAACAATGACTATTTCTAAGAAAGAGTATTGGGACATTTTGTGGCATCGCGGAACGAAACCATAAGAAACAGTAAGAGCCTAGAACTAAGAATTGCATTCATTAATAAGGAAGTCAAACATTATACAAAGGTTTTGTGGATGGTTCACCGTAGCTATTATGGACTATCCAACGAAGAACTGGTGAGTATCTTACCTTTGTCCTCACTGATCAACTGCATCATAAATATCTGAACCCGTTGTTTATATGTTTTACAGAAAACCATCGCTCAGACAAAGTTTACTGAAGAAAGCGGAAGAGATTTTAAGCATTTTGAGTGCTATGAACTCTACAGAGAGAATGTCGCTGGATTTGATGTTTTTGTTGTGGTTTATTAAAATGTACTTTTATGTTATTTGCAAGTTTAAATTGTAATAAATTTCGCTTCATTGATGCCAATTCTTTTACAAGATATAAACTTATGCAATAATAAAATGTACTAAACAACTTCAATAAAAATCAAGTACAAGTTTTGGCCTCCTGTTTATCTTCATTTGACGTATCTTCCATTCAACGTGCTCTTTGACAGTATCTCCTTTGTTTTTGAATTTTTTGTTGTTAACTTTCAAAACTGGAGCTCTTCTTTGCCTTTTAGCGGAACATTTTCTTGGAGCAACTTCAAAAACTTGCACTTCCCTCTTATAATTTTCAATCTTTTTAAAACTCCCACATATCTTAGAAACAACAGCTTCAAGTTTTGCATTGCAAAAAAATGTGATCACCTTTTCAGCCATTGAAATAGATTTTAGAAGAGAAAATTCAAGAGAAGTGAATGTGTGAGTGAATTGTTTGAAATTGATGGTAATTTATAGAGGTAAAAAGTGAATTTTGAATTTTAAAAAACTACCCGTTGGCGTTTTTGCTACAAACTCCAGCGACCTACGTACAAGCGTCGCGTTGAAGCTTTGAGCGCCGACGCCTGTCCTTCCAACGCTGGTGTTTTACTTTCTTACGAATGCTAGCGTTTTTTTTTTTTGCCCGCACGCTTGTTATCGAACGCCGAGTGCTTTACCATAGTGGAAAAGCCAGTTTGGCCATCCACCTGGCTCAACAAAAAAATGGGTTTGTTCATTCCCATAGGAATTGCCCTAAAAAGTTATAGTAATTGGACTAAAAGGGAGGGATAATTGTGTCAAGTGAAAAAGACCATGAACACCGAATCCAAATTTTTTATGTTAATTGATCACTTAGATTTTACTAAAAAGTGACCATATAAAGGTCATCTCTTGCTTCGCTCGATCGGCCCAAATACATTTAATCCAAAGTAGATTTAGATATTAATTACATCAAAACTAATCGATTTTACAATTGATAATTGTTTTAGTTTTTACATCAAACCATAACCAAAACCGTAGTTTTTATCTTTTTAAATCAAAACCAACCATCAATAGATGGAGATTCGATTTTCCCCTACTCGATGCGATTCGGTTCGGTTTTACATCAAACCATAACCAAAACCGTAATTTTTATCTTTTTAAACCAAAACCAACCATCCAGTAAATGGAGATTCGATTTTCCCTGCCTCGATACGGTTACCATATACGGCCTAGAGAGGATTCCTCCTACTTTCGTACGATAATTTAGTAAATTTGTGAGAAACAGGAGGCATTTTGCAAGTCCCAGGCCCTATCCATTTCGTTCGATAAATAGTCACAGAAATATCATTTCCCTCCTCCTCTCTCTCCCTTGCTCCTTTCCCCTCCTAGTCCTACATATCAAAACCTTATCAGGAGCGTTACACTGTTTGAGTCATGGCTTCATCTTCTTTAGTCCTCCCATCAATCTCTGTCAAAACCCTAGTTTTATCCAAAACGGGAAGAAACACTTGTTTGTCTTTACCATCTTCAACTCTTTGTCTTTCTTCTTCTCTCAAAACCAAACCCATTTCGGTTTCTTCTTCATTTCCATCTAATAAAGGGTGTTCATCTTCTCGTTTTGTTACAAGGGTTGCCGCTGAATTTGACCAAGCTTCTTCTGGTCGAGATGAAACTAATTTCTCCTGATTTGAAGATTTTTGTGGGTAATCTTCCTTTTAGTGTAGAAAGTGCTGATCTTGCTGAATTGTTCGAACAATCTGGTACTGTTGAGATGGTTGAGGTGGGTTTTTGTTATCTCTCAATCTTCAATAAAAATCAAAACTTTGTATAATCGGTGTATCATTTTTATTCAAGGTTTAGGGTTTATGGCACCTTATCCAAATTTGGCTGGTTTAGGGTATACCAACTGGCGTGGTAGTAAAATTTTGCTATTTTTTTTTACCGAAGACTTGTAAAAACTGAATTTGTTTGTCCTTGTTCAGGTGATATATGATAAAATTAGTGGAAGAAGCAGAGGATTTGGGTTTGTGACCATGTCATCCACCGATGAAGTTAAGGCTGCAGTGGAGCAATTCAATGGCTATGTAAGTTTTCTTGATGACCTAGTTTCCAGTTCAGTTCATTGTGTTACATTATGTTAAATGAAAAGATTTACTTTTGGGTAAGTTACAGGATTTGCTGAAGGTGTTTTAAACATTGTTTAGTGTATTTCATTGAGGTCGTTGAACATCTGTATTCATTAAATTATTTCATCGAGGTCCCGGACTGTAAACTCATTGGAGATTGAGTCGTTAAAACATTGGCTAAACCAAGTTAGTAGAGGTGGTTGGATTCTATGCCACTCGAAGTAGAAGCGTTGCGTATTCAAGTATTGTTATTATTAAATAAATTAACAGTGAGAAGAAGTATTTTGAAAGCTTAGTTTCACTTAACAGTGGCACTTTTGCGAGAAGAGGATGAATAGCATTATGAATAGTTTTGGCCCTTTCAAGATTTTGAAAATTCGTATCTTTCTCGACTGTCTTTGATGTTCCAAGCTGTTTCTAATGTTGTCAATTGAAATGCCATTTCCTGTATATGTTATAAAAGATTCTCAATGTGAGTGCCCTGTTTCAATTTTTATTTATCCGGTGAATCATGGTATCTGTCACAGGAAATCGATGGGAGGCAATTGAGGGTGAACTCTGGTCCTCCTCCACCAAAGGATGATTATTCCTCAAGGCCACCCCGAATTGGTGGTGGTGGTGGCAGTTTCGATTCTTCCAACAGGTGTTATGTTGGCAACCTTTCATGGGGTGTCGATGATTTAGCACTTGAAACCTTGTTCAACGAGCAAGGAAAGGTTTTGGAAGCCAAAGTGGTTTATGATAGGGAGACTGGTAGATCAAGGGGTTTTGGGTTTGTCACTTACGGCTCTGCTGAAGAGGTCCAGGGTGCAATTGATTCTCTAGATGGCGCTGTAAGTACACGAGTGTTGGAGTGTTTCATTTTAACCAGGTGGTGCTTATTGTTTAGGGCTCTGGTGTTTATTTTGTTTGTTTTTCTCAAATTGTTTTGCTGTGGACGTAATGCAGGATTTGAATGGTAGATCAATCCGAGTGAGCGTGGCAGAAGCAAGGCAAAGGCGCCAATTTTGAGTGTTGCAGCTTAGTTAAATTTGTAGGTTTTACAGTAATATTTACTCTATTTGTTCCGCACTTAGATTTTTACATTTGTTGTTTGGTACTCCTTGTGAGTGATCTCTAAGGTTTATGAATCCCAACCGACTAATTGTGCTCAAAACAGATACTCGAGAGTCTCCGGTGCTATGTGAATCTGCTTTACGACGAGACGTAGTATAAGGCCTCCTCTGATCACTGTTTTTAAGTATACCTATGAACTGTGAACAAACTACTATATCTTGAAAGGGTAACATGAACTGCATGTTTATGATGATTTTGGTGAACATGAATTCATATGATAAATATAAAAGCAGATGACCATCTTTTTGCACATCTTGTGTCGTTCCCCCGGTGCGCTCACGTCTTTTGATCCTTTTTAGGTTTTTTTTTATGCTGTAATGGTGAATGTCATTGTGGCATACATCTGAAATGAACTTTTGAATAACTTGTTAAGTTCCAACATGGGCTTTTTGGTGGTTTAAGCTATCTTATGTTCTGATACTGATGGTCCCACACTTACTGATTTCAGTCGCTGAAACTTAATTTCTGTTTCAGAAGTCAAGATAGCATTATAATAACCACCACCGCCATATGTTTATGTTTTATATGTGCAGAATTAGACGTGTGCATACTGCATAATTTAAGTTTTTCTACTTGAATCTCTAATTCTTTGTTTATCTCTCTAGCACAGACCACACACCCTCATCATCTTTGATTAATCTGTTAGTTTTTGCAATGTTATTAGCTGTGTAATGTGGAACATTTCATTATAGTATATATAGTTATTAGTTACGGCGATGACATATTCATGACTCATTCATGACTCATTCCAACACTCCCCTCAAGCGGGTGCGTAGATATCATGCATTCCTAGCTTGTCGAGGAAAGAGTTGAATGGTCGACTAGGAACTCCTTTAGTTAGCATATCTCAACTGTCTTCGGTTCTTACAAACGGAGTGCTTGATAATCCCAAAGATTCAATTTCTCTTTAATGAAATGTCTGTCCACCTCCACATGCTTTGTTCTCATTAAGTGCCGGACTCGGATTGTGAGCAATGCGATGCGCGACCTTGTTGTCGCAAAGTACAACCTCATAGGATCTTTAGGACCGAAACCAAGCTCTTGTCAACAATATTCGTAACCACAATAGCTCACATATTCCATGAGCCATAGCCCTAAATAAATTCGCACGCCGGATCTAGCTACAATCGATTGCTTCTTCTTCGCCAAGTTACTAGGTTCCCTCCCACAAATGAACAATATCCAGGAGGTAGACCTACGATCAATTACGGAGCTCGCCTAACTGCATCTCGTGTATGCTTCAACCTTTGTGTGGTTATTACGAGAAAATAAGAGTCCTTTTCTTTGGTGCCGACTTTAGGTAGCGAAGTATTCTGTGACTTCGCATCCATATGTGTCTCTCTCGGAGCATGCATAAACCGACTTACAACGCTCACAGAGTATGCAATATCGGACGAGTGTGAGAAAGATAAATCAATCTACCCACTAACCTCTCGATATCTTTCTTTATCCGAGGAATACCATCGGTGTCTTCTCCAAGCTTCGATCTTGGTTCCATTTTGGTGTGTCAATAGGTTTGCGACCTAGCATTCTGTCTCGGCTTAGAAGGTCTAGGACATATTTCCTTTGAGAGATGTAAATGCCCCTTTTCGATCTTGCCACTTCAATTCCTAGGAAGTAGCACAATTCTCCAAGGTCTTTTATTTCAAATTCCTTGGCCAAGTAAGATTTTACCTTCCCCATTTCTACCACATCATCGCATGTCATTATAATGTCATCCACATAGACAATAAGCATGGTCAGCTTTCCGTTCCTTGAACGTTTGAGGAATAAGGTGTGATCTCACGACTTTGCCGAAATCCATATCTCCGCATACTTTGGGTAAACCGTCCAAACCACTCCTTGGAGATCGCTTGAGACCGTATAAGGATTTCTTCAACTTACATACTTTCCCTTCATTAGTGGTGTTTGAAATCCAGGAGGGATGTCCATATAGACTTCCTCTTCCAAATCACCATTAAGGAAAGCATTCTTCACATCGAATCGATGAAGTGGCGGAGTCCTTGTTTGTCGCTACGGATAACAAGACACGAATAGTGTTCATCTTAGCAACAGGAGCAAAGGTTTCTTGGTAGTCAATTCCATAAGTCCGAGTGTAGCCTTTAGCTACTAATCTTGCCTTATGTCTTTCAACCGCTCCATCGGACTTGTACTTCATGAGAAATACCCATTTGCAACCGACCGTCTTCTTCCTTTTGGCGGTTTGACCACATCCCATGTGTCATTCTTATCTAGGGCTTCGATTTCTTCAATTGTAGCTACCTTCCACTTCGGATCAGCAAGAGCATCTTCAATCCTTGTAGGTATACTCACAGATGATAATTGGTTCGCAAACGCAACATAAGTAGGAGACGGCCGATGAGAAGACACAAAGTTAGAAATAGGGTGGCCGAGAGAAAAACCATATCGAGTTGGAGGATTGCGAGTACGAGTAGGATATCTAGAAGAACTCGGGTTTTCTTCTTCCACCACATTGGTAGACTCATCAATCGAAATTTCATTCTCGTCGACTCAAAGTAGTTTCAATATGAGGTTCTAGTTCGTAATTACATCGTCAGGAGTAGACAATTGATGAGGTGAGAGAGAGGGGCTTTGTGTCTTCGTTTGTACACTTGAAGTTGAAGAAGTGAAGGCGCCGTTGGTGGAGTAGTCTCACTTTGTTGAAGTAGTGAAGACGCCATTGGTGGAGTCGTCTCACCTTCCTTATTTATGTTAGGTGCGAGAGCATAGGTCATACCATAAATCATACCCATGCGATCTTCACCAATTCTACTCTCCCCCAAGAGAAGTCTCAACTCTCGAGAAGTAAGGGGTATCTTCACTAAAGGTTACATCCATAGACACAAAACTTTACCGGAGAGGGTGACAACACTTGTAACCCTTTTGGGTAGATGAGGGTCCTAAGTAAATGCATTTAAGAGCCCTAGGATCTAGTTTATCTTCTTACTGTTTGTGAACATGAACATAACAAGCACATCCAAACACCTTTGGTGGAACCCGTCAGAGGTTGAAATGAAGTACCAACGGAAAGTGCCTCAAGTGGTGTTTGAAAATCAAGAGGCCGAGAGGGCATCTTGTTAATCAAATGTGTTGCCGTAAGAATAGCATCGCCCCAATACATTTTTTGGCACATTCATACAAAACAATAAGCATCTAGTAACTTCTAGCAAATGACGATTCTTACGTTCGCCGACTGTTTTGTTGAGGGGTATCGGAGACACGTGGTTTGGTGAACTATTCCTTGATCTAAGAAATAAGATGATAATCCGTGGTTTAGGTACTCACCACCACGATCAGATCTTAACACTTGAATCCTCTTGTTGAATTGAGTTAGGATAAACTTATGAAATATTTTGAAGACAGAGTAGACTTCACTTTTGTCCTTCAATAAGTATACCCATGAGACTCTAGAGTAGTCATCAATGAAAGTGACAAACCACCGTGCACCGGAAGGACTAATGACACGTGAAGGACCCCAAACATCACTATGTATAATTGCAAAAGGAGATAAGCTTTTATTTATACTTAAAGGATATGGGACACGCTGATGTTTAGATAACTCACACACTTCACAGTGGAGTTTCGAAATATCTAGCGCAGAAATAACTTCGGAAATAACTTTTTTAAGTACCCAAAAGAAGGATGTCCCAATCGTTTGTGCCATAGCCGGATTTGCTCTTCTACCTTAGATATTCTTGTTGAGTTGTAAGCCCTTGTCTTGTCATCTTGTGTTTCCCCTTGCAAGTCCAAGTAGTAAAGGCCCCTCTCTCTTTACCAAGTCCAATCGTCGCTCTGTGAGTAGGTCCCGAAATACACAATGTGAGTCAAAAAAGGTAACACTGCACTTTAACGCTTTGGTTATTTGGCCGATAGAGAGCAGGCTAGAAGACAAATTCGGAACATTTAACACAGAGATAAAGACATAGATTTGGTTATCTAGGTATTTGTCCTTCACCCGAGACAATTGTTGGAGATCCATCTCATTGTCAAGATACAAGGTTTACTAGGACTTGTACTATAAGTAGAGAAAAGATTTGTGACGGTAGACATGTGGTCGGTTGCTCCACTATCGATAATCCAAGACCCTTTAGATTTATCGCATGTAGTGTTCGTGCCCTACCGCAATTCTTCGTGTTACCTGGTTGAGCTAAGGAAGTAGACCCACAAAGCATTTTCCTTGGACGATAGCATCGCGCACATTCTTTAATCATCCATTCCGGCTGGTCTTGAGATGAATGAGAATAGCCACTGCATTGCTGATGTAGGTTGATGTTCCAGCTCATGGTGGTGGTATATGCCCTCGAACCACCGATCGACCTCCTCTTCTTCCTTCACTACCGCCACTCGAGTTTCCCCCTCTTCTAATGTTGTTCGCCATCATGACGACCATTGAGCTTGTAACAAGTTTCCCTGGTATGTCTACGCTTGTGACAATAATCACGATACAATGAGTCTTTCTCATCGATTTTTGGTTGTTTTCGCGTGTTGATGTTGGCGGAGTAATCACATTCAAGGTGAACTTTCTGTGGCATTGGAGGTATCATAGTTGCCTCGACGAAGTTCTTCCGATCTAACTGCCATATACTTCTCGTAGGTTTGGCAATGGATTTTTTCCCAACACTTGGATTCCGATTGGATCAAAACTCGAGTCAAGCCCGGCAAGGAACTCAATAATTCTCCCTTTTTCAATTCTTTTTCGCAATGTTGTGGTATCGTGCACACACCATGTCTAAGGGTTTTGTAGGAATCAAGTTCTTGCCATATAGTTTGAAGTGCATTGAAGTAGACGGATAGAGGTCTGTTTTTTAAGTAGTCTCGATTACCGACGATTCAATTCATAGATTTGTGTCGCATCACCGCCGTGACATAGATCTGCGTGATCGCTCCTCCCACACTTCTTTTGTTGTGGTTAAGCGCATACAACTGCTCAGCCGGATATCTGGAGTCATTGAATCTATCAACAAGCTCATTATCATGGCATTCTCTTGAATCCATGTATCATATGTAAAGGTCTGCTTCCTTTGGACAAGCTTTACTTCGATCGTGGCACGCAAGTTTTCCTTTACCCGTAATGTAAAGTTTCACGCGGTGAGACCAAACAAGGTAATTTGTACCATCAAGTTTACAAGATATATTTCTGCTCATAGTATTATTGTGAGAAGTATCTAGAGATGTAGAACTAATAGCACGAGAGGAAACAATTTTCTCGGGGGTTTTATCCATTAAATCATTTGCCTTCAACTCAGCAGAGATAATAAAGAGAGAAAAAAATAAGAACAACTTTCAAAGAAGGAACCACAACTTTCAAATGGAGAAACCTATTTATCGACGACCACCGGGTTCTTCAAGAACAACTTATGAATCTAACTTTCAAGTCCGATTTGATTGAAGCTATAGTAGATTGAAGCTATAAAGGGGATCTAGGTTAGGTTTTCTCTTCTCTGCACTCCTTTGCTCGATACCATGAAGAAACAGAGAAAGAGATAGTGAAAATGGGTTATCATTTCCATAGGAGAACCTCCTCTTTTATACACTTGGGTAACCTATTACGCTTTTACTTTCAACTCACACAATTAGGGTTAGGAGAAAATATCTCTAACACTCACCAACTCACTAACACTCACCAACTCACTCTACAGTAGTTTAACTCTATAGTGTAACTGTACAGTGGCAGTATGACATATTCATGACTCATTCCAACAATTAGATCCTATGTTTGACAGATACAACCAAGTAGCTGCCTTTATGTAAGCTGATGAATAAACAGTGAGGTACACAACAATACAACATTGGTTTCGTGGGGACCAGTTTAAGACAGTGTTCCTCATTTTCTTTTTAACCCAACAAATGTTGATTGTATAATCTTACTATAATAAAGTAAAGACCCCCTTTTGATGAAGTTTTTTTTTTAGTCATAAAAAAATAAAATAGTTTGGTGTCACCTTGATATTACTAATATGACCTTAATTATGAATCATTACTATACATATATTCAAAAGTAAGAATGTATATTAAACTAATGATTACATATTTACAAGAATGCCATTGTTTTAAAATTAGATCTAAAATTTTTAAAACTTAATATCTTTTAAAATACATACCAGATTTTTACAAAATTAGTATATTCGGAAAGCTCTTTGAATTATCTACGTACTGAGTACAAATAAGAATATTAAAAAAAAAATTATTAAGATTTTTTTTCATCACCATCAAATTTAGTGTTGTTAAAGTAATCAAAATCAAGCATGTGCATCGCACATGTGGTCTTACTAGTTTACATTAAAAAAACCTCCCACGCATGAGCAGTTCTTGTCAAGCCTGTAGAACAATCTCCCCCCTAAGTTCACCTATTTAGTCATCGCTCATCATTTCCTGGCCCACATGGAATTTATATATATATATATATATATTTTTATTTTTATTTTTATTTTCTGATCGGCAAAGAAGAAATTTATTGATCAAAAAAGAATAGGGTATAAAAGGATTATACCACCTAGTTACAAGGAAAAGAAAAACAAATCCAAGGATTATACCCAAATCCAATTAAATTCTGTTATCCAAATTTATATGTTGTTTCAAGAGCAAAGAATTCTCTTGTTGCTGATATGGGAAGTTTGGTTGGTAGTACTGTCATTTGGAGCCTGCAAATTCCAAGAAGACTTAATGCTGCAGCTAGAATTGAACTGAATCTTTTAACTGAAGATTTGAACAACTTCAATTTCAATATGAGTGCTGATGATGAATTGCGGTGGTCCCTCAACAAAAACAATCAGTTTTCTGTCAGTTCTGTGTATGAAGCCTTGAATGTAGAAGATACTTCTCTTGTGTCAGGTCCGGTTTTTAATCTCATATGGAGACTTAAATGCCCTCCCAAAATTGGATTCTTCCTTTGGCTTATTGCTTACAACAGATTGCTCACTAGAGATCTTCTTAAAAGAAGAAACATTGATGTCCCAGCAAACTGTCTCTTCTGCAATGAGATTGAAACAACTTCTCATCTATTGCTTCACTGCAATTTTGCTACTCAGGTTCGGAGTGATTTTATGAAGAAGCTTAACTGGTTTTTCTCAATGCCTGCTACAGTTGAGAATGTGCTTCATGCTTGGAGTTTAATTCAAAGTGACAATGCTTCAATTGCAATTTGGAATCTCATTCTTGCAGCCATTATGTGGTGCATTTGGAAGGAAAGGAATGCCAGAGCTTTCTCTGACAAAAGTTGCAATGCAAGAGCTGTTATCAACAAAGCAATTTATTGCTTATTCTCTTGGTCTTTGGCTATTAAAAAATTTGAAGGTGTAAACTCAGCTGAAGTTATGAAACAGTGGGTAGTATGTGTGAAGGTCTATTTTTCTCATTAAGATTGGTAGTCTGTTACCATCTTTTTCTATGGAATTTATATTTTCTTATTCTTAATTGTTGGGTAGATGTGAGATGCAAATGTTATGCCCGTTTTCAAGTCATATGATTATGCACTTGTTTTAATAACTGAAGCCTTTCACTAGTTAACAACACACACATCAATTGGGACTAAAAAAATATGAAACATGTTTTTGGGCATACCAAAAAATTACCGGGCATACTCAAGGTTCGGCTCACAATTTTTTTTTTGCCTATGTTTGCAAGGTTCGGCTGATAACTTTAAAGCGGAACTTAGACAAAATGTATGCCCGTTAATTTTTTGGTATTCCCAAAAACAGCTTTCAAAAATATATATTAAGGGAACTGATATACTGTGACGTGTAAAGAGAAAAAGATAATGATGGGCCGGAAGGTAATGCTTTAAAAAATTTCAAGCTACTTCTGGGCCGAGATCTCGCTCTTTGTCGGTTCACTTTAAAAAATTCAGCTTCTTGTGTTGTTCATCTCTTCTCCTGTTCTCCATACACTAGAGAGTCAGATATCAAAACAAAGATCAACAAGAATTATTATAGACGGTTAAAGATCAGCTTTTGCAGTTGACAGACACTGAAATTAGAATTGCGTTTCAATGTAAATTTCAACACCACAAGTTATAATTTTGTTTAGTCACACTAATCTAGTATTTGGAATTGTTGATGACTCTAAACAAGCTACAGTAGATTCTTGGCATCACCCACCACCAAGAGATTTTCTTTACTTGAACTATGACTGACGGACCTACAGCTGGGCTAACCCGGGCTTTAGCCCAGGTAGTCGTCACAACCCAACAACCTAAAAAATAAAATGTTATGAGACATGTTTTTGGGCATACCAAAAAATTACCGGGCATATTCAAGGTTCGGCTCACAAGTTGTGAGCCGAACCTAGACAAATTGTATGCCTAATAATTTTTTGGTATGCCCAAAAACAACCCTCAATGTTATACCGGACCAAGGCTATTAGCCCAGGCTGAGAAAAAAATTAAAACTTCTTGGGTCCGTCCACTATCTAGTCACACTAAGCTAGTATTTGGAATTGTTGATGACTCTATACAAGCTACAGTAGATTCTTGGCATCACCCACCACCAAGAGATTTCCGTTACTTGAACTATCCCTGTGGTCTGCAGACCTCTCCATTTAGCTTGTAGCTCTGCTTCTTTGGCTGAGCTTACATAGACACAGCTTTACATTCCTGTACTTGGTAATGTCCCATTGTCGTGATAAGGGAGTCTTGGTTCAGTTCCAATAACAGTGTTAGCCACAGGCGCAATCTTTGTGCTCCAACATTAAATATTTTGGGGTTCTTTGTTATGTTTCGAGGAGGCTCTTTGACATGCCTGCACGAAATTCTTTGCACGGTTCAGAGGAAAGCTTAAATTTTTCCCAATGGCGATATCTACACTATGAATATCTATTGCGAAGTGGGCTCGTTGCGAAATTTGGTTCTTTCTTTGCATGTTTACAAGTAGAATTTCTAATACGGACTGACGCTGTGGGGTGAGCAAGCACGACAAAGTGGCTTGCTCGAGAATACGAAGGAAGGTATTATGAATGGGAGAAGTAAAATGGCATGAGGTACGTGTCGGTACTCCATTGATCATGACAAGCTAACGTAGTCAACTCATCAAGGTAGTATAGTACATTAATCAGTTAATATAGTTTGCTTATTTTGATGATCCCTTTGCTGTTTTCACTCTCTCTCTCTAACTTTGATGAATCTGGATTGGAAGATCCATACGTCTCTCCTCTTCTCTGCCTACACTTCAGGGGAAAAAATGTGACTACTTATAAACTAATCCATATGAAGTTAAAATAGTGCATAGTTTAATTCAGATATTCCGAATTTTTTGAATAATTTTATATATAAAATTCATTGACAGTTGGGAAAAGAAATTAATTATTAGTTACAAGGTGAATCCCAGAAGAGAAGAAGTAGAACTAAGTGAAAGTTTTGTAGTTTCTTTTTGTTGTTTTTTGTTATTTAAATTGTGTATCTCTTGCCACTTTTGTAAGCAAATGTAATACCTTTTACGGCTTGGAAGACAAATCAGTGAAGTTAACCACTTTACCAGACTTCCTTTCTAGTGCTTTCTCCAAGTATTTTGTCTGAAAGTCCAAATCTCACATCTTCTCAATCTGGGTATGAATTGTAAACTTTGCAGTCAAATATGAACTTGATGGGCAGAATTGAGAAATTCAAGTAAGTTACTGTTCAAATTCTTAGATATCCCTGTGCATTTGTTTTAGTGCCAGTATAGAAAAGCTGTTTTTGATTTTAATTTCATGATTGACTTTCTGGTTCAGATTTGAGAATAGAAGTCCACATTGGAACCTGAATGTGGCTATAACTGTTATTGAGTGAAAGATGTAGTATAAAGATCTAGAATAATAAATATAAAAATATTTTTTTTTCGCTCCCCTTGTAGAACAGGCTTGACTAATACTTGTTGACCCAAAGTTATTTTTCTCTTCTTTGCTGATAGTTGTTAGTTTGCTCACAGGAATCTTGATGAAAGCAGTTATTGAAGGTGTTCACATTTCTTTTGCATCCATTGCCTAACATTTAAGAAGTTCTTTGGCTTTTGTCAGAAGATAGAGGAGCACGGGCACTAAATAATTCACGGTCGAAACTTCTTCGACTTTCTATGGAATACACTAAATCAAGATCAGTGAGGTTATTCATTTCACTCTTTCAGTGAAGTTAGTACAGATATTGGTTTGCCTTGAGTTGCTTTTAGTTCTTGACATAATAATTGAATCCAATCTGACATATATTGGTTGCTCTGGAATAAATGTTTTAGATTTCAGGATGATGCTGAGGTTTCTAAGTACACAGCAAGTAAAGTAGACAATTTGGTTAGGCTGACTTACAAGATAGATGGAACACAGTTCCCTGATTCAAGCCCGAGGATGTCCGACGCTGATGGGTCAGACAGGATAAGCAAATCCTTAAAATCTAAAGTTCTATCAAGAGTATTTTCTGAAGACTACGAAAGAGCCAATAAGAAAATATTGGATCCCCGTGGATCATTAATTCATCGATGGAACAAAATGTTCTTAATAGCGTGTTTACTTTCTCTTTTTGTGGATCCATTATTTTTTTTCATACCAGGTGCTAAAGATGACATGTGTATTGAAGTTGGATTAGGTCTTGAAATATTCCTCACTGTTGTAAGATCATTAGCGGATGTGTTTTACATAGTTCAGATATATGTACGGTTTCAAACAGCTTATGTTGCTCCATCCTCTCGTGTATTTGGTAGAGGCGAGCTCGTAATAGATTCTAAAAAGATTGCCGCTAAGTACCTAGCAAAGGATTTCTGGATTGACCTTGTAGCAGCATTACCGCTTCCACAGGTATGGGATTAACTGAAAATTTTCCTCCTGTAGGAGTACCTCTCTGTGGTTTATAAATATTCAGATGTGCACAATTTCAGTCAACAAATCAGTCAATTAAGTGTTTGGAACTGTTGTATTACTTGTGTTTTTTTCATGTTTTATTCGTACGATATCCTAACCCTTTCCATATGCTGTAGGTGTTAATTTGGTGTGCATTCACTAATCCAGGGAGTTCAACAGTGACAAATACGAAAAACATTCTCCGGTTCAGCATAATTTTCCAATATCTACCCAGGCTATTTCTCATTTTCCCACTCTCACAACAGATTGTAAAAGCCACCGGTGTTGTGACAGAGACTGCATGGGCAGGAGCTGCTTATAACCTAATGCTGTATATGCTGGCAAGCCATGTAAGTCTTGTTGTTTTTTTAAGTTCAATTTCTACTTGTATGAGTCTCGGTGGCAAATCAAAAAGGGTGAAAGAAGAACAATTTACCTTAACTCTGATTATTATATTATGCATAAGAAATTCATGCCCTTTA
Organism: Papaver bracteatum; assembly: GCA_023529315.1. Taxonomy (NCBI): domain Eukaryota; kingdom Viridiplantae; phylum Streptophyta; class Magnoliopsida; order Ranunculales; family Papaveraceae; genus Papaver; species Papaver bracteatum. The sequence continues at coordinate 453,499 of JAJJWX010003988.1, forward strand.
GGGGTTTTGGGTGTTCCAATGGCCTGAATGACCAAATCAGCATGGATTAACATTACAAGTTCCTTTGGACCTGGATGGTTTAATTATTGGTTTTTGGTTAATCTGAAAATGGATTCTCAACTCATCCATTTCCACGTTTAAAGGTAGTAGGAGCTTGCTGGTACCTCTTAGCGATTGAACGACAAGAATCATGTTGGAGGACTGTCTGCCAAGTCCAGAGAGCAACTTGTCGAAGTGGATTTTTTGATTGTCGTAACATGAATAAGCCAAATAGGGTTGATTGGTTTACATCGAGCAACATCACTTCACTGTGTACTACTGTCAATGACTACTTTAAGTTTGGAATATATGGGGACGCATTGGACTTTGACGTGACATCTGCGTCATTCTTTAACAAGTACTTCTACTGTCTTTGGTGGGGTTTGAGGAACCTGAGGTAAATATATTTCTGAGCTTACCTTCACTAATTAACATTCTAATAATTCTTCTAAAATTCATGCAACTATGTGTCGATCAACTTGTTTAGCTCTTTAGGGCAAAATCTTTCGACAAGCACTTACGTTGGAGAAATAAGTTTTGCCATCGTTATTGCGATTGTTGGTTTGGTGCTTTTCGCTTTGCTTATCGGAAATATGCAAGTAAGTCTATTTATACAAGAATACATATTTCTCAATGCATTAATGTACCCTTAGAAGTGTGTGGTCCGTTCTAGCTGACACTAGCCTCAGCTGAGCTGGAATTCTTCCTTCTAGGGGTCACCCTTTCTATTTTCTGAAAATAGATGTACTTGTTTCATTTAAAGTCCACCACTATATGTAATAGCCTAGTTTGAAGTTTCGGATTGCATGATTCTTCTCTCATGTATATTAACGATCTGCTTTTCTTGATTTCAACAGACTTACCTCCAATCAACAACTGTGCGATTAGAAGAGTGGAGAATCAAGAGAACAGACACTGAACAATGGATGAGGCACAGGCAGTTGCCTCAGGAATTACGGCAATGTGTTCGAAGGTACGATCAATATAAGTGGCTGGCAACTAGAGGAGTTGATGAAGAAACTCTTCTCAAAGGTCTCCCAATGGATCTTCGTCGGGACATTAAAAGACACTTGTGTCTTGACCTAGTTCGACGAGTAAGTTGAATAGTTCAACTTTCATTTTATATTTGAAAGACTTCACCTTCAACTCATTTAGTAACTGATATTTTCACACTAATATGTTTACCATTTCTTAATTGGTGACACGAATAACAGGTACCTCTCTTTGACCAGATGGATGAAAGAATGTTAGACGCAATATGTGAAAGACTAAAACCTGCACTGTGTACCCAAGGTACGTGCGTAGTACGCGAAGGAGATCCGGTTAATGAAATGTTATTTATCATCAGAGGTCACCTTGATTCCAACACAACAAATGGCGGTAGAACTGGTTTCTTCAACTCATGCAGAATTGGCCCTGGTGACTTCTGTGGAGAAGAGCTATTAACATGGGCGCTTGATCCACATCCAAGTTGTATCCTCCCATCATCAACTCGAACAGTTAAGGCAATTTCCGAAGTAGAAGCATTTGCTCTCATAGCAGAAGATCTAAAATTTGTAGCTTCTCAGTTCCGTAGACTTCACAGTAAACAACTTAGGCATAAGTTCCGGTTCTACTCGCATCAATGGCGAACTTGGGGAGCATGTTTTATACAAGCAGCGTGGCGTAGGTTTAAAAAACGGAAGTTAGCAGCTCAGCTAAGGGCTAGGGAGAGTTGGTGTGAACCGTCGTCATTGGCACCAATAGATTTGTCATGTTTGCCCCCACCAGGGTCTTGCTTAGCCGTTTATGCCGCACGATTAGCAGCAAGCACTAGAAGAGGTGCAAAGTTATCATATGGGTCAGATTCTCCTGATTCTCCTAAAGTTGGCTCTTTGCAGAAACCTTCTGAACCAGATTTTGCTGTTGAAGATTGAGAAAGAACTTGAGGAAATTTTTACAGGGTAAACTTGGTTGCTAACTTGGGAACTGATGCACTACTGAATGTACATGAATTGGGTGAGTTTCATACTTTGTTGTTTTACATGTATACTTTCTTCTTCTTCTTCTATAGTAGTTATTAACAAAGGATTAATTCATTACAAAATACATTAAACAAGAAAAGAAAATTTTTTCTATTTTGTTCAAGGTTTGGGTGGATATATGAATAATGTACTGAAGTTGAAACCAATAATAACTAGAACCAATAATAAATTAAATTTCCTTTTTTGTTATCTAGTACTTCTGTTGGAGTTTGCTGCACAAATTGAATTTTTTTTCCTTCCAAGTTACGGGAGCAAGATGCCCATGTTGCCAGTTTTCAAGTTCTCAAAGTTTTGCCGAACAACCGTTAGGCTGCCTTGTGAAACCCCATAGTGACAAGAATACAGTATCACTTTTTTTAGAGTTAGAATGGACAAATGCTTTCTACCTGTATGGTTGGTGTCTCGTAATGTGGCGGGAAAATGAGCTCTTGTATTACAAAACTGATGAAATTTGTTGTCTCACGTAACATAAAATTGAGTAAGGAAATCACTTTTCCAGCATGCATTTTTCCACACAGGAGATTTTTAGGATGTAGTACCGAAATGAGTGATAAAGATTTGGTGTTACTCACCAACAGAATATTGGAGCGGTCGGGTAAAGGAGAAATAGATACTGCAAGAAAGATATTTGACGAAATGTCCCATCGAGATTGTATTATTTGGAACGTTATGCTTAGGAGTTACATTGAGAATCGTAGGATAAGTAATGCGCAAGATATGTTTGAAAGGATGCATGACAAGAACACTGTGTCATGGAATTCAATGATCATGGCTTATGCCCGAGAAAGAAAGATGCATATCGCACTGAAGCTGTTTTTTATCATGCCTGATAAGGATGTTACCAGCTGGACTACTATCATTTCAGGGCTTTCTCGAGACAAACAAATAACAGATGCATGGCGATTGTTTAAACTAATGCCTGAACCTAACTCTGTTTCATGGTCTGCGATTATATCAGGGTTTCAACAAAATGGGTTGGCTTCTAAAACCTTGATTCTCTTTAGAGAAATGTTATCAGTGGGCATCCGACCAACTCCCCATTCATTTACTAGTGTTTTTACTGCTTCTGCAGATATAGCTGCACACTCAATTGGCCAACAATTGTATTCTCGATGCATTAAAGCGGGATTTGAGGGTAATACTCATGTAGGAAACTCGGCCATTTCCATGTTTGTGAAATCTGGGAATTTGGATTTTGCAAGGGGAATATATGTAGGTTTGCCTCAGCCTGACATTGTCACCTGGAATTCTATGATTGTGGGTTATGGGCAAAATGGATATGGTGTGGAATCGGTTTTGGTTTTCCATCAAATGCAAAAAGCTCAGTTTTTACCTGACAGCATTAGTTTCTTGGGTGTACTTCAAGGTTGCAGCCACTGTGGACTTGTGGAAGAAGCAATTCAGTACTTCAGAAATATGAAGATGGATTATGGGATTTCCCCTGGACCTGAGCACTATGCTTGCATTGTGGATGTCCTCTCACGTGCAGGGTTCGTCAAAGAAGCATTGATGATGATACTGAAAATGCCATTTGAACCCGCGGCTATCTTTTGGAGAACATTGCTGAACGGGTGTAAGATTTGGGGTAATTTGAAATTGGGCATGTTTGCAGCTGCTCGAGTATTAGACCTTGAACCCCATAATTCAAGTGCTTGTTTGATGGCCATTGAGATTTATTCATCTGTTGGACGATTTACAGATGCTTTAGATATGAGGAGGAGAATGAATCAAAAAGAAGCGAAGGCGATTGGTTACAGTTGGGTTGACATAAATGGTAAGGTACCTTTGTTTACCACAAGGGATGAAACTCATGCTGAATCAGATAATATTTACAATACACTTGAGTTGTTATACTATGATATGCAGTAGAGTCTGCACCTATTAAGCTATCATATATAACCTTCTGCATATTCTGTTTTCTCAATAGCGTCACACTACATTTAGGCCAAAGTACTGTGCCGGTCTCCATTTTTTTTCCGCATTGGTAGGATAAAATTGAAAGATTTTGGCAGATTGATGTGTCTTAGTTGTCCATTTCCCTTGTGTACTTCTTAGGTTTTGGTACTCGCTTTGAATCTCGGAAGAAATTGAATCTGTAGTTTTTTTTTAGCTGTTGGTACCAAAAACCAGAGCCAGTGGATTTGGGCCTCATCATACAAGTTCCAAGTTAGTGTGGTGAGCTTGATCCCCTAGAATTGGGATCAGTGTTGGTGTGCCCTGTGGTTTTGAGTTGTTTGTCCCCTATGGTCCCCTCAATTTTGGGAGACTTGCTGTGATTCAGATGCTTACAGCTATTTGTGATGTATACTTTTTTTTTATTAAGATGTTCATGGATTGCCTTACTGGTCTGGTATATCCCACAAAGCCATATACCGACTGACATTGTATGGTCCTCGAGGACTTAGACAGTTGAATTTCTGAGGGGACATCATGGTGTCACTCTCTTATCCAGTTTAGGTTATCATAGTCATCATTTTTGGTTCAACTATTAAAGAAATACCTCTTCTTTTAGGGACATTGCAATAGTGCTAATGCATCAAAGCAATCACCTGAGTTCAAAATGACAGGATATATCATCAGCTGCTACATTATGTAGGAGATGGGAAGAAGCATAGGGCGTTATAGTTGCTACACCTGGTGAGAACCCCATCTCACCAGGTGTAGCGTCATCAGCTGCTACAATAGTGCTAATGACAGGATATATCATCAGCTGCTACACCTGGTGAGAACCCCATCTCTGCATGCCATTCATAGTTGTGGATCATTAAACAGTTTGGTCTCACAAAGTTGGATAAATGAGACACCAAAGTAAGAGTAGTGGGTCCACATGGTGGTGGTTATGTGTGATAGAATAATGGTTTTATTTCATTTCTCAGATTTTAGTTTTACTTGTTTGGAAATGGGACCATGTAGGGAAGTTAGTGTTCAACGGCCGGACATAACGGGTGCATATATGGTCAAGGCCTCTTTTAGAGTGTCAGGGACATGAGATAAGCAGAACCAGCTTCCCCATTAGCTAGGAAGAAAGGAAAAACAAAAGACATGCAAACACAGCTCGGTGATCAACACAGTTGGCAATGTTGTTGGTGTTGGGGGTGTGTTAACGATATATATCTGTTCAGATATCACCGTTGCCGTATCATGACGAATAACAGATAATAGATTAATTATTTACTGAGCCAGGCGCGTAACAACAAAAATGAACCCGGAGCTGAAGTGACCAACACACAATATGACAGTGAAACTGAAGTGACTCGAAAACAAAGAGAACTATCATAAAAGTCTCATCCATCCGTCATCCAAGTTGTGAGCAAAACCCCGACAAGTTGTTCATTGCAACATGTGAGATAAAACACCCCAAATCATAACCTTATACCCCAAATTCAAATATCTTGTTATTCAAATTTGCTGTTCACATAGCATACAAAGCTTTATAATAGTAGCTTTTATTGTTTTTCATCGATGGAACCATCTACCAACTAGATGTATGTTGCCATGTTGGTCGTATCTTTAATTTCAATTTCAGTACTCTTTCTTCAACTTTTAAAGTGAGAGACCGAAAGCCAAAAAGTTTATGCATGTCAGGAGTGATATGAAATGAACGGAAAGGGGAGGCAAAATGTTAAATCTCAATCAAGTAGTAAGGCTAAATAGTAACTAATTAGCAACTGTTTGGTTGGAAGTCGTCATTGATCTTCTCAGTCAATGAATGCGGCTTAAAACTTAATTTAGGAACATGGGAGACAAGGTCATTTGGAGGAGCAAAAGTATTTACTCATTCTTCAAATGTCATGCCCAAGAACAACCATTTGTATAGGTAAATACGTAAATTCGTGACCTAAGAAAACGATCACCTAGTGAACTTTGTGTTTAATATTAGTAAAGTCATTAAATGATGATACGAATGATCTGAATTCGAAATTTGACAACATCATTTCAGAAGAAAAAGATATTATGGGATGGTAATAAGATAACTAAATGTTTCTTAAAACGGGAAGCAAAGCGTACTTGTAAGAGGAATTTTGCTGATGATATTTGGGTAATATGGTCTAATATGCTCGAAACCACGTTCCGATGTAAACTAGTAGCCATGAGAACAAAATATTGAAGCATTGCTCGGCTGAGCCTACAAGTATTGGTGTGTCAAACTTGTTGCTAATGTTAGTCGATTAAAATTATTTATTGATTTATAGTCTACTAAAGTCAGTGTCGGACTAGGATTAGATTTAGGTAGTTGAGTATCATAAATCACCGAATACTCTTAAAGATTGAAAACTGAAGAACAACGAAGATATCTGCATGCAAGAACTTCAATGTGAAGACTGGCTATCCTATTTACTCATTATCTTTATCATTCTGTCTTCTGAGACAATGTCGTATGACTTTAGTATATATGATTAATTACAAAGAAGAAGTTTCGAGTTCAAGCTTATATTGTAATAATTTTGAAACACTAACTCAAGCATTAGATGTTCATAGGACTTGTCGCTTTTGAGGTTGAGGACAATACTTATTGTTCAATAAACTATGTTTGTGAAATAAGATCCTAAAAATCAAGTTGCTTTGATGTTCTCAAACTGATTTTTTAGTTCGCGAATCGTGCAAAAATTCGATGTTACTAAACTCCAAAGTGGAGCAAGCCATAAATGCATTCAAAACCATTGCTTCCGCTAGTACATCCAGGGCTAATGCTTAGGAATATTATGAGGAATCAACAGCTAAACTTCGTCACTCATGAAGATCTATAAAGGCTCATACGAAATCGTGGAAAGGAAGACTCGCCTTCATTCCGTCACTACCATCCTCCTTACGCAATGGAAATTCTCACTATATGATGGTACCGAAAACGCTCGAGAAGATGTCTCTCAATTCTGAGAATCATTAGGAGAGCATGAGTATAATCAAGTGTCTTGGCTTAAAGAATTCTCCAAGTCTCTCACTAGTGCAAATAACATTTCTCCCAGAAACATCCCTAGTTGGTCTCAGATGGTCAATGCCTTTTATATAAAGTATTTCTTTGTCTTTTAGCAAATTACTCTCTACGACCTGAGAAGAATGTTGCAGAGAAACAATGAGCACCCCTACATGAAGAGATTCAGATTCGAGGCTCTCGATTTCCACAACCAAAACATGACTGTGATGCAACTGGTGGAGATCTGCATCAATGGTATGATTAATGTTTATCATGCCTTGTTGGAAAATTTACGATTTCAAACCTTTTATGATCTTCACGAGACTGCCAAGAGATCAACCACAAATGCTCCAGCTTTGTTGGAAAAAACATGGCCCGTCAAAGAAGAAAGTCGCGGGACGCTTATGGTCAACAAATAATACTTCGTTCAACTATCCATAAGTGTTGTCACCAACTAAGAATTCATGAGGAAGACTTATACTCTGCCATGAACTAAACGCATCACATCACCCTTAACTTCGTATCCATCCTAGCCCCAGCACCAGACCATTACATCAGCAGGAACATGTCCATGACTTCGAGTTGGAGAGAGTACATCATCAGCACAAAACATTAATGTTTCGAAAAACATCTGGATAACCTAACTAGTGCTTACCACAAAACATTATTGTTCCGCGCTAAGCAGGGGACTTAATGTTGATGGTGGATTTTTAAATTTGCCTCTGAACCTGTATCACAGACATATCTATAAGTATATATGTTCTAGGGATTCACCCAACATAATTCTCAGTATTATATATATTTATGGATTATTTCAATACTTGTACTATGCTCACATATATATTGAATCCATATTTATTGGGAAGCTCCTAAATAGATTGGACACTAGTATAGAATAATATTGTCCTCATAATTTCACTGGTGTTGGTTGCAATTCCTCTCTATATGACATCTGACTATGCATGATATACGTTCAGAACATACTTTTGTTCTTAAACGGATACCAATATTGAACCTATTTTAATTTATAATAATTCTACATCTAAATTTCTTGAACTCGTTCCATATTATAATATTTTGACTCATATTGAGTAATATTGAACTTGTCTCAAGTCGCAGAACTTAAACTTCCATGGATGAATTCCTTGAACATGTTATATATACACTCTATACTGAGGTTCTTATATGAGTAACACCAATATTTTGGTATCTTCACAATGAAAGCAAAACTCAAATGTTGCCTCAGCCAGACACCAGCTTTCATGCAACATTGAGAAGCTCTAGACATGTCATGGTATCATAATATGGATGACAAGACGTTTCCGCCAATACTAGCTGCCTCAGCCATGACCACAACACTGGATAGTACTAGCGCCAACAACGCCTTGGCCACATCCATGGCACTGTCCAGTGCTAACTATAGAAATGCCTTGACCACATCCATAGCACTAGAAATCTCCAACATCAACAACGCATAAGCCATGGCCATGGAAGGTTGCTAGCGCTTGGACATGGCCGACAATGCCACACTTTGCCGTGGACATGGAATCTTGCTGCCTTGGCCATGGCCGTGGCATCTTTCTTTATACGCCAGCACTTGGTCATACTTGTGGCACTTAGTGCAAGCACTTTTCCATGGCTGCAACACCTTGCTTCCAGCGCCAGTGCTTGGCCGTGGAATCTTGCTACCAGTGCGAGAACTTGGTCATGGATACAGTACCTTGCTACCGGCTTCATCGCTTAGTCATGGACGTGGCAACCATCTTCCAACGCCAACACCTGACCATGCACGTGGCACCCAGTGCCAGCACTTGGCCATGGAGTGGAACCTAATGCCAGCACTTGTCCATGGTTGCAGTACCTTGCTGACAGTGCCACGCTTGCGCTTGGATATGGCACCTTGCTTCCAGAGCGTGACCATGGTCGTGGAACCTTGTTTCCAGTGCCAACACCTAGCTATGGAACCTTGCTGACAGCGTAAGCACTTGTACATGGCACCTTGCTGCCATCACCCGTACTTGGCTATGGGACCTTGTTGCCATCAACAACACTTTTCCATGGCCGTGACACCCAACGCCAGCACTTGTCCATGGATGGAGCACCTTTCTAGTGCCAACTCCTCGGTCATGGACACCGTGCATGAATGTCATCATGTCACCACCATGCCAAAGAATATCATGGCCGTGTCATGGAAGTACAATACTTGGTCAGCCTAGTGAGAGCTGAACACCTAGTTGAAGCACATCATGGATATGACTTAGCCAAGACAAGAGGTAGTCCATGATTCCACTAATTCCTACGAAATACCAAAACATGTCACATGAGGGTATTTTCATGGGGTAAGGTCTGATGGATTACAACAACATACAGTGTGGCAACACACCATGATGAGGAGGTAATAAGTAGTGGTGACGGTTAAGAGCATTTAAAGGAGTGATGAAGTGGTGGTTTATAATCTCCCCTAGTATAACGGGCATGACTTCACCATTATCCTCATAAATTTCACTTTTCTATCCCTTCACTACCTCCGTTAATTACTAGGAAGCAATGTCTGTCTCCTAAAATTATAAATAGTCTTCTTCGTCTATCTAGAACGATCAGAATAAAACAAGCTTACCATTCAGAGCTCTAGTTTTTCATAGTTTACGAAAATCACATACACACAAACACAATCACCACTGATTTCCTCAACTTTATTTGCTTTATCTCCCATAAGATCATCCCATCTTCTCTCCTTCTAACCGAAGCAAAACGTAAATGACCATTTTCTTGGTTTAGGCTCGTTTTGTATGTTTTTTTTTGCTAGGCTAAATCCGGACCCAGGCCCCTACCCAAATCCATCCAGTTAGGCTATACCCACTGCTAGACCCAACCCCGCCAAACCCCTCTATACAACTAATTTAAATACAAACCTCTATGGTGGGGATCGAACCCCTGAATTCCTCCTTACTGGAGTTGATGGGATACCACTAAGCTATGCTCTTGGACCCTAAAGAAAGTACTTGTTTACCCTAGAAATAAAATTTTAGGTACAAACAATTGTTATTGACGGAAAACCGTTAGTTGACTCCCACGACCAGTTGCAACACATTCTAATGACCAGAAGTAATATATTCCGGTCAATTTTAGGCGATGACGTTAGCACTTCGTCGATTGATTTTACACATTATTTTCAAAAGAATATTTTTGACTTATGGGCCTTGGTGGACTAGTAGACGGACGTAGACTTTGGGCTAGAAGAAAGATTTGAAGGCTTGACCTAGTTTTGAAAGTGGGAGAAAGAAAAAGTCTATAAAAAGGAAACCCTTGTTCACATAAAAAGGGATCTCTCTTTTATTATCTCTTCTACTTGGTTTCTAGGGTTTTAGGTGTTTCTTCTTGTTACGAACTATATGAATATGAGCTAGTTTATTTTTATTGGTTAGAGATGTTGTTTGATTTTGTAATATATGTTTTTTGTTAAGTAAACTAGTTTTGTCCCATAATTTTACCGTTCATGATTCATTAGAAATATCAGCATGTATGATTTGATTGCTTGTTTTGTCAAGTTTCAAATTGGTTGAACTAGTAATCATATCTATAGCTTAGTTTAAGATTTATTATACGCAAACGTGATATTCTTTGAATACAAGTCATAATTTGTGGTCGTTGCTTGTAGTGATATATCCTAGTAATCACAAGTGCATTGTGACCTTTGTTAAATTGATTAGTGCGCTTTCCATGTTAATTGCATTGATTAGCCTAATTTTATGAATTTTAATGCCCCTCGAAATTAAACTTGATTTGTTCTTTTACACGTATGGTTGTTTTCTTGGTAGAACCCATATTCGCATCTTTTAATGTGTTTGTTGATTGATAACTTGAGGAAAATTGCGAGATTTTTATGCGATCAATGTATTTTTGGGCTTTTGATAAAATGATATTAAATATAAATTCTAATTACAATGACAAGAACATGTATACGAATGAAGACGAAATCCTTGACCAATATTTCACATATTTTTTTTCTAAAAACCAATATTGATTAGATAAAAATAACTTAACGTTTACATAGTAGGCAAGCGAGCAACAAGCTGTGCCGCCAGCCCTTTTTGAATAGCAAAACCTATCCTATTAAAAATAAAATCTCGTGAACCAGGAGTCATGACATTACTGTGCATGACTTTCTGGACCCTCTTGAGTAGTCCAACCGCTTCCGGAGCCAAATAACCAAAAGTATCAAAAGAAAAGGGGACAAAAGCATGCCCATTGTCAACACATGCTTTCTCATGCTTCGATATATTACCTGAGGCATCCCTTAGCGCTACTTGCCCGACTGTAAAGGTGCCATGTCCAATTTCTACCAAGGGAGATACCCCAGTGAGGTCAACACATGTGTGTTTTCCATTAGCCCATCCAAAAATAAGAACATCTGCTGGTCTTAGTGTCGATCTCCCTTCAAGTGGGTCTGTCAGGAAATTCACGGGTGCTTCTTTCTTTGCTGAAATTTACTTGTTCGATTTGCTTGTTTGATTTGCTTGTTTGCTTTTAGTTTAGTTTACTTTGATAAAAATCACCTTGTTACATGTAAGATACCGAATGCATAAGTATTGAGAAAATATAAATAATTTAGACGTGTAGAGGACATACATCACCGAGCTAATCAATACCATATTTCATCTAATCCTAACAATTAATAAAAATTTATTTTCAGAATTTTCTTTTGAAAGTTTATGCGAAGAAAATTCTTCTCTTATGCTAATCATGAGGCAAGTTTTGGTGTAGTTTCCACTTAACAAAAAATATAAAATTTAGTCCCTTATTGGTCGAGTTAGAAAAGTTCTTCAAAGTCACCTTCTATATTATGGAAAACTTACCCATTTTAACCTCAGCTAGTTTTTCGTATTTTTATAATATGTGAAATCATAAAAATAAAGACATGAAAAGTAAAAAGGTTTCCTTAATAACAATAAAAATTTGTTGCTAAAACAATTACATTACATTTTCTTGAAAATAAACACAAAATAAATAATTTATTTGTCTGATTCAAAATCTAAATATGAAATTTTTGATCTTATTCCTATGCTTTTTATCTTCTGATAGATTGAATTTTATTAAGAAACAAAAATACAAAATGAATAAAATATATAAAGCCATCTTTATACCATACTGGAATTCAAGTATCTTTTCATCGCCTTTCCTCTGATAAACTACGAAGAAATTATATTAAAAGGATCAAAGTAGATGGACCAATGTAGATTAGATTATGACCGGTGAACTTGAAGAGATTAAGAAGGGTATTGTTGATATTTTGAAAATCGTATTATTAACGGACATGTTATTGATGGGTTGCAGCTTAAATCTATTTATGAATCTAAGTTTGGCATGTAATAAACTTTAATGAGGAAGATAATCTAACACCAATAAGATCTTTTAGCCAAACCAAGACTTTAGATCCAGATGGATTTCCAATGCTATCAGTCGTGTAAATTGTTGTTGTTGCTATCTTTTTGGAGTTTATGGGTGGAAAAAAATGGGATGTTTTCCCCCTTAAAGATGAGGACTGTTGCTCAAGTTATTCATATGGTCATCTACAATATATTTTCTTGGGACTTAAATTTCACGGAGTCCATATTCATCACTTATAATTTAAATTACCGAAGGATGTTCTTGTTGTTGTCTTGTCGTGGAGATTTGTATCCCCACAGAAGCAATGTTATCAGTTATGGAAACTATTATTTTTTGTTTTCTTTTTGGAGTTTACGCCCCTCAAAGATGAGGAATGTTACTCAAGTTATTCATATTGTCAAGTACCATTTATTTTCCTAGGACTTCAATTTTCAAAAAGTTCAGATATATCACTTGTAATTTGAGATTTCCCAAGGGTGTTGTCGTTGGTGCCTTGTCGTGATAACCCGCACCCCCCACCCACCCCACCCATTAGATGCTATCGGTTATAGAAATTGTTGTTCGTTGCTATATTTTTGGAGCTTATGGATGAAAAGGGATTCAAAGGGTTTTTCCCTCCAAGACGAAAATTATTACTCAGGATATTCATACCATCAAGTACACCTTATCATTTGTATTCTTGAATTTCAAAGAGTTCAGACACATCACATATAAGCAAGTTATAGAAATTTGGATTGAAGTTTACTTTAACACAATTATCTTTTTCAGTGTATTTGTGGAATTTGTATTTTCACTAGCTTGATTTGATTGTACTACCTTTTTTTTTTTCCTACTTTGATGGTTCTACTCTCCTTCTTCAAGGTTGTTATAGAGAGTAACCAAAATTCATAAAAAAAAGTTCAAATCATGTAGATACATCCATGAGGATTGGTTTGTTTCATATGATTGTAATACCTCGTAGCTAGGAGCCTCTCATTAACACTTTCTTATGGACTATAGTTAAATAATTCATCAAGGTTGTTACATAGAGTAACCAAAATTCATAAAAAAAAAAAAAGGTTCAAATCATGTAGATATATACATCCATGAGGATTGGTTTGTTTCATATGAATGTGAAACCTGGTAGCTAGGAGCCTCTCATTAACACTTTCTTATGGAGTATAGTTAAATAATTCTATTTTAAATAAAAATGTTATGAAATTTTACATATTACGTGTCAGTATTATAGACTCGTAAAATTGGGGTATACCTAATTGGGGTATAAGTAATAAAACATTAAATAAAAATGTTAAAAAAGTTTACATATTACGTTCAAGGTAGTTAATATCGTGTATCGATATCGTATCGGTCAGATCCTATACACCTATACAAATGATAATATATGTTTTTATAATATTTATTATTTATAAAACAAAAAAATATATTGATATAACCATAATAGAAAATAGTAATTGTAGTAAACATACTTCAACCTTAGAAAATAAGAGGTGGTTGATTAGAGCATTATACTATCAACAACGAAACCAAGCATTGAATATCTGTTAACCCATCAACATCACGTTTACAGTAACTACATCCACCATAATCATATAAGAAGTTACCAAAATTAGTGGAGTTACTTTCTTGAACTAAAATTTCAAGAAATCATAATCAAAAGACAAAATACATTAGTGATATATCAGTGTACATGTGAAACTGATATTATCAGTATACAAGTGAAATTGATATATCGGTCCGTACAGGACGATACACGCGTTTTTATCGTTTCTACTTCGTATCGCTGATACTTTCAATATCGTAAAGATTTTTTCCGATATCTTATAAAAATCTTTAATATCGTCCTGTACAACCGATATTGACTACCTTGATAACATGTCAGTATTTCAGATTCGTCAAATTGGGGTATACCCAAACTAATTTGGGTATAGGTAATAAAACAAAATATAGTGATTAGAAAGTAAAATCCAAAGCCCCTGATCCATATATCTTTAGTTATACCTAATCTACCCCTTGATTCATTAGAATTAATCTATTGAATCCAAACTTGCTAAAATGTATTGTGAAGATGTACATTTGTTTAGGTGAAACCTTTTTAAAAATTTTCTAAGATAAAATCCAACCTAATTAACACAAGAAATAATAAAGATTATGATTCGTAAAGACCTTTGGTTGGTAACCTAGCAACAAGCTGGGCTCCAACACCTTTTTGAATAAAAACTCATAATCTATAAAAAAATAAAACTGCCTAAACCACTACTAGCATCATTACTAACAAGAAAGTTTGCCAAACGCTTAAAAAAACACAAAGTATCTTCACTGAGCTTCCCCAAAGTAGAGAAAGCCAGAACACCCAATTGTATCCATACGAAACACATACATCCAAGTATTTAGTACGTTTGCATGAAACAACATTCGAAATAGCTTTACCTGGGACAAAAAAACGAGTATCTTCACCAGTGAATGGTGAGACGCCTGTGACATCCATGGTTTCTGGCATAAACCAGGATGTCTGCTAGACGTAAATTCTTGTCATTGTCAGAAAAAAACCAAGAGAAACTTCTTTACTCGCAGGTACACCATCCTTGTAACAAATGTCAGCAATGACATCACGTACAAGGTCATGTCGGAACTTAAGACCAATATTTTTAACACAATGGAGCGCATGACCACCAAATATTCCCATAGATCTATTACAACTTGAGCATAAACCATTCTCAACAAACTGGGGGATGCCAAGGAGATAGCAAAGAACAACTCTAAACTGTCTTGGTCCGAGGTATTGATTAAGCCCACTAATGGGTACAACTAATAGATAATCCTGTTGTTGATGGTGGATTTTAGTTCAGGGCTAAAGTTATAAAACCAATTTTGTGCCAACATCCTGCAGAGGGTAAGGCCATTTGACAAACGATGACCGCAGAAATCCTATCGTTTTATTTATTTGAAGCAATTCGATAAATATACAAAATTCACCCAGAATGGTGCATGTAGCAACAATCCCTATTCTGTGAATTTATAGCATTATTAATTAATGCATGACTAGCCTTGTATTTCCTGTGCTGTTCTCAGCAGGACTCTCATTATTGGTGTGGCATGATGACTGATTGTTGCTCTCAGCAGAGTAACATGAATATCTAAGTATCAATAATGAGGCATGCACGAAATACATGTACAGGCTACATCTCTCGGTGTGCTATACTAGCCCGATTGATCATACATCTCTCGGTGTGTTATACCAGCCCGATTGAGAATGTTTAATTTCCTAAGGGAAATCTGGACTGACCAGCAGTCTCAAAAACAATCACAACCATACAAGTTGGCTGCATGATTTAACCATCCTAGATGATCTTCAGTAGGAGCAGGCTATCACCATAATGATCACCAGTGGGCCCGTTTATGCTCTGAACAGGTCGAAAATATATCACGTCTCCCAGAATCTACCAAATGCCAGCCTAAATAAGGATGGTCATGAAGCATCTTGGAGGAAACTCGAACGAGCAAGACTGCCAACGACGGTCTTAAAATCAGCCACGGTCGTCCAACTTCGCCGGCGTGATTGGACGGCGTGGATTATCCCATGAATGGTCGGACATGCTTGTCCTGTACACCGGAGGGCCCCCTTCCTACCAACCTGATCGACCTTCTCACGGGCAAGTCTTGGAGCAATAAATATTTGCCCAAAACAAGGTTGGCGTGATGCTTTAAGGGTCACGGAATTTCATATGTGTCGCAGTTTGATCACAACCATCTAACTTCACCGACATGTTTGGATGGCTTAGATCAAACCTATGACCGTGGAACAGGTACCAACATGTTCACCACCTGCCTAATGTGGGCCCCACATGATCGGCCTCCCTATGGGAGGAGCATAACATGCAAAACCGATCGATTGAACTTGCATGGGTATGAATCATACAAAACCCTAATTAGGGTTTGCGGCATGTTACATGTGTCGCTAATCGATCACGAGCGTCCATCTTCGCAAGCTTGGATGGAAGGTGTAGATGTAGACTTAAAGGGTCCCGAGCATGTCGACATTTTTTTTTTAATTAAACGAACCAATTTATCGATAAGAAAAAAGAAGAAAAGGAGGGGGACTAGGCCTTACCTCCAAGGGACAAAGAGGAAGGAAAAACAAAGCAAGGAAGCTAACAAACCAAAAATCATGAAGCCCACAGGCCAAAGTTACATATTACGGAAACGATAAAGCGGCAAAACCGAGTTGTCAATATCCGTTTGACGTCTTATGAAATTCGGAAAGTTACTCCACCAGCGCGATTCCACCGTCGCGCCATGCTTGGCCAGCGAGTCTGCCACTGAGTTGCCTTCCCTGAATATGTGAGTACAGATCAGTTGGATTGAATTCACAAATTTCAAGCAATTGTGCCAGTTAATTTCTAGCCGCCAAGGTACTATCTCAGGGTTTTTAATCTCCTGCAACACAAAATTAGAATCACATTCTAGCCAAATCCTTCTTATTCCCATGGTATTTGCCAATCTGAGTGCATAAATCACCCCCCAAAGCTCGGAGCACACCGAGTTAGATATTCCCAAATTCTGCGCTAGACAACCGTGCACCCGCCCAAGAGAGTCGCGAAAAACCACACCACATCCCGAAGGACCTGGATTTCCAATCGAACAACCATCTGTATTAGCCTTCTTCCAACCATTAGGAGGAGTTTGCCATTTGACCCTCACATCCATAGGCAGTTTCGGAGGGTGTCTTGTGATGTCTAAAGCTTCCAGTATGTGCTTGTCAGCAGAAGTGTAGTAGGAGTATCCCCTACTGTGTGAACCTGACTCCCTGATTAGCTCCATCAACTGCCTAGTTTCCTGAATATTGGAAATCACCCTGTGTTCAAATCTTAATCTGTTGTGACAGAACCAGATAATCCAAATACAACTGGTCACCGCAATCCAAAGAAGGTTTTTAGTCTGCGAACAACCATTAAAACGTCTTATCGAAGCGAAGATCGAGTGCATACTCGAGCAATCCAGCGTGTGACGAAACATGCATCTAATCCAGTTCCAGATCAAAGTAGCGAAGCTGTAGTCAAAAAATAAATGTTGCTGAGTTTCGCCACAGTAGGGAGTACTGCACAGGTTTGCAGCAGTTCACAGTGTCTCCACCATAGAATTTGACATTATCATCCGTAGTAATTCGATGGTGCAGAACTTTCCACACCGTGCAGGCATGTCACGGAGGGATTTTTATGGACCAAAGATCCCTGAAATCCACCTGATCAATCTCTTTTTTCCCGTGAAATTCAAAAGCAATCTTCATAGTAATGTCACCTGAAACAGACCCTGTCCACACCTGCTTGTCCTCCAAGTGACTCGCAAAAGGTGTTTCATAGATCCGCTGCTGAATTGTTCCATTCAACTCCGGCATGTAATGTGGCAGAACCCAATTTCCCTCCACCAAGAAGTCACTCACTCGGTTATGCAAGTTGGAGTTATCTAAATCCAGAAACTCCGCAATCGAACAATCCAGCCCAGAGCACCAGGGGTCATTCCAGAAGTCTATTTTGTTTCCATTACCCACCAGACATATCGTGTTAGCTCTGATGATTTTCCACTGCTCTTTAAAACCGTGCCAAATGGAAGATTTTTTATAAGCCGCACCGATGAAGAGAACCCTGACAAAGTTTCTAAAGATTGACTGGGCCTGTAGAAGTTTCCAAGTCGTTTTCAAAATCACAGCGTTATTCAAACTCTTCATGGACTTAAGTCTACATTACATGATCGAGCATGTCAACATGATCACCATGGGCCCGTCTACATGTATGATCGATCGACCAAGTCCGAGCATGGCTGGACGTCTCGAAATGTGTGCCCGAAGGACGCATAATGCGCGGCCTTAAAAACCTTTGCGATAATTAATTTCTGCCGCTAAACGATCACGACCACGACCACTCATCTTTGCCAAGAAAATTGAGTGGCCTAGATCGCACCTTCATGGGAAAGTGAGGTACGGACGCGTGCACCAGCATGCCGTCTGCACGCATGCCTGGTCGGTCCTCCCTAAAACACTTCCCATGCTTGGTTTCGACCAAGCTAAAGAGTGATGCTTGCGTACCTCTTCAAAACCCTAATCAACGGTCGCAGATGTGTCATCTCGTCCGTCCAACTCTACCAGCTTGGTTGGGCATCCCAGGATAGGAGTTAAACGGCCAATAAGGTGTCGTGGCGATTACCATCCGTCACTCTACCACATTAAATGATCGGACAAGGGAGATCTTGCTTGCGCAGCCTCCAAACGGACATTCGAAGATAGCTAAGCATGCACCTGTTTTAAGATGCTTAGTCCGCGACCTACTTCGTTAAGCTTTAAAACAGCGATGCTTCATTCATGCTGAGTATATTCGATGCATTACATGTATCGAATACACACAAAATTTCATGGATATCGATTTTCCAAATACTTAGTTATTCAACCTAGCACCGTATGCTACTTCCCGTGGGTCCCACGATCCACACTCGAGATATCAAACATGTCACAAACTGGGGGATACTTACTGGGGTATTGGTCTGGCGGTTTACATCGTGCAGCGTGCAATACGCCATCACAAGAACGTGTCAGGAAATCATGGATGGTTAGCGATGATGGGAGAAGTGGGCTAAGACGTGATCGTGCAATCACCCACATGAACCCACTACTCCATCACTCAACTTCCTCCACTTCCCACGAGATGAGGGTTTGCGCTCTATGACTTGTATAAATAGGTCCTTTACCTATTTTCCAAACAATACAGACAAGCACAGAAAACCAAGTGTTGTCATTCGTATCCATAAAACACCAGAGATGTTTGCTTACATTATTGCAAGCCAATTCGATATTCTGATACAAGTCATAAACATCCAACACGTTCAAAATCTCAACACCTTCTTCGATTTCCTCCCTAAGATCAACCCCATCTCCTTAACTTTGTGACCGAAGCAAGTCTGGAACGACCATTTCTTGGTTTAGGCCAGAATTGTATAGATTGATATCTCGAATCAAAAGTACTCCCGTGCAGTGCAGTTATTTAGGGTTTAGATTCATTTCTCATCCACACACCAAAAATTACCAAAACTAGCAGAAATAGTTTTTACCCATAAACACTTGTGCATGTTTGACACGGTTACATTGCTACATAATGGAATCTCTTGAAGACATTGAAAATTGGTTAGGGATTTGCTTCTTCACCACGTCAAAATAAGTAACTTCTAGGAAATACATGGAGGTGGGGAGGGGGAGTATCATCGACACAATAGCTAGAAGGTAATCCACAAACCTGGATAAAATTCCGAAGAGCCAACTGATTAGCGAAACCTTTGTCTGTTGAGAATAAGTTACCAAGAATCACCTTTTCCACCGAAGCAGTCTGGCTCTAAGAGGTAAGATATCAGCAGGTACGAGTGCCCACCATAGTATGAATACCAAGGCCCCTATCTTTGATAGGGAAGGTAACTATTAAATTAGTTAAGTTAATAATGTTAGATCAAATTTGTTAAGTAAATATTTATATAATTGTTTTTGTTAGATTTAACTTATAAATCCTGATAGAATTTATTTTGGAAACCTTTTGGGTTTTGAGAATTTTGTAACGAAAATGAATTACTCTAGTCAAACAATTCTCAAGATGGAATTGGACATGGTTTTGTTGGTTTAATTCGTCAAATGAATACAAACTTTCATAATTCAGTCTATGAAAAGTCGACATGCTCAACTGAGAAAAAGCATGCCGACTAAGTACTTTCAGAATTCAGTCCATGAAAAGTCGACATGCTCCACTTAAGCAAAGCATGCCGACCTAACTTAGTCGGCATGCTCAATTGAAATAAAGAACGCCGACCAAACTTAGTCGGCATGCTCGATTGAAAGAAAGAACGTCGACCAAATATTAGTTATCTCATTTACAGTCGTCATGGTCATAAATGCAGCACACTGGCGACTATCTATTAGTTTTCATCTTATTTTTTTTCAAAACCATGAATACCAATAACAAAATTGGACTCAAGAAAACTTGTTTTCTGGGAGTTATTAATCATCATACTACATTACTGGTCATCAAGGTTTAGGGATGAAGACCGTGACGACCCTGTGAATGCTACTTTCAGAAATAAGTCTCGTTGAAAAATCATCATGTTATTCATCCTAAAATCTTGATTTCCAGGAAATAAATATGAAAAGTCGTCATGCTCGACGAAGAGATACCTTGACGATCATATAATTGCAATTCTACAATTTCAATTTTTCTGAACTAATATGGCATCCAAATAACAAAACTAAGTATTATATAGAGTTTAAAAGATTAATCGACAATAAAAAAAAAAATTCTAATTGACGTTTTTTTTTTCATTTGAAAACAATGAAATACAGAGAAGGAGAAAGTAATTGATCAATAGATTGATGATGAAAGAGAAGAAAAAGAATAAGATTTGGATCTAATACTAAAAAAGTATTGTAATAAACTAGAAAAAGAGAAGGAGAGACACAAAATAGAGAGGAACAAAGAGAGATAAATCTTACTCATGTGTATAGAATACAGAGTTCAAGTCTCTATTTATATAGATAGAGGACTTGGTGCCCAAGATATGTAAACCCTAATCTTAGACACAAAGGGCATCTTAGTAATTAAACTTTAGGTTTATAACACTCCCCCTGATGACCACTATGGCTAAGTCATTACAAATATACCAGGAAAACTCAAAAGAGAAAAACCTAAAATTACATAAGCACGTAATGACTTGAAACAGTGTTGGACAAGCAAATGTTGCCTCATTAAAACCTTGACAAGGAAAGCCTAGTGGGAAAAACCTTGATGAAAGAAAAAGAGTACAACGTGATAAGTCCAATAGAATGTACCTTATATGATGGTGCTCTCCCTGAAGAGTACTTTAGTAAATTCTTGGCATGTAATTCCTTAAGTCGAGACTTCCAAATTTCGGTGAACGAATTTCTTGAATGTCGGAGATAGTTATGCTTTTGTGAAGAATCTTCTAGTTGATGAAGTCTTATTTTATGCATCACAAGCGATATTTTCTTCCAATAATAGTGTCTTTGAGTCTTCATGCTTCTTTAAACACATTGTGGACTTGTATCTTATATTGTTAGCTTTTTGGAGATTATTTGGGGACGTAGTTGATGTAGTTTCTTCAACAAAGGGCCAAGATGTAGATACATTTTCTTAAGTTAACAAACTTTATTTGTGGTCATACCTTATGTGGATCAGAATAGCGTCCAAATTCCCAAGGGATTGTTATGTCGATTTAGTCCAACAAAATGACCTAGTTAATGGTGGGAATCCATCAAACATACAAAATTGATACAACTCCCCCTTGGATGACTACCATGTTGAAGTAAATTACCGCATTAAAAACCTTTCTAGTAAAACCCAATGGGAAAAAACATGGACGAAGGAAAAAAAAAAGAACAAATATCAACATTAAAAGAAATTAAACGTCAGAGATGTTGCCTCGTTAAAACCTAGTCAGGAAAACAACATGGGACAAAACCTATAACGAAGGGAAAATAGTACAACTTTTGACGTATTTATCGATGCTAACCTAACTATATGAGTTTTTCAAAAAGAATAAGCATCAAAAGAATAACTCCAGTCTATCTTAAAGACAAGTTTATGCTAACATAATTCTAACTGCAGATTTAAGAAAGGAAGAAAATAGAATTTATGCTGCTAAAGCGTGGATCTTTGTGTTTTTAAGGACTCCAAAAGATACTTATAATGTTGATATCATCAACTAATTAATCCAGATTTTTGGTTTTTTTTCCAATTTTTTTATAAACACATAAAGGATTGTTAAACCTGATATAATCGATTCAGGTGGCTGCATGGATATAATTTAAATCCTTCGAGGAGTACAAGTCCTAGTATGTTCTCCGACCACATACGAGTCCTTTAAGGACTACCACGCCAAAATATCATATAAGGAGAACACTTATTGAACCAATCCTAGGGTTTAAGAAAAATTAAAACCCTCAAATCGTTTTTAGTACGATTAATTTCTCTTAATAACACATAACGACTACACCCAACCTGTAATTTTAAGAATTTAGGCTTGCACGTTTAAGGTGTTAAGTCTTGGATCCATAAATCACGATATTCAAGAGATTTCTATCCAATATAATTTGGATTTTGTGCATACCAATCACATATGTCGATATTTTTCTGTAGAGGGGTTCACAAACAACCATCATTTCTTATTTCAGTAGCTACTCTGAATAATCGACAGTCATATTAGCGTACTATGATCTCACATAATTCTCAAATTAATGCATATATTGATAAATTCAAATAATTACTGGTACCAGTGCCCACGGGCGTGATAATCTCACACTATTCAAATGAGGAGATATGAATTTAGAGATTTGAGATTGTGAATCGTATTATGATAGACTCTGGCTGTAGCCTACATAAAAATGCTACATGCTTGCTAGATGTAATTGAGTTTGCCTTTTTAAACGACATAAACTATATGAGATATTTTCACTCCAATTATTAGTGGCAGCCTTTTTTGATTTGATCATATTGGGGGAGAAATAGATATAACCTTAAAATTAATTAACACGGGATTTTGATAGTGTATGTCTCCCCAAAAAAATTGTCATCTCATATAAGAAAACAAGTTTCCTAGAGTATTATCCGATTAAATCAAGTACATATAGTCTGAATGATTTCTGGATTTTAGCAATACCAGTTGGATTGTAGATAATGACTTCAAAAGCCATAAAAAAATTGTCCTAAAAATAAAATAAAATTGTAGTCTTTTTGACATACAAATTTGACACTAACTATGGATTACGTTTGGAACCCAAAATTAATTTGGTACAAAAGCATATAAAATATGCGAACTCTCCAAAAAATAAAATTAGAATAAAATTATGGACACTTATACTAGCAAGAGAAATTTACAGAAAGATGAATTCAGTCGCTCAAGGACTAACTATATAGGTTAACAATCCGGGTGTGTACCCTTTGATCTTTAGTGTACAATTCCAACTACAAGTAAAACAACTTCGAAATTTTGGATAATAATACAAGAGAACTAAAAAATGCTAAATATCCCTCAGGAATGTAGCAATTCTCTGTCTCATTGATCCTGAATACATGATAACGACATCTCATCCTTCTAGGATTTACAGAGAAACCAATCAATTGGCTTATATGATTCTTTTTAAGAAAATAAAGAAATCATTGTCATTATCGACTTTAAAAAAAAAATCCATTATGTGGTCCAAAAATTCACTCCTTTTTGGCAAAAAAATTAGAGAATATGCTAATCTTATGGAAACAATGGATAAAATTAGCACCAATTAATTTATACGATTTACCACACTCGTATGAAAAAATAAAAATATTTTGTTTTATTTATCGCATGGGAAACCTACTTTGAGGTTGGAGGATGGTTTCTTGTAAAAAAAAACCAGAAACTATATCCTCGTCTAAAGGACAAAGATACCAAATTGAATCGGACGTAGGTTTTTCAACCATGCACGTGACTAGTAACCATAAGGTAATTAAATTGCGATAACACCAATTTTTGACATTTACAGTTTCCTTAAAGGAATAAAAAATGTAAGCCATCTTTCGATGGATTTTCTTTCTTTCTTTTTTATGAAAAAAATATTTAGAGAAGAAAGAAAATACCAATTTTTCTGGTGATTTCAGTTTCATTAGAGAAAGCAGAAATTGCAAAACCATCTTCTAATAGATTTTATTATTTTTTATGTCTTTATTGAAGAATAAGAGAAGAAAGGGAATCAAATATATTCGGGAAAATCGATTACCCATATGACGACACAGTTTAATACCACACCAAACTTGAATTGGTTTAAGATTAACATAGATGGGGCAGCCAGGGGGCATCCACGTTTCAAAAGGGCGGGTTTCATTTGCAGAGATTCTGAAGCACGAACAATTATGGATTTATCTCAACCTCTAGGAATTACAACATCCTTAAATGCATAAACTTGGGATCTGCTTTTGGCATCAAGAACAACAACAGAAAGGAAATGGACAAAAGTTCTCTTAGAAACGGACTCAGAAAACCTTCTGCTTTTCGTCACATCCGCTACTGAACCCCCTTGGAAAATTTCAGGGATGATTGAAGAAATAAAGTATAGAATACGACAGATTCTGCAGGTCGCTATCCAACACAACTACAGAGAAGGAAATCAAGCAGCGGATGGATTGGCCAATCATATGGCAGACGAAAGTCAAATGGGAAACTATTCAACCAAAATTTGGGACTAGACAATCCCGGTTTGTATTAGTCAAGTTATCTTTTATGACTTTGTGGGTACTACATACCCACGTCAAATTGTAACCTAATCTTCTATTAATAAAATGCATGCTTCGAAAAAAGAAAAAAAAAGATACAGTTTAATATGCTCGACGAATATAAAAAAAGAAACTCAAAATAAATTATTAATGATCAATGAATCATTAATTTGTGTAAATAATATTGCCCTATCTTACCGCATGAGTAAGTTATTGTTTGATCGGTGTAGGAAGTTTTTTTTTTTTTTCAACATCTGCGAGACAAATAGTATGTTTAAAACAACACTTGTCGGTCAAGTCCTCATTAGTCCTTCCATTCTTGTTATACTTGGCAACATAAATATCATCATGGAAATACCGCATCAACCTCTATCACCAATGGGTCTGTGAACACGTAAATTACGCAGGTATCTACGTGTCTACAAACAATGTTCGCACGCACCGAAGTTCATGGGTTGGATATATCGTACATAGAAAAATAGTGTGTACACCGATTCATTGACTCTGAGTCTTCGGACTCGTCCTTGTCTTATCGAGTATTTAACACAGAGTGCATAGAAAATGGTAAGTAACCACGGAACGAACGTAAAGTGCGGAATGTAAAGTGTATAACGTAGGTTGCATAATGTAAAAAACATAATATAAAGTGCGTAATTTAAAGTGCGTAATGTAAAGGAGACAAATAATTACGTGGTTCAGCATTAAGGCCTACATCCACGGGGTAAAAGAAAGGTTTCATTATGTATTGATTGATTACAAACTTAGTCAAATGACTTTAGGGGTTCTCACTGAGGCAGCAAGATTTTGGGCATTACTTACTCTTCCTAATTCTCTCTCCTCATTTTATCTTCTCCTCGACCTGCCCCTCTCTCTTAGGGAGGAGGGGTATTTATAGGAGTTCTATTGTGGGGTCCACGGAAGGAGTCGTTGAAATCTTATCGTCTTGTGCTTTGTGCCAATACGCGGACATCTTCGGTTGCTACGATGCCCCCCTCGTTCCCTTCGTTATTTCCGAAGAGGTAGGGTCTTCTCTTCTGTTGGTTGATTGACACGTGTCTCAGGTGTTTGATGCGGGTAGTTGAGCCTTCTGCACGTGCCAGACCACGGTCTTCTGTTCCTGTCACGTCCGTGTCAGCTAGTTGATCCCTGACCGTTGATCTTCGGTCTCTCTTGAGATGGGATAAAGTAGATCCGAGGGCGTATCTGGTCCTTCGCAATGATGCTTTATCTCGGTTCCCCTTGGATGTGTGACACGAGGGTCCCTTCCTGCTGGTACACGTCTCTTGGCTATACCTAGGTGGCATCATCTTTTGATGCCCTGCGTCATATGCCATCCACGTGTTTATCCGAAGACACGTGGCGAGTGGTGGAAATATGTACTTACAGGGTCCAAGAGCATAGCTCATTGGTATCCTATCAATTCCAGTAAGGAAGAAGTCAGAGGATCAATCCCCGTTGCCGTTTTGTAATAGATTAGTTGTATAGTGGGTTTAGAGGTGTTAGGTCTGATAGTGGGGCCAGTACAATTAGCCGGGTTCGGGTAAGATCCTGGGTCCGAATTTCGCGTATCAAAAAAAAAAATTCTATCACCAACCAAGATATGAATACACACAGACTCATAGACCAAGGTCGGTACAAAAAAAAAACTTCAGAAACGCATCTTAGAGTTAATACGATATGTAAAGCGGTAGGCAAAAGAAACATACATAAAATAAAACTAGGAATTACTGGTTAATCCTAATCTAGAGAACCCGGTTACTGTCTAATCCACCCATATAAACTATTTAATCGGTAGTCCAAAAACATATTTTTGGACTAAAAAATATGTTCCCTGATCCACAAGCGTGCGGGAGATATAAGTTCAATTTTTTAAATACCAAAATTACCCTTTTTATTCCTCTTCATTTATTTTCATTCTTTTCTCTCGTCGTCTGTGTTAGAAGAGAGTTCCGGATATGAGAATTGTAAGGTATGTGATCAATCTCTATATGTGTCTTTGATCTTCAAATTGATTTTATATTTGTATTCAGCGAGCTATAATCTCCATATGCAACAATTTTTCGGAAGCAAACAACTTTGATTTTCATAGACCTAGTTATGATTTTTCATTTTATTCAATTTTAAATTCATAGATCTGATGAGCAATTGGATTTGGAATCGAAATTGTTATCTATATATATTGCTTGTACTAGAATAATTTTTCTTTGTTCAGATATTTTTTTTATTGTTATTATTGTTTTATACTGCATTCATAGGATTTGGCATGATAACCCATTGCTAAAATGGAAAATTTTCCGAGAGTGTTCATGACGGTAGTCTTACTTTTTACAGGTTTCCTATGCTTCATGCAGCGGTCACATTGACATAGCTTGGATTAACATGAGAAATTTTGGATATGGCGATGAACTTCAGGTACCATATCTCATAATTGGGAAATTGGCTCTTCGCTTGTTGTATATTTAAATAATTTTATGGAGTCTCACTTAGCTTTTTATTAAGTTTTAGCTCAATTAGTAGACAAACATTTTTCAGTTGCATCTTTTTGATGGTGCACTGTTGATGGAAAACTGGTTAGCTATTATATCTTGAATGTCTCATTTTGGCACTTGAAAAGTTGTTAGAATTTTTACATTTCAGCTTCTCTATACATATTTTCTTATACTGATTTCCGCGGTACATATTTTCCTATAGTGATTTCGGAGTACGTATTTGTTTGTACTAATTTTGCACTACATATATGCGTAAACTGATTTCACTGTACATATTTTCATATACTAATTTGGCTTTACCGATAGGTTTTTTTAACTTTTTGATGTTCGTTTTTGTTCACCGTTGTATTAGTACATATCTGCATGTACTCTTCTTTTATCTGTGTTTTGGTCATGCATACATTTTTGTGATCCACGTGGTATTGTACAGGTTAAGAGTGATATAAGTCAGATTCTTTGTGTCGTGACGATTCTTTTGGCTTGCATGTTTTCCTGTATTTTGAGCCTCGTCGGCAAGTTTGTATGGAATGTAGGTTGCCTTCATGTAAGAGTTAAAAATGTTTTTACTTTTTCTTAGTGATATAAGTCTGATTCATTTTCTTAATGCTTTTTTAGGCCCTGAATGTCATTCTTCAGGGAAATTTATACATCCAGTTGATTGTTTTCTTAATTGCAGCACCATCTCTAACACCAGATGCAAATTGTGGGGGGGAAGTTCTTCTTGGCTAAATGGTTTGGTTTAGGTCCGAATTTATGAGAGTTCAAGCAAATTTTGGACAACAATTACTTGGTATGCTTATAATGGTTCTCAGGTTTTCTTTTGATTTGTTTCCCAGTAGTTAAGTTCGATGTTGATGGAGTCCAATACATATCCATATGTACTGTGCTTTCACTCGGTACATATAAATATGTATTGGGTTTTTTTTTCTTGGTTTATTTCAATACATGTATATATGTATTGTTTTTTTTTCCTTCGATACATGTGTATATGGACTATATTTATACGCACAATATCTTCATCGATCCAGAAATCCTCCTTCTGCTGTTTGGCTCTTGGCTCTTGGATCCATAAATCCTTCTCATCATGTATTGTGATAAAGATAATTTTAAAATGTGTTTTATCTGATTTTAAAATGTGCAGCTAAATGAGTTTTTCTTGACCATTTTCTTTGTGGTTTTTGTTTTAAGTTACTGATCTCTAATGTGTTTTTTTTCTGTTTTCGTCTATTTCAATGTTAATTTTGAATGTAAAAATGTTGTGCTCGTTGATTTTGAATTGTGACAGCAAGACATGGTTAAAGCTTGGAATAAGATGAGCAGAAAAACTAGAAGATCCTGCGATAATGAAATTGAAAATGATGATGACAATGAAAGAGTAGTATAGAAATTTTTAAATGATCTAAGAAAGCAACATGTTCCAATTTACTTCCAGCCAATTCACCACCACCGGTAAATTTTTTATATCTTTTATTCAATTTGGTAGGTGATAACCTGATGACTTAGTCATGATAATAGTACTTTTTGGTTTGGTTTTCCTTGGGTTATGCTCTGCTCCTTATCCACAGTTAGCAAAATGTCTAACACCATTGTGGATAATCAAATGTGGAATTGGTGCTTGCTTTTAGTTTAGTCAGTATGAATTTGAGATACTTCTTAAGTTTCCAAGGATCACATGGGGTATGTATTTGATGTACTATAAATTAGTGGATTAGTAATATACTGGATAGTTTTTTTTAACATTTCATCGGTGCATGGTGGTGGAAAGCCAAAAGTTTTAGGACCTTGCGATGACAAGAAGAATATATAAAATCCAGCGATGACAAGAGGAATACGTTTTAAGAAGATGCAGATCAAGAGTTTATTTCTCATTTCTTCTCATTTTACAAGCAACTCAAATACTTCGCGAGAAACGGAAGCAACAGAAAATCGCAAAAAAAAAAGAGCTAAGTACCACTTCCTTGAATATTTTACTTATAGAAAATGATTTTTTTTTTATTTGTTTTACAAAAAGCGATACTATCACAATATTTCAAAGAGCATTTCTAAGATTTTTAGTATTTCAAAAGATTTCAAAAAATTTGATTTACTTTACCAAAAGCGATATAATCGCAAGATTCTAAAATTTCAAAGATTTCAAAGAATTTTTGATTTGATTGACAAACAGCGATACGATCGCAAGATTTCAAAATTTTCAAAAAATTATAAAAAATGAGATCATCGCAAAAATTAAAAGATCGCAAAATTTTTCAAAGATTTCAAAGATTACAGAAAATGGAATCATAGCAAAAAATTTCAAGAATTTCAAGAATTTCTAAGATTTCAAATTTTTTTGATTTATTTTCCAAAGAGCAGTACAATCGCAAGACTTCAAAGATTTCAAACTTTCAAAAAACCGAGAAAATTTCTTTTACAGAAGATTTTTGATTTAAAAATGCAAAACAATTGCAAGATTTCAAAAATTTCTCTAGAATATTTCTTTTACAGAAAAGATTTTTGATTTAACAAATGCGATTCAATCGCAAGATTTCAAAAAATATTTCTAAGATTTTAAAAGATTTTAAACAAGATTTACTTCCAATGTGATGTTATGATAGAAACAAAAGAATAAAGAAACACGAAGCTATCGCGAGAAACGCGAATACAATTTCGCAGAGACATAATAATGGGACGAACCTTTATGGCGTGCACCCTAGTTCGCGAATAAAATTTCGCAAGAGGCAAATGTAAGACCTAATAGCGCGTCATATAAGGGGGTATCTCTTGACATGACTCAGCGATAAGGTTATACCACTGCTGGAACCTGAGTCATGCAGAAGTTGGGGTTAAAAAAACCTATCCATGAGA
Source organism: Papaver bracteatum (assembly GCA_023529315.1). Taxonomy (NCBI): domain Eukaryota; kingdom Viridiplantae; phylum Streptophyta; class Magnoliopsida; order Ranunculales; family Papaveraceae; genus Papaver; species Papaver bracteatum. The sequence goes on from JAJJWX010003988.1 coordinate 483,479, forward strand.
GGGATCTTGGATTTCCAACTATATAATACCCTGGTTGGACGACTAAGGACCTCTTCTAAGAAGTACAGAGTATGACCAAGGCGCCGAGGTACACGGTTGAGCCAAGGGTTCCCGGAGCGTACGAAAATCTCTTGCCATTCTTGGTAAGTCTTGGCTATGATGCACTTGTCCTGAAGAAAACCCCACTTAGGGTGCAGTCTTGTAACTATAAGCCATATAGGCATAAAGGACAAGAGGCTGCTAAAACAACTAGTTGTTGGTAAATCCGGATGGGGGAGCTAGTCTTGTATGGCCGATGTGCCCTCCTTGAAGGGGAAACCAGGGGGGAGATAATGGCGGCACCCTCCATTAGGGAGCTGATAAGTGTCTTAAGACGGCAATGTCATGGGGATTTATGATCGCAAGAAAATTTAGGCATGTCATATTGTCGCGTGACGTAAATTATACAGAGGCAACAAGCCGCAAGAGAAATGTTAAGATGAGATCAATGGGTTTCTGCATGAAAGTGTAAATACATCCTGCGATTTCATCGCAAGACGGCAATGTCATGGGACTTTATTCTCGCGAGGGGATTTAGACCTGTCATATTGTCGCAGAAAATTCAAAGAAAAATGGATAAGGCAAGATCAATGGGTCAATACATGCAAATGTAAAGACGTCATGCGATTTTGTCGCAAAAAGAAAAAATTGGAAAAATAATACCTTTAACTAGGAAGGAAAAATAAGACCAATAGACTAATCTCAAACTTATTTATTTTCTTTTAAGAATGTAGGAAAGATTTGTTCATAGCAAGAGAGATAGCAAGTACTATTTAGAATCTCTCAGAAATACTATTCAGAATTTCTCAGAAGTATTATTCATAGTCTCTCAAGATGATTATCTACAATCTCGCAGAACTATTCATCGCGGCACTATTCATCGCAGAACTATTCATCGCAACACTATTCGGTCACTATTTCAGAATCTCGCAGAAACATTCAGAAACTTGCAAACTCATTCAGCATTTCGCAGATTATTCCAGAATTTCGCAGGAAATTTGATTACTTCGCAGAATATGATTATTTTATTGAAAGAGGCAGAGGCAAGTCGTTCATTTATCATTTTTCTCGGGATTCTTCCTTCATAGATAAAGAATGTGAGGCAACTATGGATTACCAAGAAAACATTTTTTGTTCTTTATCTTCTCGGCAAGAATCATTTCCAAAATGGACAAGGATTTTCACCAAAAATGAAGTAATAATTTCGCATGAACAGAGGCAATACTTATGATTTTCATTAAAGGACGGATACTTCTTTATATTTTGAGGATTGAGTACTTCTTATATTTTTTCAAGGATACTTCATACTTCGCAGAGTTGATACTTCTTATTTACTTAGCAAAGATATGGAACTTCACAAAATAATAGAGGCAAGTACGTACTTTTCAAGTCTAGTATTCTTTTGCTCGTTCCTTCATCAACAAAAATCAAAGACTACTACAACAACAGATTTTTTCTTAAAGATTACTTTTCAAGCAATATTCAAGAAAAAAGAGGCAAGATGTAGGACCAGAATATCGCCACAAATATATTCACGAGAGATTAACGACAAACAACGACATTTCGCGAGCGTCACAAAGTAGTTTAAAGAATGACGTAATAAACAACGACATCCTAAAACATGAGAAAGATGTGAAGATTTTGTAGTTAGAGAGAATGTTCGCGAGCACAAGGCGGGAGTTCGCGAGAGTAAGGCAGGAAATGAAGATTTTGTGGTTATAGAAGAGTCTCGCGAGCATTATAGTAGATCTCGCGAGCATAATAGCAGATCTCGCGAGCACAATAGCAGATCTCGCGAGCTGATAGAAGATCTCGCGAGGAGCATAGCAGAGCCTGCAAGGAGCATAGCAAAATCCTAAAAAAATGAGTTGAATATGAGTTGTCACTCATCATGAAGATACCTATATAAAGAGAAGAGCATGAGAGAGAAAGTGAGAGATAATTTGAGAGGAGAGAGATATGAGATATTTTGCAGAGAGATTTGAGGAGAGAGAATGTATTTTTCTTTATCATCTTCTTCCTCAAAACTAAATTTAGAACTCCATTAATAGAGATTATCAATGTAAATCAAATGTAAATTTAAACAATCATAGTGAAGAATCATGGATGTAGATCAAATTGATCGAACCATGTAAAAAATCTTTGTGTCCTTTTATAATTTTAGCAAATATACTACCAATTTTATATGTAGATCTAGAAATTAATATCAAGATATGATAAGGGGTGTGTTGTAGGAAAACCTGCAACTACACAAACCCTAATCCAACGGTCTCAGATTAGGGTTGCAAGCCATCTCATCCGTCCAACTTTGCTAGCTTGGACGGATAGCCTAGAATGGGAATTAGGCGACAAGTGAGGTATCACCGTGATCATTATCCGCCACTATTCCATATAGAGTGATCGGCCAAAGCATGGATTTCCCATGAAACCTCCAAACGATCACTCGAAGATGGCTAGGCATGCGTATGTTTTAAGATGCTTAATTCGCGACCTACTCCGTTAATCCTTAAAACAGCGATGCTTAATACATGCTGAATATATTCAATGCATTACATGCATAGAATACACACGATATTTTATAAATATAGACTTCCCAAATAACTTAGTTATTTAACCCAGCATTACATGCTACATTCTGTGGGTCCCACGATCCACACACTCGAGACATCAATCATGTCACAAACTGGGGGATACATACTGGGGTATTGGTCTGGGCGGTTTACTGGCATGCAGCGTGCAACGCGCCATCACAAGAACGTGTCTGGAAGACATGGACGGTTAGTGATGATGGGAAAAGTGGGAAGACTGATCGTGTGACACTAACACACAACTCCACTAATCCATCACTCCACTTCCCATGAGAGACGTGAATAAGGCTCAAATAACTTGTATAAATAAGTTCTCCTCCCTATTTCAGAAAACAGGATAGGACAACGCATAAATCAAGGGTTAATACAATTGTATTCAAAACACCCAGAGCCTGCTTGCACTATTTGTAAGTCTGCTCACCTTTCTGTTACAAGTCATAAAACAGCATACACCTTCACAATCTCAACACCTTCTTCCCTTTCCTCCCTAAGATCAACCCCATATCTTTCACTTTGTAACCGAAACAAGTCTGGAACGGCCATTTCTTGGTTTAGGCCAGAATTGTATAGATTGATCTCTCGAATCAAAAGCACTCATCGCGCAGTGCATTTGTTTAGGGTTTATATTCATTCCTCATCCACACACCCCAAATTACCAAATCCGACAGGAATAGTTTTCACCCATAAACAATTGGCGACCACAGTGGGAGATTAATCTCTCGGTTGTGAAGTCATTTCCATCAATACCCAATCTTATTTGGCTGATTTCAAAATGGTTGGTCTTGGGACTCCCCCAATAATTTCAAATTCTGTTCGGAGTACCTCCTATGAAGATACCCCCTTCCCAATAGTGTATCTAATGGCATATATGAAAGAAGAATCCCAATGTTGATCGAGTTAGCACGGGTGCAGGATATTCACACGAAGAATATGGACCTGATCAAGGAGACAATAAATGGTATACTCGATATCCTCATCAAGATGACATCAGTTATGAACGGTTCTCCTGTCACAGAGATTTCTGCACTGGGGACTGATCCTCGCAATGATCCTCCTCAAGTCAACACTTTCACTATGAACCAGATACCCGTGGATCAAGAGGCGGATTCTCTAGTGGAAAGTTTATGCAAACTCTTATACCTCTCGAAGAGCCAGCGGTTGGAGATGTTTGCTTCCATCAACCAGATAGTATTGGACATGTGTTTAGCTCCTTTACGTCCAGAAGTCTCAAGAACATCAGAGATGTCTGTGAAAAATGTCACGTTTACAAAAGAAGACATGATGGCGGAAGAAGGCCACAACCGGGCCCTGCACGTTACTGCACGCATAAAGAATTCAGAGTTCAAGATGGCGCTCATCGACACAGGAGCATCTGCGAATGTGATTACTCTCAAGACACTCAGGACGTCCAAGATTCGCCCAAGAAAGGTCATGTGACAATCTACCACTATGACGGACTTCGAAGGAAACCAAACCAACACGTATGGGTATGTCAATCTGAATTTATCTGTAGGGCCTCTCCATCCAAATGAGAAATTCGAAGCCATAGAAAAGGAGCTGGACTACCACATGATATTGGGGAGACTGTGTCTTCATGATAATAATATTTTCCCTACAACGTATCACCAGTGCCTGAAGACTATAGTGAATAGGGAAGTCATTTGTATCCCTGCATCGTTGTTTCATTATACACCAATATGTGGAGTGGAATTGTTTGAAGAAAGAGAAGCTCCGCGGGAAGAATCAGACATAGTTCATTGCATCCCACTCCCCACGTAGGCGTCAATTCAAGAGGAAAACCAACTCGCATCATTGAGGGCTAAGACTCACGATGCATCTTGGCAGACAAGACGTTCTTCTTTATCCGGTAAAGCCGCGACCCACGTTCACCCTAAGAGGCAGCGAGCCTTTGTGGCAAGTCGTGATCAGAAAGGGAAAACCGTCTACCAACGCCGCTGTTATCAATTAGCAGGGGAGACTGTTATCCAGTCTTTCCTCCCAATGGAATGATACAACAACGACGAGCCAAAGGAAGAAGTGCTAGATGCTCCACGACAGCTGCAGGACGACACCATCTCCACGATCGATAAATTCGAAACCGCTAATATAGGGAATGAAGAATTTCCTAGGCCTATCTCCATCAACTCAACCTTGTCCATGGATGAACGCATATAGCTCAAGCAACTTCTCAAAGAATACCAGGACATATTCTCTTGGACGTATGAATAAATGTACGGTCTAGACAAAGAATTGGTCACCCATCATCTACATGTCATACCTGGATCCAAGCAGATCAAGCAATCTCCGAGGCAATTCATGCACGAGATAGAAGAGCAAATAAAGACTGAGATTCAGAATCTGCTAGCTGCTAGCTTCGTTAATCCCGTCCATCATCCGAACTGGTTGGATAATATAGTTTCGGTGAAAACGAAAAACAGAAAGATCAGGTGTTGTGTAGATTTCAGAGACTTGAACAGATGCTGCCCAAAATACGATTTTCCTCTACCTAACATCGACATGTTAGTAGATGCCACTAGCGGACACGACACGTTCTCCTTCATGGATGGATATAGCGGTTACAATCAGATAAGGATGTATGAACATAACGCGAGTAAACCAACTTTTCGAACTCCTCTCGGAAGTTTTATTATACTGTAATGTCATTTTTCCGGACGAAGAGCGAGCCTGGGACATCTTCAGATCTACTGGAGCCAACACCTCAAGGAAGCATCCTCAAGAAGATAACAATTTCCGTATCATCATGTCGAGAAAGAATTCGCATCTTGGGTCAATCACTCTGACAGGCTTAAAAGGAATACTTCAGCGAAACAACGAACATCCAGATGATTATGTCAAGAGGTCCCGAATTCAGGGACTGAAGGGTCACAATCCAAATGTGACTAAACAAAAAGTGGTGTAATTATGCATCAATAGGATGGTACCAATCAATTATGCTTTGTCGAAGAGCTTGTGCTTTCAGACACCCTCTGAACTCCATGAATATGCTAGATGGTCGACCTTATGTAAGAAGTTTTGATGAAGCATCAAGAGGAAAACCACCGAGATACAACATCCTGCACATCTAAGATCACCAACTCCAAACTCCAGTACCATATGCATGACTTCACAATGGTGAAACAACATCCAAGATATTTCATATCTGGATCGACGGTAACTACATCAATGAGAGACACTTTCAGAATTTATCTCCCGTAGAAGAAGTAGTTGTGTTAACAAAGGAGTATGACTGGGGACTGCTTAGCCCTGCCTATTCTCAAAGATAGTAAATTTAGATAGATGCAAGCATGCTATCATTATGATTCCAATATGTCCAAAGACGAGGATATACTCAAGAGAGCAGGCGTAAAGACGGCCTCATGAATCTAGCGTGACAACATCTATCAACTCGAAAGATTTGGATATTCGTAGACAGGGGACTGTTTCCCTCTTCTCTATTCCATGAAGAAACATCAAGAAAGCCATCGGTTCCAGCTTATCCCTCTAATAACGAGATGATCTCTGTCATTGTATGAAGGGTACCAAGTTCGTACAAGTTTCCACCACGCCTATCCCTGCCATTCTCTTCTGATCACAACTGCTGCCAAGAACCGTTGTTTCTTGTCGATCGATACCATCCAGAGCTTCACCATATTAACTACTGCTACGTACAAAAGACCCATCGTGCATACAAGATCGATCCACGTAGACCACACTTGGGGACTAAGGCTCAACATGAAATTCCTTCGTCGTCAATTAAGAACTTCTTCAACACAAGAGAGATAGTCAATCAAGAATCATATAATTCGCAAGGGGAAACCAAACTGAAGAAGCCGCTTCAACACTCTCTCCAGCAGGAGCCGCTTCAACGCTCCCTCCGGAAGAATCCGTTTCAAGGCTCCCTCCAGCAGAAGCCGCTTCAAGGCTCCCTCCAGCAAAAGCCACTTCAAATTTCTCTCTCCATAAGAAGGCGTTTCAGCTTTCTCTCCAGTAGGAGCCGCTTCAAGGATCCCTCCATCAGAAGCCGCTTCAAAGCTCTCTCTCTAGAAGAAGGCGTTTCAGCTCCAACACTTCAACGCTCTCCGGGACCTGTTCGCTCCAGAAGTTGCTTCAACGCTCTCCGGGACCTGTTCGCTCTAGAAGCTGCTTCAACACTCTCCGGGACCTCCTCGCTCCAGAAGCTGCTTCAACGCTCTCTGCAGGACCGACATCCATATTTGAGCACACAAAGTTCATTTTTGAGCAAAGCAAGCACGCAGTAGGTCCCACGTTTGAGTGAAGCAGGCGGCAAGGCTAGTGTTTGGTCAAGATAGCCGGGTCGGTGTTTGGTCGAAGTAGCAAGGATGATGCTCGAGCAAGCACATCAACCGTACGGGAAAAGCAGGCACATGATAGGGCCGACGTCCGAAACATGTACACAGTGGACCCCTGTTTGATCGAAGCATGCACAGTTTCCTATGTTCTAAGCAAGCATGCTCACATCAGGTCCCATGCTCGACCGAAGCAGACATAGCAAGGTCGATCGAAGAAGGCAAGATTGACATTCGAGCGGAGCAAGCGCGACGCAGGCTCTCGACCGAAGCAGGCATAACAAGGTCGATCGAAGCAGGCAAGACTGACATTTGAGTGGAGAAAGAACGAAGCGGGCTCTCGACCAAAGCAGGCATAGCAAGGTCGATCGAATTAGGCAAGACTGATATCATGCTAGGGGAACGCTCGCCTAGACACCTCTTGAACATGACATGCTCCAAGGAAAGGACGACCCGTCTCTCCTGGTAACATCCAAACTTTGTCTCGAAAGTTTTATCTTTATTTGTCACCATCTAATGCCTACCCCACAATAGTGTAACCATCATGTGCTAGGCAGGGGACTTAATGTTGAAGGTGGATTTTAGTTCAGGGATAAAGTTGTAAAACCAAATTTTTGTATGTGACCTTTTCGCAAAGGATAAGGCCATTTGATAAGTGATGAATACTTCTTCGCTTTATTAATTCACCTAGAATGGAGCATGTAGCAACAATCCCGAGTATTTTGTGAATTTTAGCATTACCAATTAATGCATGAATCGACTTGTATTTCATGTGTTGTTCTCATCAGAACTCTCATGGCTGGTGCGGCATGATGACTGATTATTACTCTCACCAAAGTAACATGAATATCCAAGTATCAACAATGAGGCATGCACGAAATACCCGTACAGGCTACACTATTCTCTAACAAAGAGGATCATCTCTCGGTGTGTTATACTAGCTCGATCGAGCATATTTGAATCTGGACTGTACATATCAGTCTCAGAAATAATCACGGCCACGCAAGTTGGCCGCATGAATTAACCAGCCTAGACAAACCCTAGCAGGAGCAGGCTATCACCACAAAGACCACCAGCGGGCCCGTTTATGCCCTAGTCGTTCGAACGCGTACCTTGCCCCCCGTTAAACACCAACTCTGAAAGGGAATGGTCGAGCATGCATGGAGAGGCTAGCATGCATAAGACTGTTGAAAAATAATCTTAAAAAATGTCGTGACCGTCCAACTTCGCAGGCATGATTATATGGCTTAGATCGCCCCACGATCAAGTGGTGAAGTGTTGGCACACCCATTGGCGGGCTAATTTCCTACCTGCTTGATTGTTTATCCCATAGTCAAGCCGTGTAGCAACCAGTTTATGGGTGAAAACTATTCCTGTCGAATTTGGTAATTTGGGGTATGTGGATGAGGAATGAATCTAAACCCTAAACAAATGCACTGCGCGGTGAGTGCTTTTGATTCGAGAGATCAATCTATACAATTCTGGCCTAAACCAAGAAATGGTTGTTCCAGACTTGTTTCAATTACTAAGTGAAGGAGATGGGGTTGATCTTAGGAATGGAAGCGAAGAAGGTGTTGAAATTGTGAAAGTGTAGGCTTGTTTATGACTTGTAACAGAAAGGTAAAGAGGCTTACGAATAATGAAATGAGGCTCTGGGTGTTTGAATACATGTTGTATTAACACTTGGTTTCTGTGCTGTGTTCTCTCTTATGTTGGAAATAGGGAGGAGAACCTATTTATACAAGTCATTTGAGCCTTATTCACGTCTCTCGTAGGAAGTGGAGTGATAGAGTAGTGGAGTTATGTGTTAGTGTCACACGATTAGTCTTGCCCACTTCTCCCATCATCACTAATTGTCCATGTCTTCCTGACACGTTCTTGTGATGGCACGTTGCACGCTGTAAACCGCCAGACCAATACCCCAGTATGTAACCCCCAGTTTGTAACATGATTGATGTCCCGAGTGTGTGGATCGTAGGACCCACAAAAGGTAGCATGTAATGCTAGTTAAATAACTAAGTTATTTAGGAAGTCAATACTTGTAAAGTATCGTGTGTATTCTATGCATGTTATGCATCGAATGTATTCGGCATATATGAAGCATCGTTGTTGTGCATTATGCCATGCTTACTTCATGTGTGGGTTTGGAGGCTTCACTAGCAAATCCTCCCTTGTCCGACAATATGGTGTGGCAGAGTGGTAGACGGTGATCACGGTGATACTTCACTGGTCGCCTAACTCCTATCCTAGGCCGTCCGTCTGAGCTGGCGAAGTTGGACGGACGAGACGACTTGCGACCCACATATGCCACCGTCAGATTAGGGTTTAGGAGATGCGCGAGTGCACTCTTTCAGATTGGTCGAATCCAAGCATGGGAGGCGTTTCATGGAGGACCGATCAAGCATGTGTGTAGAAAACATGCTAATGTCCATGTCCATGGTTCACTTTCCCACGAAGGTTTGATCTTGGCCACTCGAATTTACCGGTGAAGTTGAGTAGCTGAGATCGATTTGCGACAGAAATCCTATGCCACAAAGGATTCCTAAAGGGAGTGGTATGCCATCTTCAAGGCACGCGTTTCGAGACAACCAAGCTTGGTCGGTCTCAGCCGTTTGGTATGGCGTGTAGGTGGTAGGCTGGTATTCACGCCTACACCTGACTGTGCCATGGAAACGTGATCTAAGCCACTCAATTTGTCTGGCAAAGTTGAGTGGTCAATATCAATTTGTGATTTGGGAAGCGCGACCACACCAGTTTGGGCGTGCGTTTTGGACAAATTAGGCATGATATGCCTTGGTCGGTCGGGTGAGGAGATAGGTGATAAGCACGTATGTGCTACATTTTATACCCATATTTTTATTAACTATGACTCGATATTTTGGCTAACAACATTATTTTAGTGCTTTTGTAAAAAGTACGAACGAAACCGATCATCCGATGATAAATGGCTCAATGAGAATCTAAAATTGCGTTTGCGACTTGGGGAACCAAAATGAGTCATAGATTAATTAATTTCAGCACCACTAAATCTATTTCAAGGCTAGAGACAGAGAAACATGGGAGTTGAGTTAACTTTTTTTTTTATCAAGCACCACTAGTCAGGTGTAAGTGGGTATTTGTGTGAGATTAAAGCGGGGCACCACTTGCATTCATCTAATGGGATGGAGGTTATTAAGAGAAACAAGGAATTCTTTTTGCATGTTCTGCTTCTAACTCCAAACACGTCAGATCCACTGAGAGCTATGATGGGTGGGATGTGAAGAATCAAATGGAAATTCGTGTTACTTTCAAGAAGTTCAGGAGAGTTAAAGGCGATTTGTTGATGCTGGCGAAGATGGGGTTTGGTTCGAGCTGTAAAAGCTACAAAGTCATGGCTGAAATATAGCAAGCAGTGGTGATTATTCTTGAACACTTCGATGGATTTTTTCCCGAGCAAAATGGGGTTTGTATGGGGTTCCTGTTCGATTGAACTGAGAGTTTTCGCTGCCATGGATGTGAACAAGAAGCTGCTGCACAGACTGAAAATGGGTGTCGTGTTATGGTGGAGCTTTGTAGCTATGATGGAAGACGAGAATGGACAGACACATGCAGTGGGGTTCGAGCTGGGAAGCTGAGAAGTTGAGATGGATAGCATTGGCTGGACTTCAGTGGAGTAGCCAATTTGTATGAGCAGTTTGATATTGGTGGAGGAAGGTCATAAGATAGTTGTAATTGAGCTGATATTCATTTTTCTATCTGAGTCAGTGTGTCTGTCTATCTGAGTCAGTGTCTGTATCTCTATCTGAGTCAGTCTGTCCACTAACGGAGATCCACGTGTGTACTTCTAAGTGGTCTCCTGTTTTCTCTTATGAGCTGTTGACAGCTGTTAACGGTATCTTGAGTTACCGTTATGTTAGTCGGTCATATATAACTGTATACCTTCTTCTCTTGTTTAGTAATGAAAAATATCTGATCATTTTCCTTTCAACTATGGTATCAGATTGGAAACCAGAATCTTCACCTGGTTTTCATGGTTCGATCTTCTTCCGATGATATTCATTATGTATCTTCATTATCAAATCTTGTGAATCTTTAAACTACACATTCAATTTCTGATCTTGTTTTTCAGATTTAATGTCTCGACTCATTGATTCTCATGTTCCTTCCATTACTTCGGTTCCTCTTCATACTCTGGCAAACATCATTCCTCTGAAGCTTCAGGATGATAATTTCTTAACATGGAAGTCGTTAATTACTCCAGTTCTTCGTAAATTTCATGTGCTTGGCTATGTTGATGGATCAACTCCTTGTCCTGCTCAGTTCATTCCATCTAGCACTAGATCTGGTCCAACTGTGAATCCAAATTATGCTATTTGGCAAGATGAAGATACATGTGTTCTTCTTCTTCTCAATGCCTCAATTTCTTCTTCTGTAATTGTTCATGTTGCTGATTGTTCTACCTCCAAGGATTTATGGGATAATCTTCAAAAACGGTTTGGTGCCTCTTCTTCTGCTCATACTATTCAATTACGCACACAGTTACAAAATGTAAGATTAGGCTCTTCCAAGGTATCTACATACATTTCTGAAATTGAACGCATCTCAAATCAATTAGCTGCTTGTGGTTCTCGAATATCTGATGATGAGTTGCTTGTTACTGTTCTTGGTGGTCTTGGACCGGATTATCATGCTTTTGATACATCCATTAGGATTCGCTCTCCTCCTGTAACATTTGGAGAATTACATAGTTTGCTTCTTAGTGAGGAGATCATTCTGACTGAAAGAAATGCTTCTCTCAAAGCTGATGCAGAATCTAAATCTTTTCTTGCTTCTTCCTCACAAGGTACCTATAGAAGCTTTCATCCTCCTTACAATTCTAATTTTCGTGGTCGTGGTTTTGCTTTTCGAGGTGGTTTTCCTCATTCTTCTCACCAGAATGTTCGACCTACTACTTCTACTGCTGGTGCTTTACCCAGACCACATGCTCCTCCGCATAGAGTTATTTGTCAAATTTGCTCAAAGCCTGGTCACTCTGCAATTGAATGTTTTCAACGCATGAATTTTGCTTATCAAGGCAGAGAACCTCCACAAAATTTATCAGCCATGCTTGCAAGTGCAAAAATTCTTGGTGAAAATCCATGGTATATGGATTTTGGTGCTACTCATCATCTGACTTACAGTATGGATGATTTCACGCCTTCTACTTCTTATGATGGTGAAGCACAGATTGCTACTGCTAATGGTGAAGGTATGAATATTTCTCACATTAGTAATTCACAAATTTCTCTCCAGGACAAGTCTTTTTCTCTGCACAATATACTTCATGTCCCTCAATGTGCACAAAACCTGATTTCTGTACACAAATTTACTAGTGACAATAACTGTTCACTCACATTCACTCCTTATGATTATGTTGCAAAGGATCTTCTCTCACAGAAGACATTATTCAAGGGGATCAGTAAAGGTGGTTTATATCCTCTTCACTGCAATGTTCAACCTACTTCTACAACTTCACCAACAGCCTTGTCATGTGTCAAGACATCAATTCATACTTGGCACAGAAGACTAGGCCATCCATCTTTTCATACTATGAATAAAGTGTGTAGACAATTACCAGTGCCTTTTTCTTTACATGAGCCTTTGTTCTGTAATGATTGTAAGTGTGCTAGAAGCCATAAGCAACCCTTTATGCTATCCAGTTCTGTTAGTACTGCTCCATTGCAATTATTACATTTGGATATTTGGGGTCCTGCACCAATTGTATCTGTTTCTGGTTATCGCTTTTATGCTAATATAGTTGATGATTTTACCAAATTTTGTTAGATTTATCCTCTTGCTGCTAAATCTGATTTCAAGGTTGTCTTCTTTCATTTCAAAGCCTTTGTTGAGAATCTATTTTCCACCAAAATTAAGACTCTCAGAACTGATGGAGGTGGAGAGTTTGTTAATACTGAATTAGGTGGTTTTCTTCAAGCTCATGGTGTTAGTCATGAGTTGACTTGTCCCCATACACCAGAGCAAAATGGTGTGGCAGAGTCCAATCATCGTCATTTGATAGAAATCACTAGAGCCTTTTTGATTCAATCTGGAGTGCCTGATAAGTTTTGGGTAGAAGCTTTAACAGCAGCTAATTATGTCATCAACAGGCTACCTACTAGGTCATTACAAATGCTTTCTCCTTATGAAGCTCTATACACTAAGTCTCCAGATTATCCTTTCTTGAAGACTTTTGGTTGTCTTTGTTTCCCATGGCTTCGACCTTACACCAAAAGTAAACTAGAACCCCGAAGTAAGCCTTGTGTATTTCTTGGATATAGCAATCATCAGAAGGGTTATCGATGCTTAGATATGAGTTTTGGTAAGATCTATGTATCCAGACATGTTGACTTTAATGAAGAGCAGTTTCCTTTTATTTCTGCTGGATTATCCTCTCCTTGCACATTAGAAATGCTTCATTCTGCTATTTTAGATACTTTTTCCAATACAACTCATGATATTATACTTTCATATGTTTCTTCTTCCACAGCATCTTCTTCGGCGGGTGTTTCTCCAGCAGTGAGTTCTATTCTTACTGATACTTCATCTTCAGTTGTTCCTTCTAATGAAGCTAGTATTTCAACTCATTCTATGACTACCAGATCTCAACATGGTATCTACAGACCTAAAGTTTATCTTGCTACTAAACATCCTCTTTCTGAATCTCACTTGGATATTCTCAATACTTCTGTTCCTACTACTTTTGCTCAAGCTAACAAACATCCAAAGTGGCAAGTTGCACTCCAGAATGAACACAAAGCCTTACAGGATGCTGGCACTTATTCTTTAGTACCTCCAGATGCCTCTCAAAATGTGGTTGGTTGCAAATGGGTCTTTAAGGTCAAAGAAAATGCCGATGGAACTATCGACAAGTTTAAGGCTCGACTAGTCGCAAAAGGGTTTAGCCAGTTGGAAGGTCTTAACTATCATGACACTTTTAGTCCTGTGGTAAAACCCACAACTATTAGGCTTGTTCTTTCTCTTGCTGTGAATAATAATTGGTCTCTCAAGCAACTTGATGTCTCTAATGCTTTCCTGCATGGCTCTCTCAAGGAAGATGTATTCATGCAACAGCCTCCTGGCTTTGTCGACCCAGATCATCCTACTTATGTCAGTAAGTTGCATAAATCATTATATGGCCTAAAACAAGCCCCCAGGGCTTGGTATGAGAGGTTAGTTGATGTTCTTCTTGAACTGGGGTTTGTTCCTTCATTAGCTGATTCTTCTCTTTGTTCATTTTATTGATAATCAGCTTACTATCATATTGGTATATGTTGATGATATCATCATTACTGGTAATTCTTCTTCCTTATGTGATGACATTATTTCTCAACTACAAACTAAATTTCCAGTGAAGGATTTGGGGTCTCTCCATTATTTTCTTGGTCTTGAGGTAAAACGATCTGATAAAGGTTTATTTCTTTCTCAAACCAAATATGCTTTGGATTTACTTCAGAAGACTAATATGATAGGGGTCAAACCATGTTCTACACCTTTCCCTTCATTTTTTAAACTCAACAAAGATGATGGTAATTTACTTCATAATCCAACTGAGTTTCGATCTATTATTGGAGCCCTTCAATATCTGACATGGACTCGCCCAGAGATATGCTTTGCAGTCAATCAGGTGTGCCAGTTTATGCACTCTCCTACTACTTCTCACTTGTTAGCTGCCAAGCGAATTTTATGCTACATCAAGGGGACTTTGGATCATGGCATCTTTTTTGGCAAGAGTTTTGCAGCTTTACAAGGTTTTACTGATGCAGATTGGGCAGGAGATCCAGACACTAGACGCTCCACTAGTGGCTCCTGTGTCTTTTTTGGAGGGAATCCTATATCTTGGTCTTCTAAGAAACAAGCCACCATTGCACGATCCAGCACTGAGGCTGAATATCGATCTCTAGCTTCTACTGCTGCTGAAGTAGTCTGGTTATGCCATCTCCTTCGAGATTTACACATCTTTGTTTCTGAGGCTCCTACTATTTTGTGTGACAATAAGAGTTCCATTGCCTTGGCCTCTAATCCTGTGTTTCATAGTCGTATGAAACACTTAGCCCTTGATTTTCACTTTGTTCGTGAGCTGGTACACAATGATACTTTGAAGGTGCAGTATATCTCCACTGATGCTCAAGTAGATGATGTTCTTACCAAGGGCTTAGCTGGTCCCAGATTTGCATTCTTAAAGGACAAGCTTCAGGTGTTGAAACCACCTTTGCTTGAGGGAGGGTAATTGAGATGATATTCATTTTTCTATCTGAGTAAAGTGAGTCCGCATCTATCTCGAGTCGTTGTCAGATCTCTATCTCGAAGTCGGGTCATTCACTAACGGAGATCCACGTGTGTACTTCTAAGTGGTCTCCTGTTTTCTCTTATGAGCTGTTGACAGCTGTTAACGGTATCTTGAGTTACCGTTATGTTAGTCGGTCATATATAACTGTGTACCTTCTTCTCTTGTTTAGTAATGAAAAATATCTGATCATTTTCCTTTCAACTAAGTTGGTTATTGCTGTGGCTAAGTGGAGTTTGGGAATCAATGGAGATGTTGCTATCGAATGATGGAAACTGCAGTCAGGGCAGTATTTGCTTCCATGGTCGCTGAACTATGAAGTGTTGCGGTGGTAATAGAAAATTTTAACAGCAGCATCAATAATGGAGAAGATGGATAGAGGTGTCGTTGGTTAGTCTGGCTGCTCTCGTGAGACTGAAATGATTTGGACAGAATAGAGTTTGGAGCTGTGACCGAGACAAGAAGCAATGGTGGTATTTTCTGGCATGGCCGTGAACAATCTGCAATTCGAGTGTACATGGAAGGTGGTTAAAGGGTCTGAGTACTTGCTGGTAAACTGAAATAAAAAGAGCTGTGGCCGGAGTTGGATGTTGCAGTAATGATGTTTTCTGTGGGTTTGGTCCGAAATGGTGTTTCTCATGTGTGAGTTAGATGGTCAGGCAACAGTAGTTGGTTGCAATTGGCAGTGATAGCTCGAGATAGAGAATAGAAGCTGTTATGAGACGGAGTTGAAGAAACTTGAGCTTGACTTGAGTTTGGAGGTAGATGCACAGAGATAGTGATGCACATGAACATCTTGGTCAATGGGATCTGTTGATGTTGACAAGAGCTGCTGATATTTGCTGGATGATGATGGTAGCTGGTGATGGAGTGGGGTTATGTTGCTGCCATCGGTGATGTCAATGAAACCCGAGAAGATGAAAGAGTAGAAGCTGAACTGGATGTCAGAGATGGATTTTGTCTGCCGAGAACTGGTGCAACGATGATGGATAAAGATTGTGCTGGATGTGTTGGTTAGAGATTGGCTGTATGTTGTTGGCTGATTTCAATCGAGTGCAGTAAGATGCTTTGGCTGCACTGACAAACGAAAGAAGAGTCTCGTATCTTAACTCAACTGGTTTCATACCGGGCTGGAGTTGTGCCTAATTTGTGTGAGCCTGAGAAAATGGAAGGAGGTTTAACCGGAGGGTGCAAGTTTTGCAGGGACAGTTGGCAAGTTGTGCTGCGGTTAGGATTTGGATAGTGTGGGATTTGAAGATGGGCCTTGGCATTTCTGTGGCCAGTTCTTGTAAAGTCCAATAGGGGATCTTGGCAAATTCGCTAGGTTTTATAGAAGAACAAAAAGAGAAAGAAAGGAGACCGGAAGGTGGAGGCAGCTACTGGAGAAGGAAAGGTGGTGCGGCTACTTGGAAGAAAGAAGAGGGAAGAAGAAGAGGATCGATTGCCGGGTAACAACGGAAATAACTGTTTAATTTATTTTTCTCTTTTAATTCATTTTGATGGATTTTGAGAAATCCATTTCCATGTGTTGCTAAACTTTGGAACTAGGGTTTTTGTTGAAACCGCTTCGGGTATTAGGCTATTTTTGATTGAATCGAATTATGAAGCAATAGACCGTTATGATTTGAATGAATTAATTTCTTGATATTTGTTTATCGATTTATCAAAATATGAGTTGTTGCTTCACCGGTTTTATATAACCTTTGTGCATTATTGTTAGGATCGAAAATATATTTGTCTACTTATTTGATATTCCATGCTTAGGTTAAATCTTTTGATGGGGTATGCTTAGAATAGCCAGGTATTATTTGAGGACCTAAATTTAGTTCGTATAATTTTCTCGCTAACGAAATTTGATGGTGCATGCTTTGGTTTAGTCTTTTGATATGTCATGCTTAGGGCGTCCCAGTGATATTTGCGACTGTAATATTGAATTATGTTTCATTTCAGTAATAGAATAGAAATAGTGGTGGATACAATAAACCATGGATACCAACTTTCCCGTTGATTTCATTTTATTAGTTTAATTTTATTATTTCATCCTCATTATAAAAATTCAAAAACATTATTATTGGTTACTCTTAATTGAGATATTGATTACAGTATTTCCACCGCTCCTCGTGGGAACGACCCGTACTTTCCCTTGTCTGCATTGTAGACACCGTGCGATTGCGGTTTATTATATAGGCATCTCCGGATCCTATCAATAGGTAGTTCCACGGTGATAATGTTGATGCTCACTGGACCTGCTCAGTTATCTCCTAAGCCCTTCATTCGATCAGGAGAAAACGGACGCTCGTGATCGATACAAACCCTAATTAGGGTTTTGGCCGGCCATGCTACATGCATTATTTTGCGCGCACGAATCGGGGCAACTAATCATGGTTGGTCCTGACCGTTTGTAAAGCTATGCCACTCCTTTTGGGATGGTTTGGAAAGCTATGCCACTCCTTTTGGGAGGCCGGCCATGCGGGGTCCGCGTTGGGTCAGCAGTGAATGTTCCAATACCTGCTTGGGGTTATTGGATTAGATCCGGACCATCCAATCATGCTAGTGAAGTTGGATGATCGTGATCGTTACTAGACCGGTTATGGGCGGTCCATCGAACTGCCACCGAGAGCATGCTCAATCCAACAGTATAACACACCGAGAGTTATAGCATGTACGGGTTGCCTCCTTGTTGATACTTGGATATTCATGCTACTCTGCTGCGAGTAACAATGGAGTCATCATCACCAACAATGAGAGTTCTTCTAGAACGATGAGAAAATACAAGGCATTTTATGCATTAATCAATAATGCTAAAATTCACAGAATATTCGGGGGATTGTTGCTACATGCTCCATTCTATGTGAATTAGTAAAGTGAAGAAGTATTCATCACTTATAAAATTGTCTCATCCTCTGCAGGATGATCACATAAAAAATTGGTTTTACAACTTTAGCCCTGAACTAAAATCCACCATCAACATTAAGTCCCCTGCCTAGCATGCAATTGTTATACTATTGTGGGGTAGGAATATGATGGTGTCAGTTAAAGATAAAACTTATGACACAAAGTTAGATGTTACCAGGAGAGACGGGTCGTCCTGTCCTTCGAGCATGTCACGTTCAAGAGACGTCCAAGCGAGCGTTCCCCTAGCATGAAGTTGGTCTTTCCTAATCGATGGAATATTGCGTCTGCTTTGTTGGTGGGGTTATTGCGCCTGCTTGATCAAACGTGGGCTTGTTGTGCCTTCTTCGGTTAAACATGGGTCCACTGCGTGCCTACTTTGGTTGAACGTGGGACTCATCATGCGCCTTCTTCGGTTAAACGTGAGTCCACTGTGTGCCACGTGCCTGCTTTGCTTTTGGCCTGTTGTGCCTACTTCGATCAATATGGGGCTGGTTGTGCCTGATCAAATGGGACCCGCCGCGTGTCTGCTTTTCTTGGGGATCGGCTGTGCCTGCTTTTACCAGATTCCAAAACCTGTTGCCTCACCCAACACTTGCCCATTAACCAACACCGGCCTTGCTGATTTGATGAACCCCCGACATTGCTGACAGACATCGCTGCCTCGACGCCTTGCTGTCTTGTTTTGTTTGAACACCGGCCTTGTCCTGTACACCAGCTTTGTTACTTCTCCTAACACCATCCTTGCTGTTGTGACCATCACCGGTCTTGCTGACTAACACTGGCCTTGCTAACCAACATCGGTCTTGCTCGAACGTGGGACCCATGCGTGCTTGCTTTGCCCAAAAGTGAATCTTGTATGTTCGAACGTGGTGTGGCTCCAGCTGTGTTCATGTCCTCCTAGGAGCATTCTTCACTTCTCCTATCGACTTCAAGGTTTGTCATGCTACGCTGGGACCTTATGAAGGATGGATGAGACGTATGTTGAGCAATGAGTACATCAAAGATAAATTGACCAAAGCGTAGATTATTTTCGTAGCTTGTGTGCTGAAACAGATCGAGAGGATGTTAAAGTGGCTTCTGGTGTGAATAGGTCCCAGAGAGTGTTGAAGCATCTTATGTTGGAGGGAGCATTGAAGTGTTGAAGCGACTTCTTCTTCTGGAGAGAGAGCTGAAATGCCTTCTTCTGGAGAGAGCTGAAACGCCTTCTTCTAGAGAGAACATTAAAGCGGCTTGGAGGGAGCGTTTGAAGCGGCTTCTGCTAGAGGGAACGATGAATCGGCCTCTTCTTTAGTTTGGTTTCCCCTTGCAAATTACATGCTTCTTGATTGACCATCCCTCTTGTGTTAAAGAAGTCCTTGATTGACGGTGAAGGAATTTCATGTTGAGCCTCAGTCCCCAAGCGTGATTTATATGGTTCTATCTTGTATGGTCGGTGAGTTTACCATAATAAAGATATCGCCATCTCTTATTCGTGACTCTATTACTTCTCCATGGGAAAATAAAATATGCAGAAGTTCAGATTACCTCTGCACGTAGTGGTTGTTGCTATCGTGAAGCTCGGGCACTGGTATCAACAAATGAACAACGGTTCTTAGCTGCAGCTGTGATAAGAAGAGAGTGGCAGGAAGAGGCGTGATAGCAACTTGCACGAACTTGGCACTCTTCATACAACGGTAGAGATCATATCATTATTAAAGGGATACGCCGGAACCGATAGCTTTCTTGATGTTTCTTCATGGAATAGAGAAGAGGGAGACAGTCCCCTGCCCGCGAGTATCCAGGGCTCTCGACTTGATAGATGTTTCCATGCTAGGTTCACGAGGCCATCTTTACATCTTCTCTATAGAGTATATCCTCATTTTTGGCCATCTTGGAATCATAATGATAGCGTGATTGCATCTCTCTAAATTCACCATCTTTGAGATGGGCAGTGGTAAGCAGTCCCCATCCATACTCCTTTGGTAACGCAACTACTTCTTCTACGAGAGACAGATTCTAAAATCATCTCTTATTGACGTAGCTACCGTAAATCCAGATACAGAATATCTTGGATGTTGTTTCACCATTGTGGCAGTCGTGCATATGGTATTAGAGTCCGGAGTTGGTGATTTTGGACGTACAGTATGTTGTATTTCGGTGGTCTTCCTCTTGCTTCTTCAGCGAAATTGCTTACAGGTACCATCCTATTGATGCATAATTACTCCACTTATTGTTCAGTCACATTTGGATTGTGACCCTTCAGTGCCTGAATTCGGGACCTCTTGACATAATCATTTGGATGTTCACTGCTTCGCTGAAGCATTCCTCTTAAGCCTGACAGAGTGATTCACCCAAGCTGCGGATTATTTCTCGACATGACGATGCCTATCTTCTTGAGGTTGCTCCCTTGAGGTGTTGTCTCCAGTAGATCTGAAGATGTCCCGGGCTCGCCCTTCTTCTGGACTGACATAATAAGCGAACCCTTTATGATGATTGGGAGATGACAATGTTCGTTGAATCTTCCGAAACGCTTCCCGTTGTAGTGCGGTCCAGACAAAACTTGCTCCTTTCTTTCCCATGAATCTCTAGAGTTTCTTTACAATTTGTGGAGGCGGAATTGTAAGGATAGATTGTTTCTTGTATGGTTCTACTTTGATCCCCTCAGCAGTCACCTGGAATCCCAGAAATTTGCCAGAAGATACGTCAAAAGCGCATTTCAAATGATTCATCTTCAACTTGTATCCACGACACTCGAACACTTGTCGTAAGACTCCTATGTGGGCCGCACGAGCTTTTGATTTGAGCACTATATCATCCACGTAGTCTTCAACTTGATTATGCATCATGTCGTGGAAGATTTCCGTCGTAACGCGATACGTTTCACCGGAATTTTTAAACCAAATGGCATTACAATATAATAAAATTTTCGTTCGAAAAGATGTCTTACTTGCATCATGCTCATACATACTTATCAGATTGTAGCCGTTATATCCATCCATGAAGGAGAATATGCGGTGTCCGCTGGTGGAATCTACTAACATGTCGATGTTAGGTAGAGGAAAATCGTCTTTGGGGTAGCATTCGTTCAAGTATCTGGAATCCGCACAACACCTGATCTCGTGCCTGAATTGCCTCGGAGATTGTTTGATTGGCTTGGATTGGAGATTGTATGAATGCCTACACAAGGTCGATCTGATGGAGATAGGCCTAGAATATTTCTCATCGTCGAGCTCTTCAATCGTGGAGTTGGTGCCGTCTTGCATATATATTGGAACATCCAGCACCTCTTCTTGTGGATCGTCGTTCTTGTAGCATTCAACTGGGCGGGGATACTGTGCATCAGACTCCCTCTTAGTGTGAACGTGGGTCGTTGCTTCACCGGATGAAGAAGAACGCCTTATCAGCAAAGATGCATCGTGAGGATATGAAACTCGATCCTCCGCCTTGATTGATGCCCACGTGAGGAGTGGGATGCAATGAACTTTGTCTGGTTCTTCCCGCAGAGATTTTATTGGTTCAAATAACTTCACTCCACATACCGATGCGTAAGGAGACAACAATGCAGGAATACAAATGACTTCTTTATTCAGCATAGTCTTCGGGCACTGATGATACATTGAAGGGACAATCCTATTGTCATGAAGCCACAGTCTCCCGAGTATCATATGGTAGTCGAGATCCTTTTCTATGACTTCAAATTTCACATTTGACTGGACGGTCCCTACAGATAAATTCAGATTGACATACCCGTACGTGTTGGTTTAGTTTCCTTCAAAATCTGTCATTGTGGTAGGCTGCTGCACGATCTTGCTTGGGAGAACCTTGGACATCCTGAGCGTCTTGAGGGTAATCACATTTGAAGACGCTCATGTGTCGACGAGGGCCCTCTTGAACTCTGAATCTTTGATGCGTGCAGGGCCCGGTTGTGACTCTTCCGCCATCATGTCTTCTTATGTAAATGTAACATTATTCACGGACATATCCATCATTTTGGAGGCTTCTGGGCGTAAAGGAGTTAACTGTACGTCCAAGGCTATCTGGTCGATTGCGGCAAACGTCTATGCCCGCTGGTTCTTCGAGGGGTGTAAAAGTTCGCACAAACATTCCACTAAAAATGCGGCTTCTTAGTCCACCGGTCTCTGGTTCATGGTAAAACTGTTGATTTGAGGAGGATCGTTTGTATGCGTGTCGTAACCACAAAAAATTAATTAATACTTTACTACCTAATTAACAAGTAATATAGGGTAGTCAAGGTCGATCCCACGAGGAGCACGAGATTCTAGTTGTAAAATTGTCACACAAAGGGGGTATTGATTAAGAATTTAAGAAAGTAAATAAAATAAACAAAGCAATTAAAAGGAAATAAATAAGAGAGATTAGATCAAGGAATCCTTCTTCGCTGCAAAACAATGATTAAAGTTATGTTCTTTTCCACTTCTTATTAGTCACAAATTATCACCAACCGTAGGATAGCAGGTTCGCTTAGCTAACCCCAAAATTCCTTATTTCACTGAGTAACAGGTTCGCTTAGTTATCAGATTCTATTCAAAAGAACCACCTTGAGGTTCGCTTACAAGATGTAATTCCCAAAACGCATTAAGATTTATGAACTTAGGTTTAGTAGTAGTAGTTAGACTCGGTTCGCTTGGTCCACTTTCTAGCGTTGTTTTCACACACAATTGCTCCACGGAATCCCTCCGCAAGGTCTCGTGTTTTCTACTTGTGTAAAGAGTCAAGAAACGATTACTTATCCCCTAACTTTCACTAGCTTTAGATTGGATTAACAAATCAATTTAGTATACATCCTAAACAACCTATCAATCAATCATAAATATTCTTAATAGCAAAAAAAAACGATAATCATGTGAAAATTCAAAGTAGATTTAAACAAAACTCAAAACATGTTAAGAACTAGGAATTCATCCTCAATCAATTTAGTTACTCATGCTTAAGAAGTTCACACAAAGAGAAAAGTATTGTGTGTGTAAAAGTGTGCAAAAGTATTGTAAAAGATGTGTGTATCTAAGTGCATCTATATGTATGGAAGTGTAGAAAATTCTTCTCTATTTATAGGCTTCAATGTTCTCCATATCTTCTAAGGAATAGAATCCCTTTCCTTTTGTAGCTCAATTTCCAAATCCAAGCCTTTCTCAAATCTTCCATCTCCTCTTTCCATATTCCCACCAAATTCTTCATTCAATTCCAAGTCCAACTCTTCACATCCCACGAGATAAATCCACACAAAATTCTGCAAATTTTCCTCGCCGGAAAACTGGGTTTTTGGCTGGAATCCGTCACCGCCGGCCACCTGAAAATTCTCCTCCGGTCAAGGTATATTCCGTCAGTCCACTATTAGGACTAACGGTCAAACAGGTCAAACCGTAAGTCAAACGTTAGTCAAAAGTCAAGGGTCAAGGGGAATCACTGAGTCAGAACCCAGTCAGCGAGCTAACTCAGCTGACTGGTTTTGGCCATTGCACATGCATGAGTTGTGCCAGCCATGATGGCTGTGCTGCACCAGCATTGCACTCCATGTTCAGCCATGATGGCTATGGTTCCTTCCCTGCAACATTACTCTTCTCTGCAACCACCTCTCCCTGTTTAATTTATCTTCTCAATTCAATTCATGCCTGCAATCAACCTATAACAACAATTGCATCACTTGCACACTCCTGCAACTTCTTCTCAGGGTTCTTGCTCAACACCACTGCCACATACTGCAAACCTCCATTTTTGCTTTAAATAGCCATTGCAACCATACATCTAGTCATTCACAACACCAGCAGACTCATCCATACACAAATCAATTGCAGTGACCACCCACAACATCAGTATCTCTTCTTGACTCACTGCAGCTCAAACAAGCATCAACCCATCTCCTAATTTCAGTCAGTACCAACTTCACAACCACTATATGCCCTGTATTGCTTTGCCTCTCAACCAACGCCACCAACCCATTATTAATCAAACCACTCTATAGAACCAACAACATCCACATTTTAGACCACCAACCATGACCACCAACTGCTCCTGTGATTTAACACCAGAACACAGTAACACCACCATAAGCTAACAGTAGCTCCTCTTTCACCTGCCATCACTCCATTCAGTCATTGCACAGCAATGTCTCCTGTCCACCACTGCGACCTGAAATATCACCAAGCAAATTGGACCACCACTGAGCCTTAGCTCAAAGAAAGCAACATCACTTATAACAAGCCTGCTATTCACTGAAATCACAGCAAACTCATTCACAGTCCTTGTTCTTTCTTGGCTCATAACTGCAACAGCTGCCTCCCATCCATATGCAACCCATTCACAGCTTCACTCTACCACCAGGTTCAACCATTTTAGTTCAATTGAACAACAGTAAACCCTCAATCTTCACAGCGCCATCAACACTCCATTATTCTATCCAATCGATCCACAATCCCATAAAATCGAACCCATCTCCTATCTTGATCTACTAAATCTCGAACTCATCTTTGTTTCATCAATTACCACTACCAACAATTCCATTTGCAACACCCTCACCTCTCGCTGCCAGATTCAACCCCTAACTCCTTCAAACCCTGGCAATGAATTCGTCGTCGATTTATTCTCTCCGTCTCAAAATTTCGACATCAATTCTCTTCATAGCTGTTCTTCTTCTCAAATTCGGTAGCAGACCACATCTGCTCTAGATTTCAGCTCCACAGCTGCTTGCGCAGCTTTTCTCTTCTTTTCCTCTCAATTTCAGCGAAGAAATGATTGAGAAGCAATCTCGATTTAGGGTTAGGATATGATTGGGGTGGATTCGGGCATGGATCCGGGTACGGGTGTGGGTTTCAATATTCATGGATATAACCCATCCATTTTACAATTGATAACAGTACTACGTTTCTGGATAGGGGCCACCCAGTTTGGCAGCCCCTTAACTTGAACTGTCCTTTCTTTAGCACTCCTATGAGAGAGTTGCCCTTTAACCGTGGATCGTCTCCCGATAGTGTTTTCCTGGAAAATGACAGATTTGCCCTTTTTTGCCCAAATTTGGTGATTTCTTCTCTTTTTCCTCCGTGCGACTCCAAAGTACCTAATAGCTCAAAAACACACGTAAAATACATAATTTACAAGAAAAATAGCAAAGAAAGCATAAACTCTTAGATAGTAAATTAGGTGTATTCTACACCTATCAAATTCCCCCACACTTAGACTTTGCTAGTCCTCGAGCAAATCAAACTAAAACTTACAACTTCAAAGCGTTCCAGCGTCCCAAGCATTCAAAGAGCTATGAGGACATAGAGTTTCTGCATGCTAGTAATAAGAAATTAGAAATACTAAAGAACATATTCTCATCCTTACATGTTGAGTGAGAAATAACCACACCATAATGAGAGAATGCGTGTTTGAGAAACGATCAATAAGCATTTCGCCTTGACTTTTGCCTCACCAAATAGGATTTTATGATAATTGCACTCAAAAAGACAGCTTTTTTATGGGTCTCACATGTGCACAGGTAGGAATGAAGATAATTCCTGCAACACGTTGAATAGTGGGAAGGATAACTTCCGAAATTTTGAAAAACCCACATCTTTTAACATTTTGAAAAACCATTTTTCTAACGATCTCTAAGAAAGGAAATCAACCACTTATATCGAGGATGAGATTACTTACTTACCTTCACATCCGATTTCCAATTATGATAACACCACTCTCACGGAATCCAATAGAAATGTCTTCCGCTCCTTGTCTTCATCTTCTTGGTCTTCGGCTTCAACTATTGATGATAAATACTTGAACTTCATAAATCCTTAACAATTTGTAACCTTTTTCCTTAAAATCCTTGTCGCTTGAAACTTCATTATAGATTTTCCTTCCCCACGGCTTATAAAAACAAAACAATAATAGATATTTCTCTTGTCTCATATATATATATATTTTCTTTCTTTTCTTTTTTCTATTTTTTTTTCTTTTCATTCATTTTTCATTTTTTTTTTAGACAAGAGAAACAAAATACAAAACAAAGTGAAAAATAGAACAACCATGGTCGTGGAAAAGTACTTTACCGCTTGATTCTTCACAACTGGTATCGTCTCGAAATCATAAACTTCAATAATTTTCACCTTTTGCTTTTCTTTGCTCTTGTAAATAAGTCTTAATACTTGAATATAGAATTACCTCATTGCATTTTAAGTCTTCAACGTGTATGTAAAATCTGCTCATTGTATGTTGCTTTACTTAGATTTGAAATTTGCTCTTTTTCTTGTTTCATTGTTGCTTGCAAACCTTAAACCTTTTCAACTTTCCTTGTAGATTTTGTTGTCGCTCCCTTGTTGTTGATGATTATGGTGTTTCTATGGACCCGTTGTTGTCGAGAGAGAATGGTGCTAACTGCAAATCGAACTACAAGAAGGAGGCTTTCATCCATAGACGTCACCCTCATGATTGACAAAGATTAGCACTCAAGAGATCAAAATAGTGCTAAAATTGGTGTGAAATTGGGTAGCTCACCATTCTACCCGGAATTAACGTACGGTGACACACACTCAAAAGAAGCTCTTTAGTAAAGGAAGAATTTTTGGTCGGTGCCTTGGTTGATATGAAAATGGGTAGTCTCCACTAATGATTGATCAGCAACTCTAATAACGCACTTCTCCCTGCACCAAATTTGCATCACCGGCATGATTAAATCCATTATTTAACACTCTAACAAGCAAGAAATCGAACGTAGTTCCCTAACATTTCCAAGTTCAATTATGTCGGTCAGAATTCTCTATGTAATCATACCTAGAAGCATGCTAGTGACTCTAAAATCTCTAAAAGTTGAAAGTTTTATGCAAAAAATTCTCTTTTTTTTTTTTTTTATGCAAAAATATATGCTTAGCCACTCCCCCACACTTAAACCTTACATTGTCCTCAATGTAATTGAATCGTCCAAGCAAAGTCAAGGTGGGAAATCCTAATATGAAATGAAACAAGAAAAATAAATAAACAAAAATAAAAAGCAAAATAAAAGGATAAGAAATACAAAACCGGTGGGTTGCCTCCCACTTAGCGCTTGTTTTAAAGTCGAAGGCCCGACTTGGCTATTGTAAGATTCACTCCCCATATACTAATAATCGGAAAATTTGGGGATCCTCCCATAGTACCTGTTTTGAAAACAATAACTCCATACAAATATTAGCACAAGAAAATAATAGTAAAGTTATAGCTCGATAGAAATTTCCCCCACACTTATTCTTGTCCACACTCGAAAGTGTATAAAGAACATAGAATTTGGGAATTTCCATGGTTTCCTCTTGGAAAACCTGCATAGTGTTAGAATCAAGTGTTTCCAATGGTGGATATCGAGAAACAAAGTCATTCAAAAATACTTTCGAAGCACATACATTCAATCCAATAAGAGGTAAAGGAGAAGAATTAATATGCAAAGGGTTAGACAAACCTTGCACAATTTCTTGTATTACGGAATCTTCTTCATCCTTAAAAAATTCAAGTGAATTACTTACCTCTTGCATATCATGGTCCTCTATCAAACTTTACAACCATTCTTCATCATTTTCTACCTTAACCAAAGTCTCGGCATCATCATAATCATTAACAAGTTCAATTGGGTCTTTCACAAATTCAATCAATTTGGTTTCTTTATCGAGCATCATCTCTTCAACATTCTCATCATCGGAATCGGGCCATTCACTAAAATGATTTTCTTCGGTAAAAATTGTAAGATCTTCTTGTGAGGGTGTTACACCGTTTACAACAATAGGAAAGTTACACACAATCTCATCCTTTTGAATAGGTGATGGATCCTTAGTATGATCAGGAGTTGAAATAACTTCCTCATGGTTGCAACTTTCATACACTTCCGCGGACTCATAATTTTCCCTAAGAAATTTTTTCCAAGCACTAAATGCATCTTCCTCAAGCTCTACCTTTTGAATAGGTGATTGATCATTATTAAGATCAAGGATCGAGTAATCTACACTAGCGTCATCAAAAGTTTCCAAAGGTTTGTCCTTTTCAACACAATCATCTTCACTTTCGGAATCACCATAATAAGAATCTTCATCGGTTTCATAACCTTTATCCCGACATCGTTTAAGTTCCATATGAATGGTCCTACTAATTTCCGCGACAAGCTCTTCCGAGTCTCCATCATCTTCCAATTTGTATAACTTTTGTGCAAGTTTACGGACATTCACACGCTTACCACCGTTTATAGAGTTTCTAGATTGTATATCCTTAAAAAGTGAAGGAAAAACACGATGAAGAGGAGTATATTCCCAAATTTCTGTCTGCACATTACTAGAAAACAATGTATTAGATGCATAATTATCCGTCCATCCTTGTAATTGTCCACTTACATACCCGTCATAGGTTGTTGATATGCATGATAATATCCATAAGGCTCCGAAGGATTTTGATCATAGCCAAAAGATTGGTTTTGATTGTATCCTAAGGATGGTTGGAAGTTGTCATGATGTTGAGGTTGAAAACCGTATTGATTGTTGTAATATTCTTGCTCTTGTCCACCATACATGGAAAACCGGTACCTGAAAAACAATTCTCAAAAACTAAGTTAGATACGATAAAGAATCCAACAAAGCAAGAATAAAGCAAAAAGTAAAAAGAAAACAACTAAAATCATCCGATGCTCCCCGGCAACGGCGCCAAAATTTGTATGCATGTCGTAACCACAAAAAATTAATTAATACTTTACTACCTAATTAACAAGTAATATAGGGTAGTCAAGGTCGATCCCACGAGGAGCACGAGATTCTAGTTGTAAAATTGTCACACAAAGGGGGTATTGATTAAGAATTTAAGAAAGTAAATAAAATAAACAAAGCAATTAAAAGGAAATCAATAAGAGAGATTAGATCAAGGAATCCTTCTTCACTGCAAAACAATGATTAAAGTTATGTACTTTTCCACTTCTTATTAGTCACAAATTATCACCAACCGTAGGATAGTAGGTTCGCTTAGCTAACCCCAAAATTCCTTATTTCACTGAGTAACATGTTCGCTTAGTTATCAGATTCTATTCAAAAGAACCACCTTGAGGTTCGCTTACAAGATGTAATTCCCCAAACGCATTAAGATTTATGAACTTAGGTTTAGTACTAGTAGTTAGACTCGGTTCGCTTGGTCCACTTTATAGCGTTGTTTTCACACACAATTGCTCCACGGAATCCCTCCGCAAGGTCTCGTGTTTTCTACTTGTGTAAAGAGTCAAGAAACGATTACTTATCCCCTAACTTTCACTAGCTTTAGATTGGATTAACAAATCAATTTAGTATGCATCCTAAACAACCTATCAATCAATCATAAATATTCTTAATAGCAAAAACAAACGATAATCATGTGAAAATTCAAAGTAGATTTAAACAAAACTCAAAACATGTTAAGAACTAGGAATTCATCCTCAATCAATTTAGTTACTCATGCTTAAGAAGTTCACACAAAGAGAAAAGTATTGTGTGTGTAAAAGTGTGCAAAAGTATTGTAAAAGATGTGTGTATCTAAGTGCATCTATATGTATGGAAGTGTAGAAAATTCTTCTCTATTTATAGGCTTCAATGTTCTCCATATCTTCTAAGGAATAGAATCCCTTTCCTTTTGTAGCTCAATTTCCAAATCCAAGCCTTTCTCAAATCTTCCATCTCCTCTTTCCATATTCCCACCAAATTCTTCATTCAATTCCAAGTCCAACTCTTCACATCCCACGAGAGAAATCCACACAAAATTCTGCAAATTTTCCTCGCCGGAAAACTGGGTTTTTGGCCGGAATCCGTCACCGTCGGCCAACTGAAAATTCTCCGGTCAAGGTATATTCCGTCAGTCCACCGTTAGGACTAACGGTCAAACAGGTCAAATCGTAAGTCAAACGTTAGTCAAAAGTCAAGGGTCAAGGTGAATCACTGATTCAGAACCCAGTCAGCGAGCTAACTCAGCTGACTGGTTTTGGCCATTGCACAGGCATGAGCTGTGCCAGCCATGATGGCTGTGCTGCACCAGCATTGCACTCCATGTTCAGCCATGATGGTTGTGGTTCCTTCCCTGCAACATTACTCTTCTCTGCAACCACCTCTCCCTGTTTAATTTATCTTCTCAATTCAATTCATGCCTGTAATCAACCTATAACAACAATTGCATCACTTACACACTCCTGCAACTTCTTCTCAGGGTTCTTGCTCAACACCACTGCCACATACTGCAACCTCCATTTTTGCTTTGAATAGCCATTGCAACCATACATCTAGTCATTCACAACACCAGCAGACTCATCCATACACAACTCAATTGCAGTGACCACCCACAACATCAGTATCTCTTCTTGACTCACTGCAGCTCAAACAAGCATCAACCCATCTCCTAATTTCATCCAGTACCAACTTCACAACCACTATATTCCCTGTATTGCTTTGCCTCTCAACCAACGCCACCAACCCATTATTAATCAAACCACTCTATAGAACCAACAGCATCCACATTTCAGACCACCAACCATGACCACCAACTGCTCCTGTGATTTAACACCAGAACACAGTAACACCACCATAAGCTAACAGTAGCTCCTCTTTCACCTGCCATCACTCCATTCAGTCATTGCACAGCAATGTGTCCTGTCCACCACTGCGACCTGAAACATCACCAAGCAAATTGCACCACCACTGAGCCTTAGCTCAAAGAAAGCATCATCACTTATAACAAGCCTGCTATTCACTGAAATCACAGCAAACTCATTCACAGTCCTTGTTCTGTCTTGGCTCATAACTGCAGCAGCTGCCTCCCATCCATATGCAACCCATTCACAGCTTCACTCTACCACCAGATTCAACCATTTTAGTTCAATTGAACAACAGTAAACCCTCAATCTTCACAGCGCCATCAACACTCCATTCTTCTATCCAATCGATCCACAATCCCACAAAATCGAACCCATCTCCTATCTTGATCTACTAAATCTCGAACTCATCTTTGTTTCATCAATTACCACTACCAACAATTTCATTTGCAACACCCTCACCTCTCGCTGCCAGATTCAACCCCTAACTCCTTCAAACCCTGGCAATGAATTCGTCGTCGATTTCTTCTCTCCGTCTAACAATTTCGACAGAAATTCTCTTCATAGCTGTTCTTCTTCTCAAATTCGGTAGCAGACCACATATGCTCTAGATTTCAGCTCCACAGCTTCTTGCGCAGCTTTTCTCTTCTTTTCCTCCCAATTTCAGCGAATAAATGATTGAGAAGCAATCTTGATTTAGGGCTAGGATATGATTGGGGTGGATTCGGGAATGGATCCGGGTACGGGTGTGGGTTTCAATATTCATGGATATAACCCATCCATTTTACAATTGATAACAGCACTACGTTTCTGGATAGGGGCCACCCAGTTTGGCAGCCCCTTAACTTGAATTGTCCTTTCTTTAGCACTCCTCTGAGAGAGTTGCCCTTTAACCGTGGCTCGTCTCCCGATAGTGTTTTCCTGGAAAATGACAGATTTGCCCTTTTTTGCCCAAATTTGGTGATTTCTTCTCCTTTTCCTCCGTGCGACTCCAGAGTACCTAATAGCTCAAAAACACACGTAAAATACATAATTTACAAGAAAAATAGCAAAGAAAGCATAAACTCTTAGATAGTAAATTAGGTGTATTCTACACCTATCATCGTTGCAATGATCAGTCCCTAGTGTTGAAATAGCCGCGACAGGAGAACCGCTCATGTCTGATGTCCTCTTGATGAGGAGATCGAGTATACCGTTTACTATCTCCTTGTTCAGGTCCATGTTCCTTGCGTGAATCTCATGTACTCGTTCCAAATCGATCAATGTTGGGATTCTTCCAGCCGCACCGTTAGATATACCATTGGAAGGAGGAGCCTCTTCATTGGAAGAACTTCGACTGGAATTCAAAGTTGTTTGTTGAGTCCTAAGACTAACCATATTGAAATTAGCCAATGGGATTGGGTATTGAAGAAATTGACTTCACAACCGAGAGTTTAATCTCCCACTGTGGTCGCCAATTGTTTATGGGTGAAAACTATTCCTGTCGGATTTGGTAATTTGGGGTGTGTGGATGAGGAATGAATCTAAACCCTAAACAAATGTACTGCGCGGTGAGTGCTTTTGATTCGAGAGATTAATCTATACAATTCTGGCCTAAACCAATAAATGGCCGTTCCATACTTGTTTCTGTTACAAAGTGAAGGAGATGGGTTGATCTTAGGGAGGGGAGCGAAGAAGGTGTTGAGATTTTGAAAGTGTAGGCTTGTTTATGACTTGTAACAGAAAGTTAAGCAGGATTATGAATAATGCAAGCAGACTCTGGGTGTTTGAATACGTGTTGTATTAACACTTGGTTTATGTGTTGTGTTCTCTCTTCTGTTGGAAATAGGGAGGAGAACCTATTTATACAAGTCATTTGAGCCTTATTCACGTCTCTCGTAGGAAGTGGAGGAAGTGGAGGAAGTGAAGTGATAGAGTAGTGGAGTTGTGTGTTAGTGTCACACGATTAGTCTTTCCCACTTCTCTCATCATCACTAACCGTCCATGTCTTCCTAACACGTTCTTGTGATGGCGCATTGCACGCTGCACGCTGTAAATCGCCAGACCAATACCCCACTATGTATCCCCAGTTTGTGACATGATTGATGTCTCGAGTGTGTGGATCGTGGGACCCACAGAAGGTAGCATGTAATGCTATTTAAATAACTAAGTTATTTAGGAAGTCGATACTTGTAAAGTATCGTGCATATTCTATGCATGTTATGCATCGAATGTATTCGGCATATATGAAACATCGTTGTTAAGCATTATGCCCTGCTTACTTCACGTAAATGTTTGGAGGCTGCACTAGCAAATCCTCCCTTGGCCGACCATATGGTGTGGCAGAGTGGTAGACGGTGATCACGGTGATATTTCACTGGTCGCCTAACTCCTATCCTAGGCCGTCCGTCCGAGCTGGAGAAGTTGGACAGACGAGATGACTTGCAACCCACATCTGCAACCGTTGGATTAGGGTTTAGGAGATGCGCGAGTGCACTCTTTCAACTTGGTCTAATCCAAGCATGGGAGGCGTTCCATGTCCATGCTTCACTTTCCCACGAAAGTTTTGATCTAGGCCACTCGAATTTACCGGTGAAGTTGAGTGGCTGAGATCGATTTGGGACAGAAATCCTATGCCGCAAAGGATTCCTAAAGGGCGTGGTATGCCATCTTCAAGGCATGCGTTTCGAGACAACCAAGCTTGGTTGGTCTCGGCCGTTTGGTCCGGCATGTAGGTGGTAGGCTGGTATTCACGCCTATACTTGACTGTCCCATGGAAACGTGATCTAAGCCACTCAATTTGTCTGGCGAAGTTGAGTGGTCGAGATCAGTTTGTGATTTGGGAAGCGCGACCACACCAGTTTGGGCGTGCGCTTTGGAGAAACTAGGAATGATATGCCTTGGTCGGTCGGGTGAGGAGATAGGTAGTTCCATGGTGATCATGTTGATGCTCACTGGACCTGCTCAGTTATCTCCTAAGCCCTTCATTCGATCAAGAGAAAACGGATGCTCGTGATCGATACAAACCCTAATTAGGGTTTTGGACGGCCATGCTTCATGCATTGTTTTGCGCGCACGAATCGGGACAACCAATCATGGTTGGTCCTGACCGTTTGTTCATGTGTATAGGCGGGCCCATGGTGATTGTGTTGACATGCTCTGGGCCCTTTAAATCTACATCTATACCCTCCATCTATGCCCGCGAAGATGGATGGTTGAGATCGTTTTGCGACACATGCAATGTGCCGCAAACCCTAATTTAGGGTTTCTTGTCCATTCTGCTTGGTTTGGACGGTTTGGCAAGCTATGCCACTCCTTTTGGGAGGTCGGCCACGCGGGGTCCGCGTTGGGTCGGCAGTGAATGTTCCAATACCTGATTGGGGGTATTGGATTCGATCTGGACCATCCAATCATGCTGGTGACGTTGGATGATCGTGATCATTACTAGACTGCTATGGACAGTCTAGGCGCTCAATCGGGCTAGTATAACACACCGATAGCTAAAGCTCAATTGGGCTAGTATAACACACCGAGAGTTATAGCATGTACAGGCATTTCGTGCATGCCTAACTGTTGGTACTTGGATATTCATGCTACTATGCTGCGAGTAACAATCAGTCATCATGTCGCACCAACAATGAGAGTTCTGCTAGGAACAGCACAGAAAATACAAGGCGTTTTATGCATTAATCAATAATGCTAAAATTCACAGAATATTCGGGGGATTATTGCTACATGCTCCATTCTAGGTGAATTAGTAAAGTTAAGAAGTATTTATCACTTATAAAATAGTCTCATCCTCTGTAGGATGATCACATAAAAAATTGGTTTTACAACTTTAGCCCTGAACTAAAATCCACCATCAACATTAAGTCCTCTGCCTAGCATGCAATGGTTATACTATTGCGAGGTAGGCATATGATGGTGACAGTTAAATATAAAACTTATGAGACAAAGTTAGATATTACCAGGACAGACAGGTCGTCCTATCCTTCGAGCATGTCACGTTCAAGAGACGTCCAAGCGAGCGTTCCCCTAGCATGATGTTGGTCTTGCCTAATCGATGGACTGTTGCGTCTGCTTCGTTCGTGGGGCTATTGCGCCTGCTTGATCAAATGTGGGATTGTTTTGCCAGCTTCGGTTAAACGTGGGTCCACTGCGTGCCACGTTCCTTCTTTGCTTGGGGACGGCTGTGCCTGCTTCGACAAATATGGGGCTGGTTGTGCCTGATAAAATGGGACCTTCCACGTGTCTGCTTTGCTTGGGGATCGGATGTGCCTACTTTGACCAGATACCAAAACCTGTTGCCTCACCCAACACTTGCCCCTTGACCAACACCGGCCTTGCTGATTTTACGAACCCCCGACCTTGCTGACGGACATCGCTGCCTCGACGCCTTGCTGTCTTGTTTCGTTTGAACATCGGCCTTGTCCTGTACACATGATTTGTTACTTCTCCTAACACCGGCCTTGATGTTGTGACCATCATCGGTCTTGCTGACTAACACTGGCCTTGCTAACCAATATCGGTCTTGCTCGAACGTGGGACCCAGGCATGCTTTCTTTGCCCAAAAGTGAATCTTGTATGTTCGAACGTGGTGTGGCTCCAGCTATGTTCATGTCCTCCTAGGAGCATGCTTTACTTCTCTTATCGACTTCAAGGTTTGTCATGCTCCGTTGAGCCCTTAAAAAGGATGGATGAGACGTATGTTGAGCAATGAGTACATCAAAGATAACTTGACCAAAGCAGAGATTATTTCCGTATCTTGTATGTTGAAACGGCTCGAGAGGATGTTAAAGTGGCTTCTGGTGCGAATAGGTCCCGGAGAGTGTTGAAGCAGCTTCTGCTGGAGGGAGCATTGAAGTGTTGAAGCGACTTCTTCTTCTGGAGAGAGAGCTGAAATGCCTTCTTCTGGAGAGAGCTGAAATGCCTTATTCTAGAGAGAACATTAAAGCGGCTTGGAGGGAGCGTTTGAAGCGGCTTCTTCTGGAGGGAGCGTTGAAGCGGCCTCTTCTTAAGTTTGGGTTCCCCTTGCAAATTACATGTTTCTTGATTGACCATCCCTCTTGTGTTGAAGAAGTCCTTGATTGATGGAGAAGGAATTTCATGTTGAGCCTCAGTCCCCAAGCGTGATTTATATGGTTCTATCTTGTATGGTCGGTGAGTTTACCATAATAAAGATATCTCCATCTCTTCTTCGTGACTCTATTACTTCTCCATGGGAAAATAAAATATGCAGAAGTTCGGATTACCTCTACCCGTAGTGGTTGTTGCTATCGTGAAGCTCGGGCACTGGTATCAACAAATGAACAACGGTTTTTAGCTGTAGCTATGATCAGAAGAGAGTGGCAGGAAGAGGCGTGATAGCAACTTGCACGAACTTGGCACACTTCATACAACTGTAGAGATCGTCTCGTTATTAGAGGGATACGCTGGAACCGATAGCTTTCTTGATGTTTCTTCATGGAATAGAGAAGAGGGAGACAGTCCCCTACCCGCGAGTATCCAGGGCTCTCGACTTGATAGATGTTTTCACGCAAAGGTTCACGAGGCCGTCTTTACATCTGCTCTCTAGAGTATATCCTCATTTTTGTCCATCTTGGAATCATAATGATAGCGTGATTGCATCTCTCTAAATTCACCATATTTGAGATGGGCAGTGGTAAGAAGTCCCCGGTCATACTCCTTTGGTAACGCAACTACTTATTCTACGGGAGACAGATTCTGAAAGAATCTCTCATTGATGTTGCTACCGTCAATCCAGATACGTAATATCTTGGATGTTGTTTCACCATTGTGGCAGTTGTGCATATGGTACTAGAGTCCGGGGTTGGTGATTTTGGACGTGCAGGATGTTGTATTTCGGTGGTCTTCCTCTTATTGCTTCAGCGAAACTGCTTACAGGTACCATACTATTGATGCACAATTACTCCACTTGTTGTTCAGTCACATTTGAATTGAGACCCTTAAGTGCCTGAATTCGGGACCTCTTGACATAATCATTTGGATGTTCACTGCTTCACTGAAGCATTCCTCTTAAGTCTGACAGAGTGATTCACCCAAGCTGCGGATTATTTCTCGACATGATGATGCTTATCTTCTTGAGGATGCTCCCTTGAGGTGTTGTCTCCAGTAGATCTGAAGATGTCCCGGGCTCGCTCTTATTCCGGACTGACATAATAGGCGAAACCTTTATGATGATTTGGAGATGACAATGTTCGTTGAATCTTCCGAAATGCTTCCCGTTGTAGTGCGGTCCAGACAAAACTTGCTCCTTTCTTGCCCATGAAGCTCTGGAGTTTCTTTATAGGTTACGGAGGTGGCGTCATAATGATATATTGTGTCTTGGATGGTTCCATTTTGATTCTCTCAATAGTCAACTGGAATCCCAGAAATTTGCCTGAAGAGACGCTGAAAGCGTATTTCAAACGATTCATCTTCAACTTGTATCCACGACACTAGAACACTTGTCGTAAGACTCCTGTGTGGGACGCCCGAGCTTTTGATTTGAGCACTATATCATCCATGTAGTCTTCAACTTGATTATGCATCATGTCGTGGAAGATTGTCGTCGTAACGCGATACGTTTTACCGGCATTTTTAAACCAAATGGCATTACAATATAATAAAAATTTTGAGAGGAGTTCGAAAAGTTGTCTTACTTGCATCATGCTCATACATACTTATCTGATTGTAGCCGCTATATCCATCCATGAAGGATAACATGCCGTGTCCGCTGGTGGCATCTACTAACATTTTGATGTTAGGTAGAGGAAAATCGTCTCTGGGGTAGCATTCGTTCAAGTCGTTGGAATCCGCACAATACCTGATCTCGTGGCTGAATTGCCTCAGAGATTGTTTGATTGGCTGGGATCAGAGATTGTATGAATTCCTACACAAGGTCGAGCTAATGGAGATAGGCCTAGGAGATTCCTCATCATCGAGCTCTTCAATCTTGGAGTTGGTGTCGTCTTGAAGATGTCGTGGAATATCCAGCACCTCTTCTTGTGGCTCGTTGTTCTTGTAGAATTCAACTGGGTGGGAGACAGGGCATCAATCTCCCTCTTAGTGTGAACGTGGGTTGCTGCTTCACCGGATGAAGAAGAGCGCCTTATCAGCAAAGATGCATCGTGAGGATATGCAACTTGGTCCTCCGCCTTGATTGACGTCCACGTGGGGAATGGGATGCAATGAACTTTGTCTGGTTCTTCCCGCAGAGCTTCTCTTGGTTCAAATAACTCCACTCCACATACCAATGCGTAAGGAGACAACAATGCAGGAATACAAATGACTTCTTTATTCAGCATAGTCTTCGGGCACTGAT
The DNA here is from genome assembly GCA_023529315.1 of Papaver bracteatum. NCBI lineage: Eukaryota > Viridiplantae > Streptophyta > Magnoliopsida > Ranunculales > Papaveraceae > Papaver > Papaver bracteatum. Next base: position 521,439 of record JAJJWX010003988.1, read on the forward strand.
GATACATTGAAGGGACAATCCTATTGTCATGAATTCACGGTCTCCCCAGTATCATATGGTAGTCAAGATCCTTTTCTATGACTTCAAATTTCACCTTTGACTAGACGGGCCCTACAGATAAATTCAGATTGACATACCCGTACGTATTGGTTTGGTTTCCTTCAAAATATGTCATTGTGGTAGGCTGTTGCACGATATTTCTTGGGAGAACCTTGGCCATCCTGAGCGTCTTGAGGGTAATCACATTCGAAGATGCTCCTATGTCGATAAGGTCCCTCTTGAACTCTGAATCTTTGATGCGTGCAAGGCCCGGTTGTGACCCTCTTCCGCTATCATGTCTTCTTTTATAAATGTAACATTATTCACGGACATATCCGGCATTTTGGAGGCTTCTGGGCATAAAGGAGTTAACTGTACGTCCAAGACTATCTAGTTGATTGCGTCAAACATCTCCGCCCTCTGGTTCTTCGAGAGGTGTAAAAGTTCGCACAAACTTTCCACTAGAGAAGCGGCTTCTTTGTACACCGGTCTCTGGTTCATGGTAAAACTGTTGATTTGAGGAGGATCGTTGCAATGATCAGTCACCAGTGTTGAAATATCCGCGACAGTGGAACCTCTCATGTCTGATGTTATCTTGATGAGGAGATCGAGTATACCGTTTACTGTCTCCTTGATCAGGTCCATGTTCCTTGTGTGAATCTCATGTACTCGTGCCAACACGATCAATGTTTGGATTCTTCCAGCCGCACCGTCAGATATACCATTGGAAGGAGGATCCTCTTCATTGGAAGAACTTCGACTGGAACTCGAAATTGTTTGTTGAGTCCTAAGACCAACCATCTTGAAATCATCCAATGGGATTGGGTATTGAAGAAATTGACTTCACAACCGAGACATTAATCTCTCACTGTGGTCGCCAATTGTTTATGGGTGAAAACTATTCCTGTCGGATTTGGTAATTTTGGGTGTGTGGATGAGGAATGAATCTAAACCCTAAAAAATACACTGCGCAGTGAGTCCTTTTGATTTGAGAGATCAATCTATACAATTTTTTCCTAAACCAAGAAATGGTCATTCCAGACTTGTTTCGGTTACAAAGTGAAGGAGATGGGGTTGATCTTAGGGAGGGAAGCAAAGAAGGTGTTGAGATTGTGAAAGTGTAGGCTTGTTTATGACTTGTAACACAAAGGCAAGAAGGCTTACAAATAATGCAAGCAGGCTCTGGGTGTTTGAATACGTGTTGTATTAACACTTGGTTTCTGTGTTGTGTTCTCTCTTCTGATGGAAATAGAGAGGAGAACCTATTTATACAAGTCATTTGAGCCTTATTCACGCCTCTCGTAGGAAGTGGAGTGATAGAGTAGTGGATTTGTGTGTTAGTGTCACACGGTTAGTCTTTCCCACTTCTCCCATCATCACTAACCGTCCATGTCTTCCTGACACGTTCTTGTGATGGCGCGTTGCACGACGTAAACCTCCAGACCAATACCCCAGTATGTATCCCCCAGTTTGTGACATGATTGATGTCTCTGATAGGGTGTAGAATGCATCTTATTTATTATCTATTGGTTATGCTTTCTTTGCTATTTTTCTTGTAAATTATGTATTTTACGCGTGTTTTTGAGTTATTAGGTAATCGGAGTCGCACGGAGGAAAAGAAGAATAAATGATCCAAATTGAGCAAAAAGGGCAGGATTGTCATTTCATAAGAAAACACTATCGGGAGACGAGCCACGGTTAAAGGGAAACTCTCTCAGAGGAGTACTAAATACAGTCTAGTTGTGGTTAAGGGGTTTTCATTAAGGTATCCCTTATCATTATGAATGGTGTAAATAACGGGTGCAAATATCTGGGGTGTCTAAATCTAGACCCATCTCTAATACCCTAACCCTAAGTCGAAGAGGCATTTCCCCCAAATCATTGTAGCTAAAATTAAGAGCAGCTGTGACTGCTGTGTCCGAGAGGGTTTGTCTCTCATTTATTCAAGACGGAACTCCTAAAATTGAGAGGCGCAGTCATAAGAATTGTGGCTGTTGTTGAATCTGTGAAATTGAGAACCAGAAACTTAAAATCAAGAGACAAAGATCGAAGATGCTATTGTTGGTAATTAATGGCGATGTTGGCTGAGTTGGAGAAGATTGAATCCGAGAGTGATTGAAGATGTTTAAGCCACAGATCGAGATGAATAACAAATTGAATTAGGGTTGAATCGAGAGAGGGATGGATTGAATCTTTGGGTTGAGTCGATTTGTTTCTAGAACTTGAAATTGAAGGTTGGGTTTGAAACAAATTCAGGGTTTTGCAGAGAACTTGATTTTATGAAGCTTCTGTCATGGATTGATGGCAGGGAGGAGATGATAGTTGCCGTAATGGGTTTCTTTCAGATTTGGTTTTGGGTTGAGTTCAGTGATGGGTGTGTATGCTACTGATGGTTGAAGTGGTAGTTTAGAATGAACTGAAATTGAATGAGTTTGTGTTGGTAAGAACATGGACAAGATGATGCTGTGATGAGATGGGTATTGCCCTGTGATCTTTCAGAATCAAGTGAAATGGAAGAATGGGTTGGTGGTGTTGATGGGATTTAGATGGAAATTGTTAATGGGTGTGGTATGTAATGTTGATATTGTTGGTATATGGAAGCTGTTGCTGTTAATTGAAAGTGGTGGCGCAATTGGAGCAATGGGTTCTGTTGCAGTGAATGATGAGCAGTGGTGGACAGGAGACATTGCTGTGCAATGACTGAATGGAGTGATGGCAGGTGAAAGAGGAGCTATTGTTAGCTTAAGGTGGTGTTACTGTGTTCTGGTGTTAAATCACAGGAGTGGTTGGTGGTCTGAAATGTGGATGTTGTTGGTTCTATAGAGTGGTTTGATTAATAATGGGTTGGTGGCGTTGGTTGAGAGGCAAAGCAATATATGGCATATAGTGGTTGTGAAGTTGATCTTGTTGAAATTAGGAGATGGGTTGATGCTTGTTTGAGCTGCGGTGAGTCAAGAAGAGATACTGATGTTGTGGGTGGTCACTGCAATTGAGTTGTGTATGGATGAGTCTGCTGGTGTTGTGAATGACTAGATGTATGGTTGCAATGGCTATTCAAAGCAGAAATGGAGGTTGCAGTATGTGGCAGTGGTGTTGAGCAAGAACCCTGAGAAGAAGTTGCGAGAGTGGGGACAGCCATCATGGTTGGGATTAAAATTTGAGTTGTGCATGATGGTGAATTGCAGCTAAGTTAGCGAGAAGAGGTGGTGTTGCTTTGTGTGCAAGTTACGAGATGACAGCCATCATGGCTGGGTAGCATGGATCTGGCATGGCCATCTTGGCCGTGAACATAAGGTTCAGTGCAAGTGGCTTGGTCAGAACTAGTCAGCCGAGTTAGCCAGCTGACTCGGTTCTGACTCGTTCTAATTCAGCCCCTTGACCCTTGACTTTTGACTAACGTTTGACTTACGGTTTTGACCTGTTTGACCGTTAGTCATAACGGTTGACCAACGGAATATACCTTGACCGGAGAGGATTTTTCAGGTGGCCGGCGGCGACGGATTCCGGCCTATTTCCGGCCAAAAACCCAGTTTTCCGGCGAGCAAAAGTTGCAGAATTTTGTGTGGATTTCTCTCATGGGATGTGAAGAGTTGGACTTGGAATTGAATGAAGAATTTGGTGGGAATATGGAAAGAGGAGATGGAAGATTTGAGAAAGGCTTGGATTTGGAAATTGAGCTACAAAAGGAAAGGGATTCTATTCCTTAGAAGATATGGAGAACATTGAAGCCTATAAATAGAGAAGAATTTCTACACTTCCATACATTTAGATGCACTTAGATACACACATCTTTTACAATACTTTTGCACACTTTTACACACACAATACTTTTCTCTTTGTGTGAACTCTTTAATATGAGTAACTAATTTGATTGAGGATGAATTCCTAGTTCTTAACATGTTTTGAGTTTGTTTTAAATCTACTTTGAAGTTTTCACATGATTATCGTTTGTTTTTACTAATAGGAGTGATCTTAAAGACATTCATGATTGATTGATAGATTATCTAGGTGTACAACTAGATTGATTTGTTAGTCTAATCTAAAGCTAGTGAAAGTTAGGGGATAAGTAATCGTTTCTTGACTCTTTACATAAGTAGCAAACACGAGACCTTGCGGAGGGATTCCGTGGAGCAATTGTGTGTAAAAACAACGTTAGCAAGTGGACCTTGATCTAAGAGTTTAACTACTAATATCAACCTAATAAATTCATAAATCTTAATGCGTTTAACTAAATTACATCTTGAGTGATCTACTACTAGGTGGTTTGGTGAATAGAATCCGGTAGTCGAGAACTTCCGTATCCGGTGATATAAGGGATTTTGGGGTTAGCACTGATCTAGCTGCTATACCCACGGTTGGTGATAATTTGTGACTAATAAGAAGTGGAAAAGAACATAACTTTAATCATTGTTTTGCAGCGAAGAAGGATTCCTTGATCTAATCTCTCTTATTGATTTCCTTTTAATTGCTTTGTTTATTTTATTTACTTTCTCAAATTCTTAATCAATACCCCCTTTGTGTGACAAATTTACAACTAGAATCTCGTGCTCCTCGTGGGATCGACCTTGACTACCCTATATTACTTGTTAATTAGGTAGTAAAGTATTAATTAATTTGTTGTGGTAACGACACGCATACAAATTTTGGCGCCGTTGCCGGGGAGCATCGGATGATTTTAGTTGTTTTATTTTTACTTTTTGCTTTATTTTTGCTTTGTTGGATTCTTTATCGTATCTAACTTAGTTTTTGAATTGTTTTTCAGGTACCGGTTTTCCATGTATGGTGGACAAGAGCAAGCATATTACAACAATCAATACGGTTTTCAACCTCAACATTATGACAACTTCCAACCATCCTTAGGATACAATCAAAACCAATCTTTTGGCTATGATGAATATCCTACAGAGCCTTATGAGTACTCTCATGCATATCAACAACCTTGTAATGGGTATGTAAGTCAAGCACCAAGGTATGATAAATCTACTTCTAATTGGATTCATTCAAGTTGTATGCAGATTCTCAATGACTTGCAAGACATGCGAAAAACACTTGACCGTGATAGAAAGAACGTTGCACAAACCAATTTTTACAACACTTTTTCTTAACAGACTCCGGATCGTAGTTATGATCATTCACCCATTCAAAGGGAAGAGTCATGGGAAAGAGAACCTATTGTAGCAAACGGTGGTAAGCGTGTGAACGTCCGGAAACTTGCACAAAAGTTATACGAATTGGAAGATGATGGAGACTCGGAAGAGCTTGTCGCAGAAATTAGTAGGACCATTCATATGGAACTTAAACGACGTCTAGATAAAGGTAATGAAACCGACGACGATTCTTATTATGGTGATTCCGATAATGAAGATGATTGTGTTGAAAAGGACCAACCTTTGGAAACTTTTGATGACGCTAGTGTAGATTACTCGAGCCTTGATCTTAATAATGATCAATCACCTATTCAAAAGGTAGAGCTTGAGGAAGATGCATTTAGTGCTTGGAAAAAATTCCTTAGGGAAAATTATGAGTCCGCAAAAGTGTATGAAAGTTGCAACCATGAGGAAGTTATTCCAACTCCGGATCATAATAACGATCCTTCGCCTATTCAAAAGGAGGAGATTGGGTGTGACTTTCCTATTGTTGTAAACGGTGTAACACCCTCACAAGAAGATCTTACAATTTTTACCGACGAAAATCACTTTAGTGAATGGCCCGATTCCGATGATGAAGATGTTGAAGAGGTGATGCTCGATAATGAAACCGAATTGATTGAATTTGTGGAAGACCCAATTGAACTTGCTAATGATTATGATGATGCCGAGACTTTGGTTAAGGTAGAAAATGATGAAGAATGGTTGCAAAGTTTGATAGAGGACCACGATATACAAGAGGTAAGTAGTTCACTTGAATTTTTTAAGAATGAGGAGGATACCGTAATACAAGAAATTGTGCAAGGTTTGTCTAACCCTTTGCATGTTAATTCTTCTCCTTTACCTCTTATTGGTTTGAATGTATGTGCTTCGAAAGTATTTTTGAATGACTTTGTTTCTCGATATCCACCATTGGAAACACTTGATTCTAACACTATGCAGGTTTGCCGAGAGGAATCCATAGAAATTCCCAAATTCTATGTTCTTTATACACTTCCAAGTGTGGAAAAGAATAAGTGTGGGGGAAATTTCTATCGAGCTATAACTTTACTATTATTTTCTTGTGCTAATATTTGTATGGAGTTATTGTTTGCAAAACAGGTACTATGGGAGGATCCCCAAATTTTCCGATTGTTGGTATATGGGGAGTGAGTCTTACAAGAGCCATGTCGGGCCGTCGACTTTAAAACAAGCGCTAAGTGGGAGGAAACCCACCGGTTTTGTATTTCTTATCCTTTTATTTTGCTTTTTATTTTGTTATTTATTTTGTTTCATATCATATTAAGATTTCCCACCTTGACTTTGCTAGGAGGATTCAATTACATTGAGGACAATGTAAGGTTTAAGTGTGGGGGAGTGGCTAAGCATATATTTTTGTATAAAAAAAAAAAAAAAAAAAGAGAAAAATAATTTTGCATTAAAACTTTCAACTTTTAGAGATTTTAGAGTCACTAGCATGCTTCTAGGTATGATTACATAGAGAATTCTGACCGACATAATTGAACTTGGAAGTGTTAGGGAACTACGTTCGATTTCTTGCTTGTTAGAGTGTTAAATAATGGATTTAATCATGCCGGTGATGCAAATTTGGTGCAGGGAGAAGTGCGTTATTAGAGTTGCTGATCAATCATTAGTGGAGACTACCCATTTTCATATCAACCAAGGCACCGACCAAAAATTCTTCCTTTACTAAAGAGCTTCTTTTGAGTGTGTGTCACCGTACGTTAATTCCGAGTAGAATGGTGAGCTACCCAATATCACACCAATTTCAGCACTATTTTGATCTCTTGAGTGCTAATCTTTGTCAATCATGAGGGTGACGTTTATAGATGAAAGCTACCTTCTTGTAGTTCGATTTGCAGTTAGCACCATTCTCTCGCTCGACAACAACGGGTCCATAGAAACACCATAATCATCAACAACAAGGGAGCGACATCAAAATCTACAAGGAAAGTTGAAAAGGTTCAAGGTTTGAAAGCAACAATGGAACAAGAAAAATAGCATAATTTTATATCAAAGTTGAAGACTTAAAATGCAATGAGGTAATTCTATATACAAGTATTAAGACTTATTTACAAAAGCGAAGAAAAGCGAAAGGTGAGAATTATTGAAGTTTATGATTTCGAGACGATACAAGTTGTGAAGAATCAAGCGGTAAAGTACTTTTCCACGGCCATGGTTTATTTTATTTTTTGATTTGTATTGTGTTTCTCTTGTCTAAAAAAAAAAAAAAAGAATGAAAAAAAATATATATATATATATATATATGAGACAAGAGAAATATCTATTATTGTTTTGTTATTGAATAAGCCATGGGGAAGGAAAATCTATAAGGAAGTTTCAAGCGACAAGGATTTTGAGGAAAAAGGTTACAAATTGTTAAGGATTTATGAAGTTCAAGTGTTTATCATCAATAGTTGAAGCCGAAGACCAAGAAGATGAAGACAAGGAGCGGAAGACGTTTCTTTTGGATTCCGTGAGAGTGGTGTTATCATAATTGGCAATCGGATGTGAAGGTAAGTAAGTAATCTCATCCTCAATATAAGTGGTTGATTTCCTTTCTTAGAGATCGTTAGAAAAATGGTTTTTCAAAATGATTAAAAGATGTGGGTTTTTCAAAATTTCAGAAGTTATTCTTCCCACCATTCAACGTGTTGCAGGAATTCTCTCTTCGTTCCTACCTGCACACATGTGAGACCCATAAAAAAGCCGTCTTTTTGAGTGCAATTATCATAAAACCCTTTTAAGTGAGGCAGAAGTCGAGGCGAAATGCTTATTGATCGTTTCTCAAACACGTGTTCTCTCATTATGGTGTGGTTATTTCTCACTCAACATTTAATAATGAGAATATGTTCTTTAGTATTTCTAACTTCTTATTACTAGCATGCAGAAACTCTATGTCCTCATATCTCTTAGGATGCTTGGGAAGCTAGAACGCTTTGAAGTTGTGAGTTTTATTTTGATTTGCTCGAGGACTAGCAAAGTCTAAGTGTGGGGGAATTTGATAGGGTGTAGAATGCATCTTATTTATTATCTATTGGTTATGCTTTCTTTGCTATTTTTCTTGTAAATTATGTATTTTACGCGTGTTTTTGAGTTATTAGGTAATCGGAGTCGCACGGAGGAAAAGAAGAATAAATGATCCAAATTGAGCAAAAAGGGCAGGATTGTCATTTCATAAGAAAACACTATCGGGAGACGAGCCACGGTTAAAGGGAAACTCTCTCAGAGGAGTACTAAATACAGTCTAGTTGTGGTTAAGGGGTTTTCATTAAGGTATCCCTTATCATTATGAATGGTGTAAATAACGGGTGCAAATATCTGGGGTGTCTAAATCTAGACCCATCTCTAATACCCTAACCCTAAGTCGAAGAGGCATTCCCCCAAATCATTGTAGCTAAAATTAAGAGCAGCTGTGACTGCTGTGTCCGAGAGGGTTTGTCTCTCATTTATTTAAGACGGAACTCCTGAAATTGAGAGGCGCAGTCATAAGAATTGTGGCTGCTGTTGAATCTGTGAAATTGAGAACCAGAAACTTAAAATCAAGAGACAAAGATCGAAGATGCTATTATTGGTAATTAATGGCGATGTTGGCTGAGTTGGAGAAGATTGAATCCGAGAGTGATTGAAGATGTTTAAGCCACAGATCGAGATGAATAACAAATTGAATTAGGGTTGAATCGAGAGAGGGATGGATTGAATCTTTGGGTTGAGTCGATTTGTTTCTAGAACTTGAAATTGAAGGTTGGGTTTGAAACAAATTCAGGGTTTTGCAGAGAACTTGATTTTGTGAAGCTGTTGTCATGGATTGATGGCAGGGAGGAGATGATAGTTTCCGTAATGGGTTTCTTTCAGATTTGGTTTTGGGTTGAGTTCAGTGATGGGTGTGTATGCTACTGATGGTTGAAGTGGTAGTTCAGAATGAACTGAAATTGAATGAGTTTGTGTTGGTAAGAACATGGACAAGATGATGCTGTGATGAGATGGGTATTGCCCTGTGATCTTTCAGAATCAAGTGAAATGGAAGAATGGGTTGGTGGTGTTGATGGGATTTAGATGGAAATTGTTAATGGGTGTGGTCTGTAATGTTGATACTGTTGGTATATGGAAGCTGTTGCTGTTAATTGAAAGTGGTGGCGCAATTGGAGCAATGGGTTCTGTTACAGTGAATGATGAGCAGTGGTGGACAGGAGACATTGTTGTGCAATGACTGAATGGAGTGATGGCAGGTGAAAGAGGAGATATTGTTAGCTTAAGGTGGTGTTACTGTGTTCTGGTGTTAAATCACAGGAGCAGTTGGTGGTCATGGTTGGTGGTCTGAAATGTGGATGTTGTTGGTTCTATAGAGTGGTTTGATTAATAATGGGTTGGTGGCGTTGGTTGAGAGGCAAAGCAATATATGGCATATAGTGGTTGTGAAGTTGATACTGACTGAAATTAGGAGATGGGTTGATGCTTGTTTGAGCTGCAGTGAGTCAAGAAGAGATACTGATGTTGTGGGTGGTCACTGCAATTGAGTTGTGTATGGATGAGTCTGCTGGTGTTGTGAATGACTAGATGTATGGTTGCAATGGCTATTCAAAGCAGAAATGGAGGTTGCAGTATGTGGCAGTGGTGTTGAGCAAGAACCCTGAGAAGAAGTTGCAGACAGGGACAACCATCATGGATGGGATTAAAATTGGTAGTTGTGCATGACTGGTGAATTGCAGCTAAGTTAGCAGAAGAGGTGGTGTTGCTGTGTGCAAGTTACAGATGACAGCCATCATGGCTGGGTAGCAGGACTGGCATGGCCATCTTGGCCGTGAACATAAGGTTCAGTGCAAGTGGCTTGGTCAGAACTAGTCAGCCGAGTTAGCCAGCTGACTCGGTTCTGACTCGTTCTAATTCAGCCCCTTGACCCTTGACCCTTGACTTTTGACTAACGTTTGACTTACGGTTTTGACCTATTTGACCGTTAGTCATAACGGTTGACCAACGGAATATACCTTGACCGGAGAGGATTTTTCAGGTGGCCGACGGCGACGGATTCCGGCCTATTTCCGGCCAAAAACCCAGTTTTCCGGCGAGCAAAAGTTGCAGAATTTTGTGTGGATTTCTCTCATGGGATGTGAAGAGTTGGACTTGGAATTGAATGAAGAATTTGGTGGGAATATGGAAAGAGGAGATGGAAGATTTGAGAAAGGCTTGGATTTGGAAATTGAGCTACAAAAGGAAAGGGATTCTATTCCTTAGAAGATATGGAGAACATTGAAGCCTATAAATAGAGAAGAATTTCTACACTTCCATACATTTAGATGCACTTAGATACACACATCTTTTACAATACTTTTGCACACTTTTACACACACAATACTTTTCTCTTTGTGTGAACTCTTTAATATGAGTAACTAATTTGATTGAGGATGAATTCCTAGTTCTTAACATGTTTTGAGTTTGTTTTAAATCTACTTTGAAGTTTTCACATGATTATCATTTGTTTTTACTAATAGGAGTGATCTTAAAGACATTCATGATTGATTGATAGATTATCTAGGTGTACAACTAGATTGATTTGTTAGTCTAATCTAAAGCTAGTGAAAGTTAGGGGATAAGTAATCGTTTCTTGACTCTTTACATAAGTAGCAAACACGAGACCTTGCGGAGGGATTCCGTGGAGCAATTGTGTGTAAAAACAACGTTAGCAAGTGGACCTTGATCTAAGAGTTTAACTACTAATATCAACCTAATAAATTCATAAATCTTAATGCGTTTAACTAAATTACATCTTGAGTGATCTACTACTAGGTGGTTTGGTGAATAGAATCTGGTAGTCGAGAACTTCCGTATCCGGTGATATAAGGGATTTTGGGGTTAGCACTGATCTAGCTGCTATACCCACGGTTGGTGATAATTTGTGACTAATAAGAAGTGGAAAAGAACATAACTTTAATCATTGTTTTTCAGCGAAGAAGGATTCCTTGATCTAATCTCTCTTATTGATTTCCTTTTAATTGCTTTGTTTATTTTATTTACTTTCTCAAATTCTTAATCAATACCCCCTTTGTGTGACAAATTTACAACTAGAATCTCGTGCTCCTCGTGGGATCGACCTTGACTACCCTATATTACTTGTTAATTAGGTAGTAAAGTATTAATTAATTTGTTGTGGTAACGACACGCATACAGTCTCGAGTGTGTGTATCGTAGGACCCATAGAAGGTAGCATGTAATTCTAGTTAAATAACTAAGTTATTTAGGAAGTCTACACTTGTAAAGTATCGTGCGTATTCTATGCATGTTATGCATCGAATGTATTCGGCATATATGAAGCATCGTTATTGAGCATTATGCCCTGCTTACTTCACGTGATGGTTTGGAGGCTGCACTAGAAATCCTCCCTTGGCCGACCATATGGTGTGGCAGAGTGGTAGACGGTGATCACGGTGATACTTCACTGGTCGCCTAACTCCTATCCTAGGCCGTCCATCCGAGATGGAAAAGTTGGACTGACGAGATGACTTGCGACCCACATCTTCGACCATCGGATTAGGGTTTAGGAGATGCGCGAGTGCACTCTTTCAGATTGGTCGAATCCAAGTATGGGAGGCATTTCATGGAGGACCGATAAGCATGCGTGTAGATGGCATGTTGATGTCCATGTCCATGCTTCACTTTACCACGAAGGTTTGATCTAGGAAACTCGAATTTACCGGTGAATTTGAGTGGCTGAGAACGATTTGCGACAGAAATCCTATGCCGCAAAGGATATCTTAAGGGCGCGGTATTCCATCTTCAAGGCACACGTTTCAAGACAACCAAGCTTGGTCGGTCTCGGCCGTTTGGTCCGGCGTGTAGGTGGTAGGATGGTATTCACGCCTATGCCTGACTGTCCCATAGAAACGTGATCTAAGCCACTCAATTTTTCTGGCGAAGTTGAGTGGTCGAGATCAGTTTGTGATTTGGGAAATGCGACCACACCAGTTTGGGCGTGCGTTTTGGAGAAAATAGGCATGATATGCCTTGGTCGGTCAGGTGAGGAGATAGGTAGTTCCACGGTGATCATGTTGATGCTCACTGGACCTGCTCAGTTGTCTCATAATCCCTTCATTCGATCAGGAGAAAACAGACGCTCGTGATCGATATAAACCCTAATTAGGGTTTTGGCCGGCCATGCTTCATACATTGTTTTGCGCCCAAGAATCGGGACAACCAATCATGGTTGGTCCGGACCGTTTGTTCATGTGTGTACGCGGGCCCACGGTGATTGTGTTGACATGCTCTGGGCCCTTTGAATCTACCTCTACACCCTCCATCTATGCCTGCGAAGATGGATGGTTGAGATCGTTTTGCGACTCATGTAATGTGCCGCAAACCCTAATTTAGGGCTTCTTTCCATTCTGCTTGGTTTGGACGGTTTGGCAAGCTATGCCACTCCTTTTGGGAGGCCGGCCATGCGGGGTCCGCGTTGGGTCGGCAGTGAATGTTCCAATACCTCCTTGGGGATATTGGATTCGATCTGACCATCCAATCATGCTAGTGAAGTTGGATGATCGTGATCGTTTCTAGACTGCTATGGACAGTCTAGGCGCTCAATCGGGATAGTATAACACACCGAGAGTTACATGCTCAATCAGGCTAGTATAACATACCGAGATTTATAGCATGTACGGGCATTTAGTGCATGCCTCACTGTTGGTACTTGGATATTCATGTTACTCTACTGCGAGTAACAATCAGTCATCATGCCGCACCAACAATGAGAGTTCTGCTAGGAACAGCACAGAAAATACAAGGCATTTTATGCATTAATCAATAATGCTAAAATTCACAGAATATTCGGGGGATTGTTGCTACATGATCCATTCTAGGTGAATTAGTAAAGTGAATAAGTATTCATCACTTATAAAATAGTCTCATCCTTTGCAGGTTGATCACATAAAAAATTGTTTTTACAACTTTAGCCGTGAACTAAAATCCACCATCAACACAACCAACGGTTGACCAAACAAGGTTGGCGTGATATCTTAACAAGCCGTGGAGGTCCAAAACGATCACGTCCATCCAACTTCGCAGGCATGGTTGGATGGCTTAAATTGCGCCCAGGGCCATGGAGCAAGCATACATATGCTCACCGCCGGCCCAAGATACCTCATGTGCAATCGCCCTCCCCGAAGGAGGCGTAGAGCCACCAAAACCGTTTGGTTATAGTCGGCCGGTTTGAAACCCTAATTAGGGTTTGCGATACCATTCATGTGTCGCAAAATCATCTCAATCGTCCATCTTTGCAGGCTTGAATGGAAGAAAAATATGAAGCTTCAATGGAGGCCGAACATGCTAGCATGACCACCGTGGGCCCGGATTCATGCCTGACCGATCGGCCAAAGCGGGCCTTGGTCAGGCATCTCGGTTTATGCGCACAAAGGTGGTGTATCACTCTGCCTTAACAAATCCTTTGCGACATAGAATTTTTGTTGAATTCTAATCTCGACCATTCATCTTTGCCTGCCAAATTGAGTGGTCTAGATCGGACCTTTGCGAATCAAGCAGGCATGGGCGTAAACACCAATGTGCCACCTCCTTGCAGGACCAATCGGTCCCTCCAGAAATTCTACCAAAGCTTGAATTCGTTCGAGCTGCAAGTAGCAGCTTGCATACCTCCCAAACCCTAATCCAACGGTCGCAGATTAGGGTCGCAAGCCATCTCATCCTTCCAACTTCGCTAGCTTGTACGGATAGCCTAGAATGGGAATTAGGAGACAAGTGAGGTATCACAGTGATCATCATCTGCCACTCCTCCACATAGAGTGATCGTCCAAAGCATGGCTTGCCCATGCAACCTCCAAACGATCACTCGAATATGGATAGGCATGCGTATGTTTTAAGATGCTTAATTCGTGACCTACTCCGTTAAGCCTTAAAACAGCGATGCTTAATACATGTTGAATATATTCAATGCATTACATGCATAGAATACACACGATATTTTATAAATATCGACTTTCCAAATAACTTAGTTATTTAACCCAGCATTACATGCTACCTTATGTGGGTCCCACGATCCACATACTCGAGACATCAATCATGTCACAACTGGGGGATACATACTGGGGTATTGGTCTAGCAGTTTACAGCGAGCAGCGTGCAACGCGCCATCACAAGAACGTGTCAGGAAGACATGGACGGTTAGTGATGATGGGAAAAGTGGGCAAGACTGATCGTGTGAAACTTACACACAACTCCACTACTCCATCACTCCACTTCCCACGAGAGACGTGATTAAGGCTCAAATGACTTGTATAAATAGGTTCTCCTCCCTATTCCATAAAACAGGACAGGACAACGCATAAATCCAGGGTTAATATAATTGTATTCAAAACACCCAGAGCCTGCTTGCATTATTCGTAAGTCTGCTCGCCTTTCTGTTACAATTCATAAAACAACCTACACCTTCACAATCTCAACACCTTCTTCGCTTCCCTCCCTAAGATCAACCCCATATCCTTCACTTTGTGACCGAAACAAGTCTGGAACGACCATTTCTTGGTTTAGGCTAGAATTGTATAGATTGATATCTTGAATCAAAAGCACTCCCGTGCAGTGCATTTTTTTAAGGTTTAAACTCATTTCTCATCCATACACCCCAAAATTACCAAAACCGGCAGAGATAGTTTTCACCCATAAATAGTAGTCAAGTTTAGATTTGCAATCAATCAATATAGATTCAAAAAAGAAACTATAAAGTGATGCTGATCTCACGTAACTAATCAACCGAATAAATCTGATTCTAGTTGAATCCCAGCCGATCAAGGTTTGGGAAACATAAAGATATGAGAAACCAATAAGAAATCTTCAAATCTTCTTTAATCTTCAATTAAAACCTGCACAACACCACTTGAATATCTTGTGATCAATCACGCACGGAATGGAGTTTGTTAACAATGGACTATCACAAGATGTCTTTAGATCTACAAACAGGTCTAAAGATCTCGTCGATATTTCGATCTAGTTTGAGTGAATCTTATATCAGAAAAGAAGATTCTCAAGAATAAACAAACTAGGTGCAATCAAAGTTTCAACAACCGTTAGTCATTCAAATCAATCGAATACTAATAACACTGCAATTATCTAGTTTCCCACCAACGGTACTCATAGAGCTTCATGATCCCACAGAAGTCTTTAAACGAGCGGTCGTAAGAAATTTTGCCTAATTAGGGTACTTTCCTCTCCGATTCGGCTCCACCAGAAACAACAAAAAGATGAATTTTGCCTGGCTATTAGGATAGTTTGCTAGAAATGCAAACTTAGGTATTTATAAATCAAGGATGTTTGGATACCAAGGAATTTCCAAAACCGAAAGTATTCTCAAGATATGCAATAAATGCCCATTCGGTTTTCATAATTCCAGTAAATGCTTTGTCTAATATTTCCCAAAATCTCTCAATTGAAAATCTCCAATTAGTAAATGCACATTACCAATTTTTATTCTCTAGAGATATGCATTTAATTGATGGTAATTAAAGCATATAAAACTAATAACCTTAATTAAAAGATTCTTAATTTATTTCGGAACATGATCTCTTTGAGTACTAATAAATATCTTTGAACAATAAAAGATAAGAGTTATTGTACGTGTTCAAAGAATGTTGACATCTCTTCTTTGTAAATCCTCTTTCATATTTACAATATTGGAATCGATTATAGCACACTTCCAAACAAGTTTAGAATTGGTTCATCTGTATTCCAAGACAACCATGTGACTAATCAAATATCAAATCACATCCATGGGTTCAATCGGTTCTACCAATCACTGGGATTGGTTATACTTTAATATGGAAGCACTTGTGACCGGTCACATTAGTTACCAGGACCGATTACATCAATTACCAGGACTGGTTACCATATGCACATGGTATTGCTTGTGATCGGTCACACCAGTCACTAAGATCGATTACACCAATTACAAGGATCGGTTACACCAAGTACTAGGACCGGTTACACCAATTACAAGGATCGATTACACAACTTCTCTGTGATCGGTCACATCAATTACTAGGATCGGTCACACCAAATACAAATATCGATCATACCATTTCAGGTGATTACTTGGGATTGGTTTCACTAATTAATCAAAACTAGTCATACCAAATCATAAGTAAGGTATTGTGATTAGTTGTACCAAGATACATAACAAAGTTACGATCGGTTATACCATCTCACACATATTGGTAATCCATAGATTTGCAATGAATAGCCGTACCAATAAGACTAGCAATTTCCCTTTCAATTCATAAAACAAGTTCATAAATGTACTTCCTTTTAACAAATGTAAAACATTGTTTCCTATGATGAAATTTTCACCTTTACCCATTCACATAATCATAACAGCATTCATAAGATTATGTCTATGTCATATCTACGAAGTTCAAAATATAAGCGTTATACTTCGTAGTCTAATTCCCTAATACTATGATCATATAATCATGTCTCACTACTAGAGTAATATATCCATACACAGCTTCGCAGTTATTTTTTCAATATAGCACGACTTGAAAGATATGTTAGGAATAAAACAGTTCAAGTCAATATTACTAACCTCAAGAGGAAGCATGATGTTGTCATTGTAGCTCGTTGCTTCTTCACATTCTTTAGGTCTTCGAGTAATACTTGTATGTCTCCACATTCCTAGACTTTCTAGTCTAACCTAAACGAAGTTGTCTCTAGTACATAATCAAGTGACTCTTAGATGAGTTTTGACTCACTAAAATATGATAACCAAACTTGACATAACAATGCTTGTGGGTTCAACTGAGCTATGCTCTAACATACGGGTATGCATATTAGGTTCCTGGACCTGAATCACTCTTACAAAAGTTTGTATACGGGTATGCATACTATGTTATATCCAGATATTGGATAATTGTTCTAAACTCCCATTTCAATCATTGAAACATTCTTAGAAGACGACAATAGTTGTCTCACACAAACTATTAGCTTATATGCAATTTTCAAGTGATCGAATGATCAATACGAAACATTCCGAGTTTACAAAGGACTGTCTCACACAAATCATGTAAGATGTTACAAGGCGATTTTCACATGATCATCTTTTGACTTTCGTCAAGAATAATGATGAACGTAATTAAAGCAAAAGGTTTGAAACACCTATTTCGAGAAAGATATAAGCGAGTTAAACTCAGCTCAAAATATCAAATGTGTATAATGTAAAGTCTATATAGCTATACGACTTAGTCTAAATAGGAGATATAATAGAATAGACTTTTGAGTGACAGATGAGTTCAAGTCTCCACATACCTTTTGTTGATGAAGTTCCACAAGCTCCTCTTAGTAGTTATTCGTCTTCAATGTTGTGAAATCTAATGCTCAACTACATATTTTATCCTAATCCGAGACATAGCTATAAGTAGACTACAAATTAAGACTTATAGTTTTGACAACTAAACTTGACAAACAAGCTTGAGATAGCAACGCTTGTGAGTTAGACCGACCAGTGCTCTAACAATCTCCCTCTTTGTCAATTTTAGTGACAAAACTATCAATACATATGGAATAAACTTTGTAGCTTCTCATCCAAATGCTTGATTTCCTTGGTTCTTCAACATTCCTTGAATTATTTGTCACTCCAAGTACTCCAGTGATTCTGAACGTGTTCAACTCACATAGTTGTTGAAGATCCATAGCCATTACAATAAGCAAACAAATGTTCTCGATTATTGTTCTACAAAGTCATAGTATTATTACACAACATCAAAGTTAAATTGTATCACAACTTTGACAATAATACTACGGTGATATGTATCACTCCCCCTTAGTCAATACTTCATCTCAAAATAAAAACCACTCCCCCTTACATAATGATCCGTAAACCATATGTATGTAGTGTGAACTACAAAATAATTCTCCCCCTTTTGTCAATATAAATTGGCAAAGGTACAAAAACTAGCGGGATCATAATGAAATTCTCAATGAGATTATTCTTAACTAAAAGAGAACATATTAACTTTGTTTCAATGATTTCACATAGTCGAAACTTAGTGTATTCATCAAGGTACAAGATAACTCCTGCAATATTCTATAACTGCACTCCCCACAAAGATTTGGAAATTAAGCACAAGTGAAATTAAGAAGTTTTCCCTGTAAAATGTCATTCCCGAAAGAACAACGAGAGCGACCTTACTTTTAAAAGAAAAGAAGGATTTCATTGGGAAAAAATGATGCTAAACAGAACCAAACTACAACTACTAGAAACAAATGAGGAATTGAAACAACATTTCACTGAACTTCCAAACTTCTATTGCCCAAAAGATATTGATAGATCCAGAGGAAAGAAAAAGCTAGAAATCTAATGTACCAAAACAACACCAATAGACTGTCGTAAGTGTTGAAACATAGCAGTATCTAAAGGTTTGGTGAGAATATCATCCAATTGTTGTTCGGAAGGCACAAATTACATGTTAATGATACCATTTTCATAGAGATCTCTAATAAAATGATACCTGATGTCGACGTGCTTAGTTCTTGAGTGCTCAACGGGATTCTCAGTGATGCGCATCGCGCAAGAGTTATTACAAAAGACCTTCATTATTCCAGTGTCAATTCCATAATCAGCAAGCATTTGTTTCATCCATATAAGTTGAGTACAACATGAACCTACATCAATATATTATGCTTCACACTTGAAAGAGATTGTGAATTTTGTTTCTTGCTATGTTAAGCCACAAGATTCAATCCAACATAGTATAAACCCCCAGAAGTATTACACACATCCTTCCCAATCATCATCTGAATAGACCATAAGATCAATGTTAGTATCAAAAGTATAAGATAGACTATACACAATAGTGTGTTGAATGTATCGCATGATCCTTTTTGCAGCTGCAAGATGAGATTCCTTTGGATTAGCCTGAAATCTAGTACAACAACCAACACCAAAAGCAATATCAGGTCTAGTAGCTGTGAGATATAAAAGACTTCCAATGATGGATCGATAAAAATTTTGATCCACATTAACTCCTTCCTCATTTCGATATAGTTTACCAGTGGTGGGCATAAGAGTCATCATTGGAGTTGACTTATCATGACCGAACCTTGTAGCATATTTTTCTTGAGATAAGTAAATTTCATCCTTATGTTGTTGAATATGTAATCCTAAAAAGAATTTTAATTCACCAACATTGTTCATTTCAAATTCCCTACCAAGGGAGACTTGAAAGTTTTAGCAAGTTTCTCGGTTGTTGATTCATAGATGATATCATCTACATAAACTTGAGCAATGACTACATCTTTCCCACTCCATTTGGTATACAATATTTTTTCAGCTCCACCTCTCCAAAAACCTTTCCTAAGAAGAGAAGTAGTTAGTTTTTCGAACCAGGCACGAGGTGATTGTTTTAACCCATATAATGCTTTTTTGATCTTAAGGACATGATCTGGGAACTCAGGACTTTCAAATCCTTTAGGTTGAGCAATATAAACCTCTTCCTTTAAATTCATGTTTAGGAACGCGAATTTTATGTCCATTTGAAATAGCTTAACCTTGAGAAAACAAGCATGAGCTAATAGTAAGCAAATGAAATCAAGGCGTGCCCCATGAGCAAAGGTTTCGTCAAAGTCGATTCCTTTAATATGTGAATATCCCTGAGCAACAAGTCTTGTTTCTGACAATGGTGTCAAATTTGTCTGACTTGTTCTTAAATATCCATTTGGTACCAACAATATTGATATTGGAGGGACAAGGTACGAGCTCCCATACATCTTGTCTTTGAAATTGATTTAACTATTCATGCATTGGATTCACCCAAAAGGGATCACTAAGAGCTTCATCAATATTTTTAGGTTCTACTTGCGATAAAAAATAACCAAAATTGTAAATATTTTGAAGTTGTCCTCTCGTCTTAGCCGTATAATCTTTTTCTCCAATAATACTGTTATCATCATGATTCCTTTGAACCCAAATGTGCCATGGAGGAGTACGTTCTTGTTCAACAGGAATAGCCTGACTAGGGCCTTTCTCCTTGTCACTAGAAACGTTAGGATCAACAACTATTGAAACAACTTCTACTGATTCTGGTATTTCTTTGACTTTCTCAACTGTATCCGCTGGAGCCAATTCAGCAGGAGAGTCATCATGGCAAAAATTACTCAAATCATCAATGATGACATTCGCTGGTTCCATCATAACCTGGGTTAAGATTAAATACTCGAAAACAACGACTGTCACATGCATAGGCAAGAATGATACCTTCATCACTTTTAGAATCAAGTTTCCCTTTCTGTTCTCGATCTTTCAGAATGTAGCACTTACTTCCAAACACTCTGAGATAATGTAAGTTGGGTTTCTTACTGTACCACAACTCATAAGGAGTATTTAGGGTTTTTGACCGTAGATAGACACGGTTGATTAAATAGCATGTTGTAAAAATAGCTTCTCCCCAAAACTTTAACGGTAAGTTTTTTTTTATGGAGCATTACCCTTGCCATTTCTTAAATGTTCAAATTCTTCCTTTCTGCAACTTTATTTTCTTGTGGAGTAATGGGTGGTAAGTATTATTGAATAGTCCCCAATTTGTCACAAAATTCAAACATATTGGTGTCCTTGAATTCAGTTCCAAGGTCGCTTCTAATTTTCTTTAGCTTGCGACCCTGTTCATTTTGGATTCTATTAACAATAATTTTTAATTCATCAAGGATTTCATTCTTATGAGCTAAAAATGCTACCCAAGTGAATCTGGTGTAATTATCTACCATAACTAAAGCATACTTCCTCCCAGCAACAGTAGGTTGTTTAGTAGGGCCGAAGAGATCCATATGAATTAAATCAAGAGGATATTTAGTGAGAATATCTCAAGATGATTTATGTGGAACTTTCGTTTGTTTACCCTTTTGATAGGCACCACAGACACCATCAATCTTAGAATTTATTTTGGGAACACCTTTAACAAGTTATTTTTTGATGATCTTAGTTAGAAGGAGATAATTAATGTGACCAAAACGTTTATGCCAAAGATGTGTAGATTCCACCTTAGTCAAATTGCAACAATTTCTAAACTGAGTATCTAAGAGATAAGAGTTATTTTTACTACGAGTTCCCTGAATAATTATTTTTCCAGTTTTTTTTTACAATGTCATATCCATTGGCATTGAAGACAACTTAATGGCCTTTGTCACAAATTTGACTAACAAAAAGAAGATTATCAGTCATACCTTTAATGTATACTACATCATGGATTTCAGGGACGTCAGGTAGTTTAATCATTCCCTTCTTTCTTATGTAGCAATAACTACCATCTCCGAATGTTACTGACCTCCTTCAAAATCGCTTGAATTCACAAACCATGAAATATATCCAGTCATATGTCATCTATATACACTATCAAGGAACCATTGAAAGGGTGATGTTGATTTTAGAGCAAAAGCTCCCATACTAACACTATTATCCCGTTTTTTCTTGTTAGATTTTTACACCTTTTTAGAGTAGTAAATAGTTGTTCAGCTTTCTTATGAAGATCACTAGAAACCTTTAAACTTTTCTTGAAAGGTGTACACGTATGTTGAAAATGATTATGAGAACCACAAAACACACATGTACCAACATCTTTAAACTCATCTGAGAAGTTCCGAGTCACATCAGGGTTTACAAAGCCTAAACCTCGCTTATCTCCTGACTTACAACAATTCTTCAGGGAATAATTAAAGGATTTTTTCAAATCCATTGAAGATACTTTGACAGACTTCAAATCCTTATACTTTCCAATTTCTGCAACAAGATCAGAATTGATCCGGATTTGTTCATCCAACTTCAACTGGAGATTAATTAGCTCTTCAGAACGTTCTCGAATATCAGAGTTTTTGATATAAATTTTGCAATTAAGACTATCAATTATCTGTATCAATCGTCATTTCTCTCGACAAATATTTTTGATAATTTTTTCTAGATCAAAGCACTCAACCTCATTGATGTTTTCTAGAATACACTCAGAGTTGAGTAGATCTAATTCTGGTGAAGCATTTATAGAGAGACTTTACTGTCCATAGATTCATATTGCTACAAACACTGACTTATGAGGTCTTGAACGTGTTTGCCTGCTCTGATACCAATTAAAAAGCGGGGGTCTAACAACCACACCCAATATTTCGTTAGGCAATCTGTATGGACTAACTCCAATATAATTCTAAGAGAATCAACTTGATAGTCATACTTAATCAAGGAAATATATCCAAGAGTTATATCTTTGTTTCTCAATGTAATCAGCAAATCAAACAGATAGAAATCCTCGATCCTAATTATGATAAACAACTTGAACTGTACCAAAGACCAATGTTCAAGTGTCAATCAATTTCAATTAACGACCAAAGGTTGGATTTACCAATTGATTGAACTACGCACAACCTGTGATATTTCAATTATATAGAAAATATAATGCGAAAAATAAATAACACAGACACCAGAAGTTTTGTTAACGAGAAAATCGTAAATGTAGAAAACTCCCAGGAACTAGTCCAGATTTGAACACCGTATTGTATTAAGCCGCTACAGACTCTATCCTACAACAAGTTAACTTCAGACTGGAATGTAGTTGGGCCCTAACCAATCTCATACTGATTAAGGTACAATCGCGTTCCTTACGTCTCTGAATCCCATCAGGATTCTACGCACTTGATTCCCTTAGCTGATCTCACCCACAACTAAGAATTGTTATGACCCAAAGTCGAAAACTTTGTAAACAAATCTGTCTCCCACAGAAAATTTTATTCTGATAGATAAATTTGTCTCCACAGAAATACCTACGAAGTTTTTGTTCCGTCTTTTGATAAATCAAGGTGAACAGGAACCAATTGATAATCCGGTCCTATATTCCCGAAGAACAACCTAGAAATATCAATCACCTCATAATAACTTAATTATATGGTAGTAGAACAAGTTATAATGGAATCACAAAGAATGAGATGAAGAGCTTTGTGATTACTTTTTATATCTTACCTGTTGGAGATAAATCTCGATAAATCTTAGAGAAGATAGTACTCAATACGATAGAACAAGTAAGATTAGAACACACAATTATAGAGAAAATAGTTGGGTTTGGCTTTAGAATCCCAATAGAGTCTTTAAGTAATTAACCTATAATGGTTTTAGGAAAAATCTAGGTTAAAGGAGAATCGACTCTAGTCGCAACTAGTATCACACATGAGCTGTGAGGATTAGGTTTCCCAGTTGCTAAAGTTCTCCCTTATATAGTCTTCAAATCAGGGTTTGACAACTTTGTAACAAAGCAATCAATATTCATCGTTAAATAAAATACTGATTTAAGATTCAAACTAAGTTTGCTTAAAACCAAAGCAATATCCCTCCACCGTTGGATAGTATTAGCTTGTTACACGCAAATTAAATGTACTTTCATGTAGAAATGGGTAACCGTACCTAAACGTGTATATTAAGTTGGCTTAATAACAGTTAACCGAAGTTAGCTATATGAACACTTTTATATTAACTGAAACAGCGGGGGTCTAACAAGCACACCCAATATTTTGCTTAGCTATTTGTATGGACTAACTCCAATATACTTTCAAGAGAATCAACTAGACAGCCAGACTCAATCTTAAGAAAAATATATCCAAGAGTTATATCTTTATTTCTCAATTCAATCTGCAATCAAACAAATAGGAATTTGCGATCCCGATTGAATATAAGAAATAACTTGGATGGTATCAAAAACCAACATCCAAGTGTCAATCAATTTAATTAACAACCCAAAGGTCGGATTCACAATTGATTGAACTTACGCACAACCTATGATATTTCAATTATATAGAAAATATAATGCGAAAAAGAAATAACTCAAAAACTAGAAATTTTGTTAACGAGGAAACCGCAAATGCAGAAAAACCCAGGGACCTAGTCCAGATTTGAACACCATATTGTATTAAGACGCTGCAGACACTAGCCTACTACATGTTAACTTTGAACTGGAATGTAGTTGAGACCTAACCAATCTCACACTGATCAAGGTACAGTCGTGTTCCTTACACCTCTGAATCCCAGCATGACTCTATGCACTTGATTCTAGTAGCTGATCTCACCCACAACTAAGAGTTTCTACGACCCAAAGTCGAAGACTTGATAAACTAATATGTCTTACATAGAAAATTATATTGAATAGATAAATCTGTCTCCCAAATAAATACCTAGAAGTTTTTGTTCATTCTTTTGATAAATCAAGGTAAACATGAACCAATTGATATACCAGACTTATATTCTCGAAGAACAACCTAGAAATATCAATCACCTCACAATAATCTTAATCATATAGTAACGAAACAAGATATTGCGGAATCACAAACGATGAGACGAAGATGTTTGTGACTACTTTTTATCTTGCCTATCGGAGAATAAATCTCGAGCAAATCTTAGAGAAGATAGTACTCAATACGATAGAAAACAACAAGATCTGAACACGCAACTACAAAGAAAATAGTTGGGTCTGGCTTCACAATCCCAATGAAGTCTTCAAGTTGTTAACCTACAGGGTTTTATGAAAAACCTAAGTTTAAAGGAGAATCGACTCTAGTCGCAACTAATATCACACATGAGGTGTGGGGATTAGGTTTCCCAGTTGTTAGAGTTCTCCTTTATATACTCTTCAAATCAGGGTTTGCAATCAATGTTACCTTGGTAACAAAGCATTCAATATTCACCGTTAGATGAAAACATGATTATACTCAAGCTAATTAATATATTTTAACCATTACATCGAACTTAGCTTGTTACACACAAATGAAAAGTGACTTCATTTAGATATGGGTAACCGTACCTAAACGTGTACACCTTGTTGACTCTAGAATAGTTAACTGAAGTTAGCTATATGAACACTTTCATATCAACCATATTCATCTTAACCATAACTAGTTCAAATGACTCAAATGAAACTAGTTCTAGAGTTGTTCAATTATTTATATTCTCATAAAATTATACAAGACACTATTGAAGCAAAATCGATTTTGATTCACTCGAATCAATTCATGAACATTATAGCCATGGTTTGCAAAATATTTCATTCCTTATTATGTAAATGTATTAGTTCATGAACAAACCAATTTTAGATCATAACCTACTCAAGTATGCGAACGGATATGCATACCTAAGTGGCCGGACCAAGTTTGTTCGCTAGTATGCGAACGGGTACGTAGACCTTCCAAATCTCAGTTGAATTTTCGGAACATGAAATTCACGTCAGTACACATACCGGTATTGTAGTTGCAGGATTTCCCACACTACACCCTTGTTAAGATCTTGCTATAATCAACTCACAATTGAAGATGAAAAATGACACTTTATTAATTATTTTGTTCTCGGAAATGTTTACAGAAATGGAAGAATTCAAGATTAAAACTATTCTCTTGAAGTTTCTCTCTCCTCAAGACTTTTTTAACTCTCAAAAATACATCATCCTTTTCTGGATACCTTGGGTCTATATTTATAGGGTAGTTACATAGTGGATGACAACTAAGTTTTCCTCTTATTTCGGGTTGATTCTGCGATTGTACCGCGATAGTTACAATGTTAAATCTCGCAAGTCTTGTAACCATCGCAGAATAAACATGCTTTTCTTAAGTTTTCTTCAATCGTCAGTTATTACATCACTCTTTTGAAGGCTTTTGTGATACTCGTGAAGTGTAGTCGAAGATCTTGCGGTGATGCTCGCTGGGAGGTGTTGTTAATCTCGTAGAGAATAGATGTAGCGATATTCTAGTCCTACATCTTACCTCTTCTCATGTCTTTTCTGCGAAGAAGAGAAGATCATGAGAACTTTTAAAATGCCGCAACTACTTATTTCTTCATTAGTCTCTGTTCTGACACGTTTATGTATCCTTCGCCAGATGTTTTTCATGCATTCTCTCTTCTAATGAATTTGCGACACGTCCTCTCTAACCATTGTGATCTGACCGTTCATGTCTTTTCTTAACATTTATTGCATTCACCTTCTTCGAGAAATTTCTTCTTCTATAAATACTTCTTTCATTCTTCTCTTTTCCTCTTTTAATTTCTTCTTCTTTCTCTCCGTAACTTCTCTGCAAGTTTTCTGTTCTTCTGTAAATTGCGCGTCTGTTATCGCTGTGATTATTTTCTTATTTTCCAACCTTCTCTTTTATTCCCATACTTAAAAATGGTTGCCGCTGGTGCTAAAAATTTGATTGCTTTTGGTGAGATGTAAGAAAAACTCAAAAACAAAGGTTTCACTTTGTCTATAATTCCAAATCAGAGCCCTAAATCCGAACTTTCTCTCAGATTATTCACTGATTATCAATGCTCTCGTGAGAAAATTATAGTATTGCTAGGTCAATTTGAAGCTGGTCTTCCCATTCCTCTCTATGATCCAGAACTTCCAATATTCTATGAAATAATTTCTGACAAGAGATTCTCGCGAGCGATATATCAATTGGGTGGAGACTGTATTCGATTGCTTCTTGAATATGCTTCTCGCGGTGCTGACAAAGGATCTCGTTACCTTAAAGCTGCGAAGAATCCTCAATTTAAAGATGTTCCCATTGTCTCTGCAGATTATACTGTGGACAACTTCTTTGAAAATTATAAAATAGTTCATATGAAGAGGGATAGCACTTGCTGGGGTGTTCGCTTGAAGAAAGGAAAGATCGCTGATAATAGAGCTCTTATGCTAGATATTGATTGGCATACATCTACTAATCAAGGCCCTCGCCATTCCAGTGATGACAAGTGGTTCATTTTTCCATTATGTCTTGAGGGTCCTTATATTTCTGGTTTTTGTGAATTACCCGCGAATCTTTCAGAATATCAACCTTGGGTCTTCAACGGGCCTGAAAGAACTAAAGAGGTATAATCTCTCTGATCTTTTGTATAATTATTATTCATTATCTTCCTCATGTTTTTATATTTTCGCTAATTACTTCAATTTTTTCCAGATTGACAGGATGAAACTCAGCTACCAGGCCTTTAGGAAACCCAGCACTTTCTTAGCTCTTAAATATTTCACGGATGAAGTAAGAAATATCTCCTTATAAAATTTAACAATACATTGTTGCCCCTATTTCTTATCTTCATCTGTGCTCGCAGGAAATCGAAGAACTAGAACCACTAAAACCCATGAGAACTGAGGATAAATCTACTGTTCCTCCCAAAGGGAAGTCTTCTGCCTCTCGCGGTGAAGAATCTGGTGATCCTCCCTTGAAGAAAAGGAAAACCCGGCCTTCTTCTTCTTCAACTCCTCAACCCATTCCAGAAAATCCAAGTGTTGATTTGGATAAGGACAATAATGATGGGGATTTCAATGATAACATCTTCCCTTCTATAAAGAATTCTTCTGATTCTGATTCTTCGATGGCTCATTTATCCAAAAAATTTGGCAAGAATATGTTTGGTATCCCAAATGAGTATGGAGATAAAGCTATTAATGAAATATCCCAGTCCCTCGCCAAAGTCTGCGATGCTCCCATACTAGCTGACAGTGATTCCCTTCGCGGGGTTTCAAGATCGCTGACTCCAAGTCTCTTAAATTCACTTGGCATCCTGGTATGTTTCTACTTGTTCATCCTTTTTATGTATCTATTGATATTTTTGTCAGACATTGATTTATATAGTTCTATCGCAGGTTGGAAGAGCCGCTTTTGTTGTTGCTTATGATTTAGACAATAGGCGTATCATTTATGAAAAGAAAGCTGCTAATCTTTGCCAAGATAAAGAAAAACTAGAAGTTGAAGTTATTGAGCTTCGCAGGAAAAATAAGCAGCTGGAAACTGAAGCTTCAGTTGACAAGCAAAAAATCTCTAATCTTGATAAAGCTAATCAACAACTCTATGGTATGATTTATTTATTTCTCTTTTAATTCTTCTCACCCTATCGCAGCTTACTCAAGCAATCATTTTTGCAGATATTTATGGTCTTACTGACGAGGTTACATTATTCCAATCCTTTCCTGAACTTGTAGATGATAATACCATTCTTGCTTGCCTTAATAGTTCTTTAAGTAACTTCTCAGATGATAAGATTAGATCTCTCTCTATTGATGAACTTAAATCCAAACTTAATCTCTTAAAAATTGAACATAGGTTCAATTTAAATTTAACCAACAAGTTTAAGAACCTTTATCTTAGTTCAAAGGAAGAAGTGAATAGATTAAGAAAAAGGAATAGTGATCTTATTGATGAGAAGGATCTTGTTGTTAAAAACGGCTCCAAGGCCCTAGCAAACTTTCATAAAACTCTTCTCAATGTTCAAACGGAAAGAGATAAACTTATCCGCGAGAATGAAGATCTTCTTGCGAGGAAAACTCAAGTTCGATCTCGTCTCCTTATTAATAGCGATGATGAGTTTTATTGGGCTGCGAAGATTCTTGATAATGCCAGAAATGATTTAGGTGTAGATGTTAGTCTGCGTGTTGATCAAGCGGCTTTAATTAAAGACATGATTTCTGAAAGAGAAGGTTATCACTCTTATGATTTCACTGAATTATTTCCTAATTGAATCATCCTTATATGTATTAACTTTGTTATCATTTGCTCGCAGCATCCGAAAAGAACTATCGTAAAATATTTGATGAGTTAGAAGAAGAGAAAAGCCAACTCGCTAGAAATCTATCTTCTCGCAATGAAAAGTATTCTAGATTGAAGGAAAAATTCAAAATCTCATCTTCAAATTTTAGTAATGCCCTTCTCCGTGTTCGTAATGACGATGTTAAACTAGTCTGTGATGATCATGGTATTCCTCATTCTACATACCTCGATCTTGCAAAGGAAATTCCAGCTGATTCCCAAAATTTAGTTATCTCTGATAGCGAAGCTGAGGAGTCTAGTGAAGATGATAATGATGAAGAATTATCTGGCGAGGAAGAGAAATCTGACGTAGATATAGATAATAATGATAATGATGAAGAAGAGAAATCTGGTAATGAAGAGAAATCTGAAAAATATAAGATCTCTGATGAAGGTGGTGATGGACTTAGTCCTGTTTCTTCTCTTTTTCTTCGTTGTAAATTTTGTACATTATTTTTTGCTTCTCGTAACATAGCTGCGAGCTTCTCCAACTTGATGTGTAAACTTCTTTTGCTTTTATCTATATGAATTAGAAAACAATTCTTTTTCTGCAACATAATCAATCAATCATAATTATTATCCTTGTATCATCTATGCAATTTTATCATATGATGGATGAATAATAATTTCATCATTCTATGCATTCCCATACTTTACTCTATTATTCATCTGCAATATGAAAAAATTGTGTAGAGATTAGATATTAGTTGTGAATCAAATTAAATTTGCCTCAATACCGGTGATGTTATGGCTAGCAACAATTGCATAACTTTATGATCTATGTGTAGAATCGCAATTCTCATAAATTCTGCGAGCGTTATCGCAATAATCTTATGGTCTTATTATGCCTTCCTAATTAAAGGTCTTATTTTGCCACATTTTTTCTTTCTGCGACAAAATCGCAGGATGTCTTTACATTTGCATGTATTGACCCATTGATCTTGTCTTATCAATATTTTTTAAATATCTCTGCGACTATATGATAAGTATAAACTCTCTTGCAAGAATTAATTCTTATGACATTGCCGTCTTGCGATGAAATCGCAGGACGTCTTTACACTTTCATGTAAAAACCCATTGATCTCATCTTAACTTTTTCTCTTTTGGCTTGTTGCCTTTGTATAACTTTTGTCACGTGACAATATGACAGGCCTAAATGTTTTTGAGATCATAAATCCCCACGACATTGCCGTCTTTAGACACTTATCATCTCCCTAATGGAGGGTGCCGCCCTTATCGTCCCCCTGGTTTCCCCTTCAAGGAGGGCACATCGGCCATACAAGACTAGCTCCTCCCATTAAGATTTGCCAACAACCAGTTGTTTTCGCAGCCTCTTGTCCTTTATGCCTATATGGCTTATAGTTACAAGACTGCACCCTAAGTGGGGTTTTCTTCAGGCCAAGTGCATCATAGCCAAGACTTACCAAGAATGGCCATGGTAGTTTCGTACGCCCCATGCACCCTTGGCTCAACCATGTACCTCGGCGCCTTGGTCATACTTTGCACTTCTTAGAAGAGATTCTCAGTCGTCCAACCAGGGTATAACCTTATATAGTTGGAAATCCAAGATCTCTCTCCTGGATAGGTTTTCTTTAACCCCAACATCTTCATGACTCAGGTTCCAGCAGCAGTATAACCTTATCACTGAGTCATGTAAAGAGATACCCCCTTATATGACGCACTATTAGGTCTTACATTTGCCTCTTGTGAAATTGTATCCGCGAACTAAGGTGCACGCCATAAAGGTTCATCCCATTCTATTAATCTCTGCGAAATTTTATTCGCGTTTCTCGCTAGTATTATAACTCTGATAAAATTTCATTTATTTTTTATTTATTTTTTTGTAAAATTTTGCAATTCTTTCAAACAGAGTACTCTTTTCAATTGCATTTTCTTCAAACAAATTCTGCGTAAGCTTCTTTAAGTTTCATCATTTTACCTTTCTACTTACTATCTTTTGGTTCTGCTTTTCTGTTACGTTTTGCTGTTTTTTCTTTATCTGCGAGCTGCTCGCCATTATCTTCCTCTCGTTGTTCTATTGAATCAATCATCAATCTTTCACATCTCTGTCGTTGCTTGATGTTGTACATCCAATTGCTCTTCTTCTCAGCTCTTTCCTCGCAAGATTTTATATCAATCTCATAACATTTCTTGCTTTCTCCCCAATCTCCCTTAATAACTCCAACACCATTAGGATGAGGAAATTTAACACACTGGTGGAAAGTAGATGCTACACCTAATATCCCATGTAGCCAAGGTCGACCAATCAGGGCATTGTAAGGTGATTCAATGTCAACAACATAGAACAAGATCTTGGAAGTTATTCCTTTCAATGGAATCCGTATTTCAATTTCCCCTTTGGGTTTATTGGAAGTACCATTAAAACCATAGATTTTATATGTTGATGGAATTAGATCTTCGTCTCTTCCACCCATGGTTTTATAGGTATGATAAAATAGTATGTCAACTGAGCTGCCTGTGTCTATTAGAACTCCATTGATAGCCCAAGAATCTTCATTTTCATCATCATTTTCTTCATTTTCTTCTTCTATTTGCTTTGGATTTATCTCTAATCTCACCACCAATGGGTTATCATGCTGCTCACCAGGTTCTGGTACTTCTTGTGCAGTGAAAGATATAATTTGTTTCTGCCATTATTCTAATGGCGAGGCTCTCGCGATATTCATTATCTCTCTTCCATCTGTGTCTCTCGCGAAGACTCTGCTTAGAACATTATCATGGAAATCCTCTATAGTTATGTGTGAATGTACAATGGAATTACAAAACAAATTCTTTGCTTTAGCCCCAACTTCTATTACGAATGATTCTGCTCCTTTTACAGTATTTACCCTGCGAATTTCTGGTGCTGGAGGCAATCGCTGAGATTGTAGATGTCCTACTAAAAAGTGGTTTAGCTTTCCTTGGTCGATCATCCTTAAAATTATTCTCTTGACATTCCTGCAATCATTTACTGTGTGACCATGAAAGTGATGGTAAGGACAAAATTCTTGACTAAGATTATTAGGATGTGGTTCTTTTCCCATATTCCATGGTGATGGTATATTTTCCATCAAAATGATGGCTTCCCAGATTTTTTCTATACTAGCATTTAGAGGAGGCATCTTAATTTCTTCCCATATGATCTTCTGATTTCCTTGGCTTCTGAAATTGTTTTGCCTCTGTCCACCAAAGTTTCTTTCGGCTGATCAAGCCTTTGAATCTTATTATTCCCACCGCGATTGTAATAATTCTTCTCCCTTTCATATTCTTCTTGATCTCGACTGCCCATAGCTACCAACTTCTGCTGGTTATCAGCCTCCACTTTCTCTTGTTGTGCTTGCAATCTAGTTGCCACATTGTTAATTATTTTAGGAAGTAAACTCCCATTTGATGCTACTGAATTGGTATTCACGATTGGATATGATTCCATCTCATTTTGTTTCTCCTCCAAAGCAATGTACTCTTCTTGTAATTCTCGTAGTTCAGTCATAGTGATTGTATTCTTGACTCTGAAAATTTGTATGTACAACAGATTGGTCGCGAACATTGCATTGATAAAAGACAAGATAAGATATCTCTCGTGCACTCTTCCTGTCATTTCACTGCACATTGTCTTCCATCTTATGGTTAAATGTTTCAGACTCTCGCCAACCCTCTGTTTTAATCCAAACACATCTTCAATACCTGGCCGCGATGAATTGTTGCTTATATATGCTCCCAGAAATCTAGCTTGTAAATGATCAAAAGAAGTTATAGTATTTTTTAGAAATCCCTCAAACCATTTTAGCGCCTCGCCAGTTAAGCTAGATGCAAAATACTTGCACAATACAGCATCATGATTCTCCCATTGCAGCATACACCTAACATAAGCCTTAACATGTTGTACAACATAGGTAGTTCCATAAAAAATGTTGGTTAATGCTGGTAAGTTGCACTTTGGAGGTATTCCTCTTAATTGTACTTCTTGAGTGAATGGAGTTCTCGCATCTTCTTCAATAGCTTCATCAAGTTTCCTTCTACCTCCTTCTCTTCTGTTATTTATTATTCCCCTCATCTCTGTTAATTCTCTTAAAATTTGCTCATTCACCGTCGAATTTTGTTCCATCGGTATTTTTAATGCATCTTCCCTTCTCCTGCGTTCATGTACCTCTTGTCTTGCGAGATTTTGCGTGTCTTCGTCTACACCCACATTCCTTCTTCTGCGATCTTCTGCTTCACCTTCTTCTTGCAATCGCAGCTGTACTTCTCTTCGAATTTCTTCATTTCTCATCATTTCTCTTCGCTGCCTTTCTATTCTCCTTTGTATTCTATCATACTCTTCCTGAATATTATTATTATAACAATTTTGTGTACATCTCCTTTCTCGATTTTCATGGTTATTTTGTCGTACTGCCTCTTGGAATTCTTGTTTTTCTACTTCTGCCCTTAATATTTATCTCTCGCAAGCTAGCCGTCCTTGTTCAGCATAATGTCTCTCAATTTCTTCCTCAATTACTCTTCGATTTCTTTGGATCTCTCGCCCATGTAATATCCTCCTTCCTTCTTCTGGATTATCTTCATCATTTTGGTTGTCTCTTCCCTCTTGATTTCTGTTGTTAAGTCTATTATCCAAATTTTCTCCACGCGGATCATGGCGATATTCTATTACCTCTTTTTCTCTATGACGTTGCTCTTCATTTAGATTTTGCATTTCCTCTTGGATATTTCCTCTAGCATTTCTTATTGGAGGATTTGGCCTTAATTCTTCTCTTAAAGATCTTGAATTCGATCTAACAGTACTTCTTGATCTTCTATTTTGTAATCTCAAATTCTCCATTCTCAACTTGTGATTTTGTCTTGTTAAATTTGCACGCTCTTTCGCCTCTAATCTTCTTTCCTCTTGTATTCTTTGTCTTGGATAATCGGTTGTTTCATTTTCACCTTCTCCATGAATTAATCCTTCAACCACTCCTTGATTTCTTTCTTCTCTTCTTCCGTCTCTTAATTGTTGATCTTCTACATCTTCCATCGAATCCGATCTCCAAGTATGCACACTCACTCTATCATAATACACATTTCTATTTTGTATTGGTGTTTCTTGATTAGGTTGTGCAATTTGATCTTCTCCTTCAATGCTTGTTCTATTTCTTCTTATTCTTATCCTTGAAGATTCTCCTAATTCATTCGTTTCTTCTCCTGCAATTCTTTTACTCCTCCTTACAGTTGTTGGTGGCTCTGATGTATTTCTTCTTCTTCTAGCCATTTCTTCAACTTTAACAATTTCTTCAAATCTTCAAATTGTAATTAGATATTTATTAACTTGATTCTCCCTGTTTCGGGCGCCAAAATGTAGTTGCAGGATTTCCCACACTACACCCTTGTTAAGATCTTGCTATAATCAACTCACAATTGAAGATGAAAAATGACACTTTATTATTTTGTTCTCAGAAATGTTTACAGAAATGGAAGAATTCAAGATTACAACTATTCTCTTGAAGTTTCTCTCTCCTCAAGACTTTTTTAACTCTCAAAAATACATCATCCTTTTCTGGATACCTTGGGTCTATATTTATAGGGTAGTTACATAGTGGATGACAGCTAAGTTTTCCTCTTATTTCGGGTTGATTCTGCGATTGTACCGCGATAGTTACAATGTTAAATCTCGCAAGTCTTGTAACCATCGCAGAACAAACATGCTTTTCTTAAGTTTTCTTCAATCGTCAGTTATTACGTCACTCTTTTGAAGGCTTTTGTGACACTCGTGAAGTGTAGTGGAAGATCTTGCGGTGATGCTCGCTGGGAGGTGTTTTTAATCTCGTAGAGAATAGATGTAGCGATATTCTGGTCCTACAGGTATGCATACTAAGTTCCCGGACTTCCATAACCAACCAGTACGCATACGGGTATGCATACCATGGTTCCCGGACTTGGACAACACTTATGCAAGTAGGCATACTATGCTATATCCAATCATGGTTATTTGTTCTTAACTCCCATTTTAATCATTGAAACATTCTCGAAAGACGACAATAGTTGTCTCACACAAACTATTACCTTAAAAGCAATTTTCAAATGATCGAATAATCAATACGAAATATTCTGAGTCTACATCAAATGACTGTCTCACACAAATCATGTAAGATGTTACAAGGCGATTTTCACATGATCATCTTTTGACTTTCATCAAGAATATAAGATGAACTTGGTTAAAGCAAAAGCTTACCAACACATATTTCGAGAAATATGTAAGCGAGTTAAACTCATATCGAAATATCAAATGTGTAAAATCGAAGTCTATATATCTATACGACTTTTGTCTCAAATAGGAGATAGAGGAGATATACTTTTGAGTGATAGATGAGTTCAAGTATCCACATACCTTTTGTTGATGAAGTTCCACAAGCTCCCCTTGGTAGTTCTTCGTCTTCAATCGATGATCGCCGTGAAGTCTAATACTCAACTACACTTACTACCCTAATCCGAGACTTAGATATAAGTAGACTAGAAATCAAGACTTATAGTTTTCGCAACTAAACTTGATAACAAACTTGAGATAGCAACACTTGCGAGTTCGACCAAGTAGTGCTCTAATCTTAACACTTCTACATCAAATGATAATCAAATACATCTAATTGTGTTACTCATAGAGTTGTTTAATTATTCATATTCTCATAGAAGTATACAAGACACAATTGAAGCAAAATCGGATTGATTCAATAGAATTAGTTCATGAACATTTTAGCCATGGTTTGCAAAGATTGCATTCCTTAATATATATAGATGTATTTGTTCATGAGTATGAAATCATACTTAACCGATTTTAGAACTTAACCTCATAAGTTTGCAAACGGGTACACAAACTTAAGTTACGGACTTGATCCTTTCCGGATGTTCACAAATGGGTATGTATACTGTCATTCCGGACCGAACTTAGGTAAATATGTTTGCAAACGGGTATTCAAACTTAGTTCCCAGACTTTGATAGTTAAAACCATTCGCATACAGGTATGCATACTTGGTTCCCGGACCTGAATCACTTTTACAATAGTTTGCATACGTGTATGCATATTATGCTATATCCAGACAATGGTTAATTGTTCTAAACTCCCATTTCAATCATTGAAACATTCTTAGAAGACGACAATAGCTGTCTCACACAAACTATTAGCTTATAAGACATTTTCAAGTGATCGAATGATCAATACAAAACATTCCGAGTTTACATCAAATGACTGTCTCATACAAATCATGTAAGATGTTACAAGGAGATTTTCACATGATCATCTTTTGACTTTCGTAAAGAATAACGATGAACGTAGTTAAAGCAAAAAGCTTTCTAACACATATTTCGATAAAGACATAAGCGAGTTAAACTCAACTTGAAATAATGTAAAGTCTATATTTTTTTTTCTAAATCATGAAATTTTATTACTCAAAATGGCCAAAGTTATACAAAAGGAAGGCTAGATAGCCATAAACTTAAAAGCTTTACCATTAAAAAAGAACTAAAACTGAATACAACGTTAAGCTAATCAAGAACAAAATCTAAAATATACACCATGCTCACTTTCTAGATTGCCTAGAAATTCAGGTTTTTCTTCATAGTATAGAACAACACCTCTTGGAATGAGCACTCCCTTCTTTGCCATATGATCAGCAGAGAAATTTATTTCTCTGAATGAATGTCTAAAGGTTATTACAGTGATGTGCTTTTGAATAATCTTCCATCTATTCACTGCTATCCAAGGTATATTATCATTTATGAAAGCTGTGAGAACTGCATTTGAGTCCAAACTGAAACATACCTCTGCAAAGTGTTTACTAATTTCCCATTCACCAGAAATCACCAGTGCCATCACCTCTGCCAGGTTGTTAGTTTCAATCCCCAGTCCACCAGAGATACAGCCCCCACACATTCACCCACCTCATTTCTTGCTACAAATCCAACTCCAGCACTACCTGGATTCTCTTTAGATGCACCATCACAACAAATTAATATTTGGTTTCTGGAAGGGAGTTTGAAATAACATTGCTTCACTTTTGTACTTAGAGTTTTTATCCAATTAATTCCAAAGTACAACAAGATGTTTAAATCATACATCCCACTCCACTTATTGCCTTTGATTCTAACTCCACATTCCCCTGTAAACCTGATAACTCTTTGTTTAAACATAATGATATTTGGCTTCTCATTTTTATAGATCTTTTTATTTCTTGTATGTCATAGTTCTGTCATAGTAATGAATGCAATGTTTATCCAGATTTCTTTTATAGCTTCACTCTTCCCTTTAGTCACTTTTAAAACTTCTTCAAAGGATATGGGATTCAAACATTGAAATACACCCCCATTCAATACCATATTTGAACACTAAACTCACATTGCCATAATATATGTTCCATGGTATCTTGATTCTTACCACACAAGTAACATTTTGATATTGTAAAGAATCCTTTTTTCTTACTGCTTATTCAGTGGAACAAGCACCTCTCAAAATCTTCCACAAATTGGTTGATGTACAAGGATGAATGCATGGATCCCAAACCTTCTTATCCCACTGAATTACTGGGTATTTCTTTCTTATAAACTGAGCAACACTTGAAATAGAAAATTTACCTTAATGAATGTAAAGTCTATATAGCTATACGACTTAGTCTCAAATAGGATATAGAATATAATAAACTTCTGAGTGATAGATGAGTTCAAGTCTCCACATAATTTTTGTTGATGAAGATCTACAAGTTCCCCTTATTAGTTTTTCGTCTTCAAATGCCGTGAAGTCTAAATCTCAACTACACATTATATCCTAATCCGAGACAGCTATAAGTAGACTATAAATCAAGACTTATAATTTTGACAACTAAACTTGACAAACAAGCTTGAGATAGCAATGCTTGCGAGTTTAACCGAGCAGTGCTTTAACACTACTAGCTTAACTCATGATCATAATGATCATTATTATATTCAAAAGGAAGAAGTTGAGTCTAGAAATACTACAATTATTGATGGTAAGACTTATGTTGTGTATACAAGTAATGATAATTATGACTTCTTTGTGCATCCTACCCCAAATCCAGAGATAGTCGGTACTTTGTATGAGAAGTCAACTTGTAATGAAGAGCATAATGATTAGTACAATTTGCTTATAGAAGATTCTAATTTCTTTTCCGATGAGGAGGACTTGATTATAGAAGAAACCAGTGAATGTCTTAAAGAGTTTGAGTGAGAATGATGTTACTTGTGATGTGAGAATGGAAGTGTCCAGCAGTACCAAAGATCCCGTAATACATGAGGTTTTGCAAGGTCTGTCTAACCCTCTACATGAATCTCTATCTAATGATGATCCTCACAAACTTGAAGTAGTTTCTCAAAGAGTTGTCAATCCATCTTTTAGGAAGATACCCCATTTGAGGATGGAATTGTGTGTTTCAAAAGTTTTATCCGAATTCCTTGCTTCCAAGTATCCACCATATGTATTTGAGTCTAACACCATGTAGGTTTGCCAAAAAAAAATTTGAATAGAAGCACCTTCCACTTAAGTTTTGTATACACTTCTGAGTGTAGAAAAGACTAAGTGTGGGGGTGACTCTCGTGGGATGATAGTTTCACTTTTCCCACAATTAGCTAATATTCTTATGATGCTATTTCTATATATGCAGATTCTTTTATGGGTAGACCCCCAGATTTTCAGGTTGTTGATATATGGGGAATCTATTTTGAATGTTACTCGTATGCCTCAATCAGGTGAAAAATTCCAATTCCTACTTCCTTGTCTCTTTCAAGTATTTATCTTCTTCTTTTTTTCCGATGGTTTGAAACATTGAGGAAAATGTTTGATTTAAGTGTGGGGGTAGGGTTCCATAAGATAAAATTGGCTTATACAAAACTCTAACATTTATATATTTTAGAACAATTTAGAATGAACGCTAGCCTTTCTAAGTAAATGGAATTTTTTTTCCGACGACGAGGTATATTTCAACTGAGTCGGGATTAAATGCCAACTAAATAGCTTGTTTAGTGTTTATCCTCTATCGTTCGAAAGTAGCTATGAGCTTGAGTAAGGTTTTGTGGGTATATCTCTAGTAAACCCTCCCGAGACTATAACTCGTCCACTAGGGACACCTAGGGGTTTAAAGGATTGTTATACATGCTAAGTGTAACCGTATACTCAACGAAAATGAGTTGTTGTAATTAGTTTTGTTTTGTTTGCTCGAGGACTAGCAAAGATTAAGTGTGGGGGAATTTGATAGGTTCCTAAAATATATCATTTGAGTATCACTTTCTTATGCTTTTCTTAGTTATTTCTCTTATATTTTTGTATATTACGCTTCGTTTTCATTTCATAGGTGTCAAATATGATCTCTATAGTGTCAAAACAGAGGTTACCGGACCCACCAGGCACTTAGTACTCAAGGCCAAGGTTTGAAAAACACATATTTTTACCGAAAAAACGACTTTTAAAATGGTCACACCTATATACCGTGTCCGTGAGGGTCCCCGAACCCCATGCCTTTTGCCGATAAATAGGAAATAACGGCAGTTTTTTAGTACCATTTTTCAGTTTTCATACATGTTATAACCGTTTTTCTAAACTTAGTTTGAATGTTTTTTTCTTCTAAATAACATTTTAACGTGCGTTTTTTAGAACTGTTTTCCCGTTAACACGCACGTTATAACCGTGTAAGTAACTTTCTTACCATTATTTTTGATTTTTTTTCTCTGGATTGAAAGCTGAAAACTTCGAAAAAATTTTTTTAAAATGATACAAGGAAAGTAACTACAGAATAAAAACTTCAAATTTAAAAAACATAGGATTGTTAAACTAGTATTCATCATTTAAAAAGCTACACGAACCAACTACGACCACCACCTTTTTTATTTATTTATTAATGTATTCTTCATTTTCTCGACGGTTCGTTTCCACATCATAGTCATCGTTGTGGGGGTACTCGCTATCTCCGTTTGCATAAGTATCATCATCATAATAACCGTCATTATCGTTATCATAACCTCCTTCGGTATCATCATTATTGTTACCTACTTCATTATTGTTATCAATATTAGAATTATATATTTCGTTCATATGTTGAACACCATGGTCAGAGCGATCGGAAATGTAACGAGAATCATATGTTGGATTCACATTCTCATAACCTTGTGTTTTGTCTCCAAATGAAAGATTACCAAAGTCATAAACAAAGTCACTCACCGGTAACCTTTCGTATGGGATTTGAACTTCAGGATCATGCCAATTGTATGGTAGAGGGACATGCTCTGGATTATTAATGGCCTCCTCTTCCATCATATTTAACCATTGTTCTTCTTGAGGTAAAACCAGTGTTTTATCTTCCCCCGATATCCAGTCAAGCATATTGTCATCCCTCAATAGACTACAAACGTCGTGAACATCAATGTTATGTCTCCTTGCTTTACCTTTAATTCTTTGTTGCTCCAATTTCAAATTGTACTGGACATACACCACCAGATCATTTATTCTCGATGAAAGTAAACTATTGCGTAGTTTGGTGTGGATTCTTTCAAACATACTCCAATTCCTCTCTGATCCATACAATGTATTTGTTTGACTTAATATCTTTACTACAATCTTTTGGAGGGATGGATACTTAACACCATAAGATAACCACCAACTTACATTTTGCTTGTTTTTGCGGGCCACTAACCATTTTTGATATAACTTCGGTAAGAAAATTTTGGGGATCAGAAATATCATTATTGATGAGATTAGTTGTTGGGTTAAAAATGTAATAAGGATTGAGGAAATACGCTGCAGCATGAAGAGGAGAACTCAACTGACTTTTCCATCATTTCTTTATTAAACCCACGATAGAAGCATTCGATTTGATCCCAAACCCATTTGTATAGTTTCCACACATGTAGCGAGTGCATATAACACATAACCCATGGTGGGTTTGTTTGGGTCCAAGAAACGAATCATTTTCAATAAAGGACCAACCATTATGCATGCATTTTGACACGTCATCCAGAACATCTCATTTGAAATAATATTCTTCACTTGTCTAGCTTGTTTAGTTTTTGCCTCATCCGATTTCAGATATTCTTTGTCCAGAAATAGACTCTCGATAGCATTACGTTGATCAATGATGCTTTGGATTGCAATAAAATTCGTTGAAAACCTTGTTAAGCCTGGGCGTAATAGATTGCGTCCTCCAGAATGTTGTCGAAATCTAGCAAGAACCCAACCATGATTGTAAATATATTTGCTAATTTGTCTTACTTCTCCGATCACATCTTTAACAAAGGGGATTTTTTTTGTATCTTCCAACATCAAGTCCAATACGTGAGCAGCACAAGGTACATGCCTAGTTTACTATATTTTAAGCATTCAATGATTGAGTTTTAGAAATAGTACCCTATCTATTGACGAGTTAAAAGTTAAAACCTTGACTACTTGTTAGAAATTCTGCAATCTAATAAAGGGACAAGTCTACTTAGATATGTTATACACTCTTTTAAATTGGATAATTGTTGCGACAAAATTTTAGTGGCTATACCGTACGAATTTTATCAAACTTTTGTAATTTGTATAGTTAAAAGTATTTTAAAATACCTACGTAAAGAATATAAACATGACTATCGAATTATACATATTTCTTATACTAACAATAATCAATTAAAATGGTAGTTTAGTGATATAGGTCATCTATTAGGGGGACAAAATTTAAAAATGAATGGTCACGACGTTTTTTAGGCACGTTATAACGTTTTCACGTGTTACAACCGCTACATAGGAAATTCAGATCATAATTATTTTTAATTTTCTATTTAACCGTTATAACGCCTGTTTTTATGAAAAAACGTACAAAAAACGTGTTTTTTAGGAAAATAACGTGTTTTTTGCCCGAAACGCTCTCCCACCCGTTAAAACTCTTTATAACGGTCACGCCTAGTGCCCGTGAGCTGAGTCGTGACCCGTTTTTCAAACCTTGCTCAAGGCAGCCAGATGATTATAGCTGAAGACTGATAAATACAGGCTACAGTACGTTAAGGGCCACCTGCCTCTACTTAAAACAGAGTCCGTTCGAATTCAGTTTATCAGTTCATGTTGTTTGCTTACAGCTGCACCAGTCCATTGCGAATAGGTTTGTCTGTCAAATTTCTTGCCGCCGGCTAGCCATGAGTTTGCGGGTGTTAACCAAGGGTTAAGAGCTCTTTACAAATCCAGAGAAGAATCAGGAATTGGGTTTATACTCTAGTTCAATTTCTAAGAAGACTTTGGTACGAGAATACAGGGAAGAAGACGAGTTCACTGCCATTGATTGATTGTAGAGGAACGGAGAGATTAAGGAAGAGATTTTGAATCTGTGAAGAATTAAAATCCTTGGGTTGATGTTGGATTAGAATTTGAGCGAGAGAAAGTTGGAATTTGAGTTGATATTGGAGCTGTGAAAACAGCCAGGAACAACTGCTGCCATTGCTTGTATGTATGAATGATGGTGATGATTGATACTTGTTTAGAGTCCTGGAAGAAATAGAAGATATGGGTTTTTGTTTGAATGTGAATTTTGATCAGGGAAGGAGTTGATGTGTGTTTTCATATGCAACCAGTGCATAACTGTTATTGGTATACAAGTTGCAGACCAGGTGCTCGACAGAAGTCCTCAGCCAGTTCTACTCTAGCTTTGTGCAGCTACAAGCCATGGTTCTTGTGGGTACTGATTGCGAAGCATTCATATGGGTTTTCGAAGACGTGAATGATATAGAGCCTCCCGTTCTGTTAGCTTTGTTTTGGGACAGAAATTCGATACC
This sequence comes from Papaver bracteatum, assembly GCA_023529315.1. Lineage (NCBI taxonomy): Eukaryota > Viridiplantae > Streptophyta > Magnoliopsida > Ranunculales > Papaveraceae > Papaver > Papaver bracteatum. The sequence continues at coordinate 563,949 of JAJJWX010003988.1, forward strand.
GAGAGACCAGTCAAGATGGCATTACTTCCGTCGATTGGCGATGAAAGATGGTTGTCTGAGAGGTATTTCAGAGTTCTAAAGGAATAAGAAAGTTGGGTCTGAGCTGGATACTATTTGTATTGCAGTGAAATGGTTTGAACCTTGGGATAGATTCGAGAACAGCAATAGAAACTGATGTGTTGCCGTGACTTTTGTGGGTCTGTACCAAGGGTTAGGATACGATTCAGAGGCTAAGAAGAACAATGCTACATGTAGTTCAAGTTGTGTGGGTTACTTTTAGGAGGTCTACTGGCAGTCCAGATTGGGAAAGAAAAGTGCAGTTCTGCCTTGGTTATGTCCAGTTGCTAGCCATGGCTCGATGGCTGAGTACAAGGGTTTGTGGCTAGAACTTATTTTAGAAGTTGAGATACTTGGAAACAGTGGCCGACTAGACAGGGAAGAGGCGACTTTGCAGGTAAAGAAAGAAGAACTTGAGATATAAAAAGAGAGACTTAGGTCTCCAGATCTCATACCCCCTCCTTCATGACTGCATCCACCTCCAACAGAGAAGAGCATTGCTCCTCTCCAACTCCATACATCGCCATCCATCCTGCATATACCCCCATCAACATCACTTCATATCACCTGCACGTCTCCACCTGCATCTTAAGCCACTGCATATATCCATCACCTAGAGTCCACTGAACATCATCAATCCTTTGCATTGAGACCAGTTTGCAGCTACAGCAGCAGCACAGCAATACCAGTTCAGTCCACATCCATCTCGACAGCAGCATCCTACCACCAGACCACAGTTCACACCATCAGCTGCTGTTCCATCTATCACCAATCCACCAACATCGCTTCACAAGCTGGGTTGCTTTGGTTTGTTGTCTTGGTTTTGTAATTCTGGATTTTATTTCTTTGGCATGAACTCCAGTAGCTAAGCATCTTGATCAGGGACAATTTCAACGTCCGGAACATGAACTCAAATTGATTTTTAAATAGCCTGTTTTCTTGCAATTTATTTGTTATTGCTCATTTCTTTACTGTGCCAATAATGTTTATGAATTATTTCTCAATCGTTTAAGTTGCAAATTGAATGGTTGCTCGACCCGTAATTGTCTAGAGACTCTTAATACAAGTAGTAATATGTGGTTATTGACGATGGGATTTTGTTAAATATCCATGCGTATAGATTGACACTAGTAGATGAGTCGAGCTTTTGTATTTGTCACTAGAAATAGCCTATCTCACGGAACTTAATGCACTTGTTTAAGTCACACCTAGAGAGCCTATTTCTAGGAAACTTGATGAGTACAATCCGATAGTCGAGCGCTTCCGTGTCCGGTGAACTTAGGAGATAATTACAGAATGGTTGAGCGTACTAACAAGGGACCTTGCATAAACATATCTATATTGATAAGATTCACGTTTCGTGGCTGAGAAAGAGTCCTTTGATCATTCTCATCCTCATTGTTTGCATTTATTTATTTTGCCTTATTTTTATTCAGAAATTTGAATTGGCAACTTTAGCCCAACTCTCCACTAGGAACGAACCCGCTTATCCGTATACTACTAGTTAGTTTAAGGAGAAGTAAGGAATTTATTTTTGAGAGTTCGACACCTCGTCATTCACTATCTCATAGAAATATATATGAACAAATTAAAACAAAATCGGATTGATTCGTAATCGTACAAAGTACTTATGTAAGAATCAATTCATGAACATTAAGCCACGGTTTGCAAAGATTGCATTCCTTAATTTATTAATGTATTTGTTCATGAGTATGAAAAACTTACTTAACCGATTTTAAAACTTTAACCACTAAGTTTGCAAACAGGTATGCAAACTATAGCATTCGTACTTTGTTCTTGTCCAGCCATTTGCAAACGGGTATGCAAACAACCGTCTCGGACCTAGTTCAGGTAGAAACGTTTGCATACTGGTATGCAAACAAGGTTCCCGAACTTTAACAGTTAAAAACGTTCGCATACTAGGTATACAAACAAGGTTCCAGGACTTGAAACATACCAAAACAGTTTGCATACTAGGTACGCATACTGTGCAAGATCCAGACAAAGGTTATTGTTCTAAACTCCCAGTTCAATCATTGAAACATCCTTAGAAGACGACAATAGCTGTCTCACACAAACTATTAGCTGATAAGTAATTTTCAAGTGATCGAATGATCAATACGAAACTTTCCAAGTCGACATCAAATGATTGTCTCACACAAATCATGTAAGATGTTTCAAGGAAATTTCTACATGATCATCTTTTGACTTATTGTTTAGTTTCCAACAAATAAATTGTTTCCAACTAAACTCGTCAAGAGTATGATGAACGTTGCTAAAGCAAAAAACTTCTAACACGTATTTCGAGAAATAGATAAGCGAGATAAACTCGGCTTGAAATATCAAATGTGTATAACATGAAAGTTTGTATAGCTATACGACTTAGTCTCATTAGGAGATAGAATAGAATATACTTCTGAGTGATAGATAACTTTTAGTCTCCACATACCTTTTGTTGATGAAGTTCCTCCAAGATATCCTCAGTAGATCTTCGTCTTTAATCGACGAACGTCGTGAAATCTAAAGATCAACTACACATTTTATCCTAATCCGAGACATAGGTATAAGTAGACTAGAAATCAAGACTTATAGTTTTGATCAACTAAACTTGACAAACAAGCTTGAGATAGCAACGCTTGCGAGTTCGACCGAGCAATGTTCTAACAGTAGTGCTAACCCCGCAAGTGTAAAGCCTATGGGTACATATATACATGATAATTTGTCACAAAGCGCAATAGAAGAATAAAGTTTTAAAGTACAAAGACTCGCCTTGTGGCGCAAGGTTTCTCACAAATCCATGGAATTGTTTACTTCTTGTAATGAACATTATAGCGTTTTCTACTTAGTTAGCTTGGTAGTTTCAAAAGGACTTGAAATGCAGCATTCTTATGTGGTTATTACTTACTGCTTTAAGGATTCAGGGATAAAGTTATTTACAGAAGTGTCTGATAATTTTTTATCGCCCAAATCAAATGACTCTAAACCACGGAGTGCGTTTGAAATTAGATTGAAATGCTCGCTTATGGGTCAAAACAATCAAGCGGATTTGGTATACCTGCCTAAGTGACTATTTGATTGGGAAGAGATAAACAAGTAAGGTATATGCCCTACATACTCATAAGGAAAGTTCCTAAATTGGAATTGCAGCTATATATGTCGATGATATGGACATAGTATGCACTCTTAATCTAGTAAGAGATTATACAAGCTACTTGGAATTAGAATTTGAAATGAAAATATGGGAAAAGATCGATCAAACACCGATCTTATGGTACACCAACCACATGATAAATGATGAAAACCTGGAGATTGCATTGATATAATTGTTGAACTCGATAGTTTGTCAAGTGAAACCACTGCCAGAATCAGCATAACAAAGCAAGGATTGCATCACAATAGTTTTCAGCACAAGTCAACTAGTAACATTGACACTATTATGCGTATCAATACTAGGTTTTCATCAATTATCTATAAAACATAGAAAGGATGTTATGTATGGGTATTAGACAAAGACTTACTTTTGGACTTATCGTATCGTACTCTTTTCCATTCACCAAGGTTTTATCCCATTGGGTTTTTCCCTTGTCAAGGTTTTAACTAGGCAACATATGCGATTCCAACACTGTCCAAAGTTTCCTTAATGTTGTACTCTTTTTCCTTAGTTCAGGTTTTGTCACTCTGGATTTTCCAAGTGAGTTTTTAATGAGGCAATTGACTTAGATACAATAGTCATCAAGAAGAGAAACTATATTTGAAGAACTATACCTGAAGCGCTACATCAGAAGCATTATATGTGAAGCACTACATATGAAACATTATTATTGGACCGCACAAGGGGGGATGTTATAGGGCCTTTGGCCCATGTGTACGTCCCATCCATATATAACCAGGGTTTATAACCTATCCTATATATAGAGGCTTATTTCATATTACATATTTAATACTAGGGCTTAACCCGTGTCGTAACGGCATGTGCATAATTTTTATTTGATATGCATTTTTCGGTGTTTGGATATTAGATTTAATACTTATTATTTTTCGTGTTACCCTCCTTATTTCCGGTCTTCAGTCTACAAATCTGTTTGTACCCAGAAATATTTCCAAGCACTAAACACGATGATTTTGGTGTTGTTGATAAAAACAAAGCTAATAACAGGAAATAATCAGAAACGACAGACACACGGATTTTACGTGGTTCGGCATGGTTTGCCTACGTCCACGGACGAATCCCCTTGGGGAGTAATATTTTATTGATATTTGTATTACAGTGTATCCCCCCCCCCCCCCAATCCCATTTCTCTTTGCTAGCTCCCTATTTATACAGTTGAATTCCTAATTTCAATATAAATTTAAATGACATTAACTGCTCATTCATGCCTTTTTGTTTAACTCTGCATGAAACTGCACATTCATGCCTCCATGATGAATTCTGCATGAAACTGCACATTTATGCCTCCATGATGAATTCTGCATGAAACTGCTCATTCATGCTTCCATGATAAATTATGCATGCTGGCAGACTAGATTGATGGTTGACATGCATAATGGCTGACAGTATGGATGGATGCTGGCTAGCAGACTGGATTTCCTGCACGGGTAGAGACTGGCTAGCAGTGTGATAGAGTACTTTGCTGGAAGTTGGTTGGCAGCACCGCTGGCAACATGAGTGAAAAACGTATGGCAGCACCATCGGCAATATGGATGGAAACTGCATGGCAGCACCATCGGCAACACGTCCTTGACATTAACTGATGGTTGATTTTGATCTGGTTGTTGCACCACACGTTCCTATTGACATTAATTGACCGATGGTTGATTTTGACTTGATTTGGTTGGTTGATGAGGGACTTTGACCATTGATTTTTACTTATGGTTGTTGACTTTGACTATTGTTGAAGAGCAAAGAAAACAACCTTCGCTGATTGTGGAAATCCTAAACAAGTCGCCCCCAAGTGAGGCTATTGTGATTGGAAGATCGATGGGAAAAAGTTGAGCATGAACCATTGTTGTATGCAAAATCAGGACCGAAGGATGAACTGGTCTGCAACGGAAGCGTGATGCTAGAGCTAAGTGATGTTGAAAGTGAGCGGTGACTGTTGATGTGAAACTGGACCGCGGTAGTTACGTAGAACTAAACTAGTAACTGTTGTTTTGAAAAGATGAGCTATATCTGATGTCACTCGGTTGGAATCTGTGTGAGCTATTGGTATTAAGATGTTGTCAATTACGGACTGAGCCGCGGTAGTTGCGAGCAAAAGGGTATGACGCTTTAGTAGTTGAGATGGTAACAGACTTTGTGTGTTGCTGGATATCCAATGGTCTCGATTGTGCTACTGGATGTGACATCAATCTTTATATGTCTTCAGTAGTTATATGAATCAGGATAGTAGCAGCGACGTCGACTAGATCACAATAGTTGCTGCGGAACTGGATTGCAATGATTACGGTAAACTGGACTGCGACATCCACAAAAACTGTCCTCCGCAGTAATGAGGAAAACGGGGTTACAACAGCTTCGAGCAAAGCTGGTATGCATCAGCTGCGATCAACTAGACTGTAGGAGCTACGAACATAGCTGCACTGCAGCAGCTGCGTTCAGCTAGACTGCAGGAGCTGCGAACAGGACTGGACTGCAGAAGCTTCGATCAGTTGAACTGTAGCAGCGGCGAGCAAAGATGCACTACAAAAGCTGTGGTCAGCTGGACTGCAGGAGATGTGAACATAGCTGGACTATGGCAGCTTCGATCAGCTAGAATGCAGCAGCAACGAGCAAAACTACACTGCAGCAGCTGCGATCAACTGGACTGCAGGAATTGCGAACATAGATGCACTGCAGCAGCTACGATCAGCTGGATCGGCAGAGCTACAATGTGATGGACAACAGAAGCTTGATCAGTTGAATCGCAAGGCAAGTAGTTAAAGATGCACCGCAGCTTCGCGTCACCGACTGCAGGAAATGCGAACATAGCTGGACTGTAGCATCTTCGATCAGCTAGAATGCAATAGCAACGAGAAAAACTGCACTGCAACAACTGCGATCAACTGGACTGTAGGAGTTGCGAGCATAGCTGGACCGCATCAGCTTCGATCAGCTGGAGTGCAACAGCAACGAGCAAAACTGCACTGCAGCAGTTGCGATCAGCTGGACTGCAGGAGATGCAAACAAAGATGGACAGCAGCAGCTTCGATCAGCTAGAATACAGCAGCAACGAGCAAAGCTGCACTGCAGCAGCTGCGATCATCTGGACTGCAGGAGCGACAAGCAGAGCTGCACTGCAGTAGCTACGGTTAGCTGGACTACAGGAGGAGTAAGCAACACTGTACTGCAGCAGATGCGATAAGATGGACTACAGGTGCATCGAACTATGTTGGACTGCAGTAGCTTCGATCGTCCGGAATGCAGCAGCGACGAGCAAAGCTGGACTGCAGCAGCTGCGATCATCTAGACTGCAGAAACTGCTGAGGGACTAAACTTAAATAGTTCGATAAACATAGGTGTAACAGTTATAAATAAAACCATACTGAATTAGTTGTATCCAACTGAGTACATAATTGATGAGCAAAACTAAACTGCATCAGTTGCGTCCAACTGAGTGCAACCAGACTGCATCAGTTACGTCCAACTGAGTACAAAATTGATGAGCAAAACTGGACTGCATTAGTTGCGTCCAACTGAGTGTAGCAGTTGCTTTTGAAGTGGACTATAACAATTCGATCAACTTAACTGTAGCAGTTTAACATTACTGATTGTAATAATTGCTTCAAAATATTAGGGTGTGTGCTCACCCCCTCTTAATCCTGTAACTCGTTGGAGGATTAAGAAGTTTGGGTTACCTGAAATTTTGATTTTCAGAAGTTGAATTCCGCATTGCATTTAGGTGTTATGTAACTCTCCCCAAGCATATGGAGTGTTACGCAGCTCGCCCCAAAAAATTTATTTTAGACCATGAGGTGTTGCATATCTCACCCCCAAGTGTTAGTCTGTCACGTTGAAGTGATATGCAATTCTCCCCCAGGAGATAGTGAGTGTCATGCTGCTCAATGCTCGCACAAGGGTGCACTGCCTTGCTGTATTTTTCTCGCACATAAGATTTTGAAGATGTCTGATATCTGGAATTCGCGCGGGGGGCCAATCCCACTATTCCAGATACGTGCAAAATTGAAATGTGTGCATATCCCGGTGAGAAAATGCTTGCCACATTTTAGGTGTCTCATTGAACAAAAGTATGCATGATTATATGAAAAGATGCGAAAATATGTAAATTGTATACGTACCATATTAAAAGTGTTATTGCGACTTCATTTATGAGGTGATTAGGATATCCACTGGCTATGTTGATGTTTTCCAGCGGCGATGTCTAGTGTAGTTGCCTTAGCGTCTTGGCTTGATTCAGCTACTAGATTTGTCTGCGGGTACTGGAATGCACCAGTTGAATCAAAATTGGATTGAAGACAGTTGCCATGGAACTGTATTTCAGTAGTTGCGATCATCTAAACTGTAACAATTATATGTAAAACTGGAATGAAGCAGTTGCCGAGAAAAACTGTACTGAAATAGTTTTGATGAGAATCGGACTACAACAGTTCAATCAACTGGATTGTAGTAATTATACGAAAAGGGACTATGGCAGTTCGATCAACTGGACTAAGCAGTTTTAACTAGCACCGAATATGTGCGTGTTGAGGTTTATGAATCGAACCAGCACTCACGAACTTTGCATTCGGGCAGGTTGTGGGTAGAAACTTGACGCAACAACGTTCACGAACTTTGAATATGATATGTAGTTTTCACTTGAAAGTGGTTGATGTGTCGTTTGGAATGTCAATTTTTTTTTCAAACTCAAGATTTTTTACCTCCATATTGTAGGAAATTGAAAGGTGATTCCAACGAGTCAAAAATCACTCAATTCGGACCTAAAACGAAGAACTTATCGACGAAACAAGATTTCCTCTCAACGCGCGTGCTATAGCTGACGTGGTACAACTGACTGGACCAACTGGTGACGTGGAAGATGCTGACTGGACCAGATGGTGATGTGGCAGATGTTGAATGGACCAAGTTTCTGATGTGTCAGTACTGACTGGACCACCTGCTGACGTGGTGGTGGGTGACTGGACCAGATGTTGAATGGATCGGGTGCTGGCGTGTCGAACGCTGACTGGACGGAGTTACTAACGAGGCGTTGCTGATTGGACCAACTGCCGACGTGGTACTACTGACTGTACCAGGTCACTAACGTGGCGTGTTGCTGATGTTTGGTTTAGCATAGAGCATCAAAGTTTGATGTACCACAGAGCATCGAAGGTTGATATATGCAGCGCATCGAAGTTTGATGTAACAGGAAGCATCGAAATTTTCCAAAACATTGAAGTTTGATGTATCGCAGAACATCGAGTTTGATGTACCACAAAGGATCAATGGTTGATATACGCGGCACATCGGAGTTTAATGTCACCGGAAGCATCGAAATTTTTCCAGAGTGTTGAATTTTGATGTACCGCAAAGCATCGAAGTTTGATGTACCAAAGAGCATCAACGGTTCATATATTCGGCTTATCGGAGTCTGATGTAACTCTAAGCATCGAAATTTTTCCTGAGTGTTGAAGTTTGATGTACCATAGAGCATCAACGGTTCATATATGTGATGCATCGGAGTTTGATGTAAAAAGAAGCATCGAAATTTTCTGACGTGGGTGAAGGAGACCCTGAAGTAGGTGACGGATAATTAAGGTAGGTGAACGAAACCCTGAAGTGGGTGAACGTATCGGCCGCCATTTTTTGCCGCCGGCCTTTTTTTTTGAAACTTTTCGCCACGCTTTACACGAACTGTGATCTTTCCTCCCAACATTTAGTGACAGTTTTACAGAACTGTTATCTTTTTTCTTGTAGCTTCAACAACGGCTGGTGGAAATGTTGTCTTTGATGTCTGCCTTTTGCAACAGTTTTCTGTTTTTCTTCTTTTCCTTTGGATTTTTAGCAACGGTTCTAGGGATTGTTGTTGTTTCTCACGGACCTTTCACCATGGTTTTGTTGTACTTTTGTGGCCCTTTCTGGAACTTTCTGAGATGCTTTTCTGAAGGTTTTCCCTTGGGTATTCATGCACCTTGAGATGTAGGAAACTTGACAACCTTGCGATCATGACCGTAGTGTCTTTGAGGAACTACAAACTAAAACATGTGGACACTGCGTTATTTGAGAAGCAATTTTTTCCAATTTTGGACTTGAATATGTTGCGGATCGAACATCCGGGCAATAATCTTAGCGATCTTTCCAATGAGTCAGCCTTGGTGGCCTCTGACTATGAAGCTAGACTGCGGCAGTTGCGATCAACTAGACTGCAGTAACTGTGATTAACTGGACTGCAGCAGCTGCGATCAGCTGGACTGCAGTGATTGAAATTAAAACTGGACCAGCCATGTTGCAGATCAAATATCCAAAAACAATTTTGCTGATGTTTTTACGCCATCTTTAACCGTGAACCGAACGTCCTGACAATAGTTTTAACAACCCTTGTAGTGGTATAGATTGGGTGCTTTCCGAAGGTAGTAGTTTCCGAAAAGCTTGAACTGCGAATCTGGACTGCAACAGTTGTGATCAACTGGACAGTAGTAACTACAATTAATCTGGACTACAGCAGCTGCGGTCAGCTTGATTGCAGTGATTTCGATCAGAATTGAACTGTTGCAATTTCATCAACTGGACTGCAGTATGTGCGATTATATGGTCAGCAGTAGCTGCGATCAGCTGGAATGCGACTATTGCGATCAAACTGGGTTGCATAAGTGATTTTTCACGACGTTCAAACATCTTTTTCACGGCATGATTTTAAAGCATTATGTACAACTTTTCTCAATGGGAAAACACGATTCCTTTTCTCGTATTCCCCTTAGCCGACACCAATGTTTGCACCAGAAATATTTCCAGGCACTAAATACGATGATTTTGGTGTTGTTGATAAAAACAGAGCTAATAAAAGGAAATAATCCGAAACGACAGATACACGGATTTTACGTGGTTCGGTATGGTTTGCCTACGTCCATGGACGAATCCCCTTGGGGAGTAATATTTTATTGATATTTATATTATAGTGTATTTTTATCCCCCATCCCATTTCTCTTTGCTAGCTCCCTATTTATACAGTTGAATTCCTAATTTCAATATAAATTTAAATGGCATTAACTGCTCATTCATGCCACTTTGTTTAACTCTGCATGAAACTGCATATTCATGCCTCCATGATGAATTCTGTATGAAACTGCACATTTATGCCTCAATGATGAATTCTGCATGAAACTGCACATTTATGCCTCCATGATGAATTCTGCATAAAACTTCTCATTCATGCTTCCATGATGAATTATGCATGCTGGCAGACTGAATTGATGGTTGACAGGCATAATGGCTGACAGTATGGATAGATGCTGGCTGGTAGACTAGATTTGCTGCACGGGTAGAGACTGGATGGAAGTGCGATAAAGTACTTTGCATGGAGTTAGTTGGCAGCACCGCTGGCAACCTGAATAGAAAATGTATGAAAGCACCATTACTTGTTCTTGATCTTCTTCCATTACTTGTAAACATTTCTGAGAATCAAATAATAAAGTGTTGTTTTAATCATCAAATATGTGTTAATCATTGTAAGATCTTATCAAGGGTGTAGCATAGGATTTCCCACAACTACATTTTGGCGCCCGAAACAGGGATGAATTGATGATTGTTTGAAGAAAAAGATAAAAATTGACATTGTGATTGGAAGGAATTTGGAATAATTAGTGAAAGATCTTACGCAACATTCAACAGATTACTAAGATTAATGGCTAGAAGAAGAAGAAACACATCAGAACCACCAACAACCGTAAGGAGGAGTAAAAGACTTGCAGGTGGAGAAATAAATGAAATGGGAGAATCTTCAAGGATAATAACAAAAAGAAATAGAACAAGGAATGAAGGAGAAAATCAAGTTCAACAACCAAATCAGCAAACACAAATACAAGATAGAATTGTGGATTATGATAGAGTTAGCGTGCATACTTGGCGATCAGATTCGATGGAGGAAGCAGAAGATCGACAGTTAAAAAATGAGAGAAGAGAAGAAATTGATCAAGGAGTGGTTGAAAGATTAATTCATGGAGAAGGCGAAAATAAAACAGCAGGTGATTTAAGACAAGGAATACAAGAGGAAAGGAGATTAGAAGCAGAAGAACGTGCAAATTTAACAAGACAGAATCATGAGTTAAGAATGGAAAATCTGAGATTGCAAAGTAGGAGATCAAGAAGTACTGCTGGATCAAGTTCAAGATCATTTAGAGAAGAACCAAGGCAAAATTCCCCTATGAGAAATGTTGGAGAAAATATCCGAGAGGAAATGCAAAATCCAAATGAAGAGCATCATCATAGAGAAGAAGAGATGATTCGTGATCGCTACATTCCATGTGGAGAAACTGTGAATGGTAGACGTGATGATAGAAATCAAGAGGGCGGAAATAACCAAGATGGTGAATAAAATCGAGAATAAAGAAGAAGAATATTACATGGGCGAGAAATCCAAAGAAATCAAAGAATCGTTGAGGAGGAAATTGAGAGACATTATGCTGAACAAGCACGTATGGCTTGCGAAAGAGAAAGATTAAGAGCAGAAATTGAAGAACAAGAGTTTCAAGAAGCAATACGGCAGAATAATCATGACAATCGAGAAAGAAGACGCACACAAAATCGCCATAACCATAATATCAATTAAGAATTTGATAGAATACAAAGAAGAATAGAAAGACAGCGAAGAGAAGCGATGAGAAATGAAGAAACTCGCAGAGAAGAAATTGGGAGGCATAATCAGTTGCGAAATCTAGAAGGAGTTGAGATGGAAAATCGCAGAAGAAGGCAGAATGAAGATGCAGATGAAGATTCACAAAATCTAGCAAGACAAGAAAGATATGAACGTAGAAGAAGAGAAGCTGCACTGAAAAGACCGATGGAGCAAAATTCAGCTCGAAATGAACAAATTTTAAGAGAATTAGCATAAATGAGGGGAATGTTGAATAATAGAAGAGAAGGAGGAAGGAAACAACTTGATGAAGCAATTGAAGAAGATGAGAGAACTCCATTCACTCAAGAAGTACAATTAAGAGGAATCCCTCCAAAATGAAATTTACCAGCATTAAACAGTATCTTCGTTGGGACTACCTGTGTTGTTCAACATGTTAAGGCTTATGTTAGGTGTATGCTACAATGGGAAAACCATGATGATGTGTTATGCAAGTACTTTGCATTTAGTTTAACTGGCGAGGCGTTAAAATGATTTGAAGGCTTACCTAAAAATACAATAACTTCTTTCGACCATTTTCAAGCTACATTTTTGGGAGCATATATAAGCAACAATTCTTCACGACCCGGTATTGAAGATGTATTTGGATTAAAACAGAGGATTGGCGAGAGTATGAAACACCTAACCATAAGATGGAAGACAATGTACAGTGAAATGGCAGGAAGAGTGGATGAGAGATAGCTCATTTTATCTTTCATTAATGCAATGTTCGCAACCAATTTGCTGTACATACAAATTTTCAGAATCAAAAATACCATCACAATGACTGAGTTACGAGAACTACAAGAAGAATACATTGCTTTGGAGGAAAAACAAAATGAGATGGAATCATATCTAGTCGCAAACACTAGCTCAATAGCGGCGAATGGGAGTTTACTTCCTAAAATAATCAACAATGTGGTGAGCACTTCGCATCCACAACAAGAGAACGTAGTGATTGAAAAACAGCAGAAGTTAGTAGCTATGGGAAGTAGAGATCAAGAGGAGTATGAAAGAGAAAAGAATTATTACAATCGCGGTGGAAATAATAAAATTCAAAGACTTGATCATCCGTAAGAGACTTATGGTGGTCAGAGACAAAATAATTTCAGAGGACAAGGGAATCAAAGAGTAATATGGGAAGAAATTAAGATGCCACCCCTGAATGGCAGTATTGGAAAAATTTGGGAAGCTATCATTTTGATGGAAAATATACCATCACCCTGGAACATGGGAAAATAGCCACATCAAAATAATCGAAACCAAGAATTTTGTCCTTACCATCATTTTCATGGTCATTCAATAAACGATTACAGGAATGTAAAAAGAATAATTTTGAGGATGATTGATTAGGGAAAGTTAAATCATTTTCTAATAGGACATTCGCAATCTCAGCAACTACCACTAGCACCACCAGATATTTGCAAAGTGAATACTGTAAAAAGAGCAGAAACATTTGTGATAGAGGTTGGAGCCAAGGCGAAGAATTTGTTCTGTAATTCCATCGTACATTCATACAAAACCATTGAGGATTTCCACGATAATGTTCTAAGCAGAGTCTTCGCGAGAGACACAGATGGAAGAGAGATAATGAATATCGCGAGAGTCTCACCATTAGAGAGTCGCAAAAGCAAACTATTTCTTTCACTGCACAAGAAGTACCAGAGCCTGGCGAGATGCATGACAACCCACTGGTGGTAAGGTTATAAATAAATCCAAAACAAATAGAAGAAGAAGATGAAGAAAATGATAATGATGAAACTGAAGACTCCTGGGCAATTAATAGAGTTCTAATAGATACTGGAAGTTCAGTTGATATATTATTTTATCATACTTACAGAACTATGGGTGGAAGAGGACGAAGATCTGATACCATCAACCTATAAAATCTATTGTTTCAACGGTACCGCCAACAAGCCCAAAGGGGAAATTACAATGTGAATTCCATTAAAGTGGTTATCTTCTAAGATTCTATTCTGCGTTGTGGATATTGAATCACCTTATAATTCCCTGATTGGTCGACCTTGGATACATGGGATATTAGGTGTGGCATCAAATTTCCACCAATGTATTAAATTTCCTCATCCAAATGGTGTTGGAATTATAAAGGGAGATTGGGTTGATGGAAAGAAATGTTATGAAATTGACATGGAATCTTGTGAAGAAAGAGCAGCGAGGAATAGAAATTGGAAACAAAATATCAAGCAAAAAAAAAAAGAGGTGATAAGCTAATGGTTGATACAATAGAACGGCAAGAGGAGGGAATACTGCGAAATCAACATAAGTATATGATTGGCGAGCGGATCGCAGATGCAAAACGCAACAAAAGAGCAGAAGCAGAAAGTAGTAAGTAGAAAGGTAAAATGAAGAAATTTAAGAAGTTTATGAATGATTTGTTGAAGAAAATATTTCAAAAGAATATTTCATTTGAATGAAAGAAATGAAATTGAAAAAATATACAAGAGTTGAAATGCAAATAAGGAGAAGATCAAAGAAAAGAAATTTCACCAGAATTGCAATATTCGCAAGAAACGCGAATAAAATTTCGCAGAGACATAAGAATGGGACAAACCTATATGGCGTACACCCTAGTTCGCGGATACAATTTCGCAAGAGGAAAATGTAAGACCTAAAGTGCGTCATATAAATGGGGTATCTCTTTGCGTGACTCAGGGATAAGGTTATACCGCTACTGGAACCTGAACCACGGAGATTGGGGTCCATCTCTTTGAGATACTTATCCAGGAGAGATACTTTAGATTTCCAACTATATAAGGTTATACCCTGGTTAGACGACTGAAGGTCTCTTCTAAGGGGTGCAGAGTATGACCAAGGCGCCGAGGTACACAGTTGAACCAAGGATGCCCGGGACGGACGAACCTACCCTGGCCATTCTTGGTAAGTCTTGGCTATGATGCACTCAGCCCAAAGAAAACCCCACTTAGGGTGCAGTCTTGTAACTATAAGATATATAGGCATAAAGGACAAGAGTGTGCGAAAACAACTAGATGTTGGTAAATCCGGATGGGAGGAGCTAGTCTTGTATGGCCGATGTGACCTCCTTGAAGGGGAAACTAGGGGGGAGATAAGGGCGGAACCCTCCATTAGGGAGCTGATAAGTGTCTAAAGACGGCAATGTCATGGGTATTTACGCTCACAAGAGCATTTAGGCCTTTCATACTGTCGCGTGACGAATATTATACAGAGGCAACAAGCCATAAGAAAAAGTTAAGATGATTTCAATGGGTTTTTATATGAAAGTATAAAGACGTCCTGCGATTTCATCGCACGACGGCAATGTCATGAAGCTTTGTTCTCACAAGGGAACTTAGACTTGTCATATTGTCGCAGAGAAATTGAAAAAATACGGATAAGGAAAGATCAATGGGTTTTTACATACAAGTTTAAAGACGTCCTGCGATTTTGTCGCAAATACAAAAAGTGGCAAAGTAAGACCTTTAACTTGAAAGGCATAATAAGACCGCAAGAAGTTGAGTGACTGCGATATTTTTGCAGAGATTATGAAATTTGCAATATTTACGCATAGATCATAAAAGTTTACAACTGTTACTTGCGATGATGCTCGCAACTCAACTTTATTTACAACTGATATCTAAGCTCTACTCAATTTTTTTCATATTGCAGATGAATAACAGAGACAAGTATGGGAATGCATAGAATGATAAAATTGTTATTCATCATCATATGATAAATTTATGTAGACATTATTATATGACACATTTACACAGATAGTTAAAGATTAATAATTATGTTGATTAATTATATCGCAGCAAAGAATTACTTTTCAATTTACAAATAGAAGCAAAAGAAATTTATACATTAAGGAATGTTAAAAGCTGGAGATACTCGCAGCAATACAATACAAGGAGAAAGAGATAAATGAACAAATATTATAGAGGGGTTCAAGACTAATTAGATCCATCATCATCTTCGCCAGATTTTTCTTCTTCTTCACCTTTACCATCAGCTTCATCCTCGTCAGATTCCTCAGTCTCGCTATCAGAGATAACAAGGTTTGGAGTATTCGCTGGAATTTCTTCTGCGAGATCAGGATATGTAGAATGAGGAATGTTATGATCATTACAGACCATTTTAATGGAGTTGTTACGAACACCAATAAGGGCATTACTAAAATTCGCAGCAGTAATCTTCAATTGATCTTTCAACCTTGAATATTTTTTATTGCGAGCAGCAAGAGTATTTGCGAGTTGATTCTTATCAGATTCAAGTTCTCCAATTCTTTCAGTATATCTCTTCTCAACTCCTGCGAATATATAACAACAAATTGAAAATTCTGCAAAGACAAGAAGATTAATGACAAGAAATTAATGAGGAAGAACAATTAGCAACCTTCTCTTTCAGAAATCATGTCCTTAATTAAGGCCGCTTGTTCAACATGAAGACTAACATCTACACCTAAGTTAGCTCTGGCCTTGTCAAGAATCTTTGCAGCCCAAGCAAATTCATCATCATCATTAATAAGAATACGGGAACGGATTTGGTTTTCTCTTTTAACAAGATCATCTCTCTCGCGGATAAGTTTATCTCTGTTAATTTGGACTTCAAGAAGGGTTCTATGAAAATCCGCTAAGGTTTGTGCTCCCTGTCTAGAGATGCGATCCCTTTCATCTATAAGATCACTTTTTTGAGCTCTTAGAATCTTGATTTCATCTTTAGAATTAAGATATTGACGCTTGGATGCATTGGCCGCTTTCAAGCTAGATCTATGATCAATTTCTAAAACATGAAATTTGGATCTAAGATCATCTACAGAAAAGGAGTTAATCTGTTCATTTGAATAACTACATAAGGATTCATTAAGGCGGTTGAGAAGTGTATCATCATCTATTGGGTTTGGAAAAAAATGAAGGAATACAGCTTTGTCAGAAAGACCATAAACATCTGCGAAGAAGAATAATAAGAACAAAATGCAAAGGAATACAAGGATAAAAAGAAGGGGAAAGAATTCTTACCATAAAGATGATCATTCGCAGCTTGGAGGCTTGCGGCCTTTTCTTGCGAGAAAGTTAGATCAGTTTCCAACTGCTTGATTTTTTATTGAAGGTCAGTTGACACAGATTCCAATTGCCCGCGGAGACTAGGGGACTCAGATTCCAAATCCACATTCTTCTTATGAAGAATGGCATTCTTCTTGCGAAAAGATTCACACCTCATCTCCAAGTCTGAGGCAACAACAAAGGAAGCTCTTCCAGTCTGCGAGAGAATAATGTAAATTAAAGCTGGTGAGGACATGAATACATAGGTATAGTAAAGAAATGAAAACGTACCAGAATACCAAGAGAATTTAAGAGACTGGGAGATATTGATCTTGAGATTCCTTGGAGGGAGTCATTATCAACCAGTATCGGAGAATTACAGACTTTAGCGAGAGCCTGGGATACCCAATTAAGAGCTTCATCTCCATAATCATTTGTGATACCACATGTAATATCGCCAAAGATCTTGGACAGTTGAGTCATGGAGGAATCAGATTGGGAAGACTCCATGGTAGAAGGGACATCAGCATTAAAATCATCAGAATTGCCACTCGAGTTTTCTGCATTAGCTTGAGGAGTTGAAGAAGAAGAGAATTGGGTTTTTCTTTTCTTCAAAGGAGGAGCTCCAGATTTTTCTCTGCGAGGAGCATCAGACTTCTCTTTGAGAGGGATAGTAGATTCTTCCTTGCGAGAAGCATCTTTGTCTTTCCCTTTAGTCTTCATAATCTTCACAGGTTCTCTTTCTTCAATTTCCTGCGAACACATATAAAGATAAGAAATAGAGGCAACAATATATTGTAAAAAGTTATAAAAAAATATTTCTTACTTCATCTGTGAGAGATTTGAGAGATAAGAAAGTAGCAGGTTTCCCAAACTTATCATAGCTGGCTTTCAACCTTTCAATCTGATAAAAAAGAGATAGTCAACGGGAATCTAAAGACATGAAGAAATTAATAATGGTAATTTATTATGCAAAGGATTAAGAGAACATACTTCTTTATTTCTCTCAGGCCAGCTGAATACCCACGGTTGGAACTCTGCGAGATTCGTAGGTAGAGCATGGGTACCAGAAATATATGAACCCTCTAAAAGTAAAGGGAAGATATACAATTTGTCCTCGCTGGAATGACGCGGACCTTGATTAGTACTATTATGCCAATCGATATCCAGCATAAGCATTTTATCTTCCGCGACATCATCCTTCTTTTGCAAGCAAACACCCCAACAGGTGGTATCCCTCTTCATGGGGATTATGTCATAATTTAGGAATAAATTATCTACGGTATACATTGCGGGAATAATTGGAACATCCTTGAATATAGGATTCTTCGCAGATTCAGGGTAGCGAGATTTTTATATCAGCCCCGCGAGTAGCATACTCCACCAGCAGATGGATGCAATCCCCACCCAGTTGGTATATGGCTCGCGAGAATTTTGGATGAGAAAGTATCTCATAGAACAAAGGAAGTTCAGGATCGTAGAGAGGAATGAGAAGACCATCTTCAAGTTGACCTAGCGAGACTATAGTTCTCTCGCGAGAATATTGATGATCAGAAAATAATTTAACAGAAAGTTCAGATTTAGGGTTCTGATCTGGAATTCCAGACAAAGTAAAACCCTTATTTTTAAGCTTTTTTCGCATCTCACCAAAAGAAACCAAATTTTTATGACCAGGAGCAACCATTTTTGAGTATGGGAATGTAGGAAAAGATTGAAGAACGAGAAAGAAATCACAAAAGTAATAGATGCGCAATTAGCGGAAGAACAGTAAAATTGCAGAGAAGTTGCATAGAGGAAGAAGAAAGTAAAAAGAAGAAAAGAAATGAATGAAAGAAGTATTTATAGAAGAAGAAAGTTCTCGAAAAGATGAATGCAATTAATGCGAGGAAATGACGTGAACGGTCAGATCGTAGCGGTTGAAAAGGACGTGTCAAAAACTGAATGGAAGAAGAAGTATGTGAAAACAGCTGGGGAAGGATACAGAAACGTGTCAAATCAGAAGGGTGCAAAATGATAAACAGTAGGGGCATTATGAAAGATTCAATTATCATGATCTTTCCTCCTTCGCAGAAAAGACATGAGAAGAGGCAAGATGTAGGACCATAATAATCGCCATGATATTACTCTTGCGAGATTAGCAACATGTCTGCGAGCATTATCGCGAATTCTTTAACAACACTTCGCAAATGTCATAGAATAATTAAAAGAATGACGTAATAGCTGACGAATGAAGAAACACGGGAAGAACGTGATTGTCCTGCGATGGACACAACACTTGCGAGAGTCAGCATTACAACTACCACGAGAGCATCGTGAACCAAATCCGAAATTAAAGGAAAACTTAGTTGTCATCCATTATGTAATTACCATATATAAAGAGACCCAGTAGATTCAAAAAAGGATGATGTATTTTTCGAGTGTTGAGAAAGTTTTGAGGAGAGAGAAAATTCAAGAGAGCGGTTATGTTCTTGATCTTCTTCCATTACTTGTAAACATTTCTGAGAATCAAATAATAAAGTGTTGTTTTAATCATCAAATATGTGTTAATCATTGTAAGATCTTATCAAGGGTGTAGCGTAGGAATTCCCGCAACTACAGGCAACATGGATAGAAACTGCATGGAAGCACCATCGGAAACACGACCGTGACATTGACGGATGGTTGATTTTGACCGTTGACCGGTTATTGACTTTTACCATTGACTGAGCATTGACTTTGACCATTGATCGAGCGTTGACTTTGACCATTGACCGGTCATTAGATTTATGTAATACTGGGCAGGCTGGTGGGATACTTCAGTTGATTGGTTAGCGGGCTTGGATGAGGGCCAAAACATGATTCAAGTACCACTTTGGCCCATTATGTGGCATTTTTACTTATGGTACAAACAAAATCCTTTCTCATGTACCCATATATGATTCTATTTTGAAACTTTCACATATTCCCAAATATGTTTGATTTGTATCCTCAAGCCACAAATTTATCATAATTAATTTTCACACTCCCTTTCTCAAAAGAAAAAGAAAATTGTTATAGTGTTTTATAATTTACAAAGGTATCTTATGAGTCATTTGGAATGATACTGCACTTCTGAATTTACCTTATTTTAGTGAACGTGCAAAACCAAAACATTGAACTATGTTAGTTATTATGTCATTTGAGTTCATTCGTCATGGATAGTTGGGGTAGGCCTTAAAAATGTCCAGATCCTTGTTGATTTTTTTTTCCATTTAAGAATAGTCTGAAAAGATTAAAACCCAGTATGGACTTAACAATAAATATCACTTTTATGTTCTTACGAATTCAATAACACAATATGATCTCTAGTACCTCAAAACTTCTACACATTCTACAATATTGACCTTCCAAATGTGTGGTTATTAATTGCATAAAAATGATGAAACCATGGTTAGCTAGTCATTCAAATGGTTAACCACTTAATGTGATAACAATAAACTCAGTTATCTATCATTGAATAAAAATGATGTTAAAACATTTAGTAAGGAATATTTTTGTGTGAAATGCCTTATGGAATCTCCAGATACAATAATTCTTACAATCAAGTTGTGTTAGCTTTTGACTTTTGTTGACTATAATATTATGACTCATCAATTGGCATTTTAATCTCGTGTTTGTTACCTGAAAATTTAAAATCATGTAAGCGTGTGCAAGAAAACCTCTTAGTAAGGTAGGAAAACAACGTCGATGACAAAATTATAGCGGTAAACATATGTGTGTTATCAATATCTTGTTTGTAGTATCTTATAGTAGTAAACATGTGCGCGAAAGAAAAATATGTTCTATTTATAATAGTACTGAGTTAAAACCACGATATCGTTGTCACCGATCCACAAAATACTAAAATTCCAAAAATCCATGAGCACGAATGAAATGGATGATTTGAAAAATATACAACATATTATAATTCATATAAAGAACAAAATACGTAGGTGGTTAACCTTAAGATTAGTTTCTCATTTGGTATAAGATATATGATTTATAATTCTCAATATTCATCTCCACCAGCATTAAGGAAATTTGTTTGGAGTAATCTGAAAATGAAGATGGGAAAACAATAAGGAGAAAATAATAAGAATCACAAATGCAAGAGAGTATGAGTAAAATGAATAAGTAAAATGATCGGACTAAAACAAAAAGACCGAGTTTCAATTTTCCAAAGTTTAACCAAAAAAAAAAAAGATAACCATGAAAAATAATGTTCGGGGAAGTGAACTTCATGAAAATAACATAATCCACTGAAGAATTGAGAAAAATCCCATCACCTCCGAATTGTGCTTGTCGAAAGCCCGGTGGAACATCTAAAATAGATCATACCATGTTAGATGAGATAACCATAATTTTCTTTTTTAGTCGCTTATTCTGATTGGGATTCAAAGTTATATAAAAATTGAAAAAGCGGGGGTCTAACAACCTCACCAAATATTTCGATTGGCAATCTGTATGGATAACTCCGAGTTGTTTTTCTAGAGAATCAACTAGACTCAATCAATAGAAAATACTCAAGGAGTTATTATCTCAATCTCTTAATTTGATTTACTCAAGCAAATGTGATTCGTGAGTCTAATCAAACAGAGATAACTTGGATGGTACCAAAGACCAATATCCAAGTGTCAATAAATTTAAATCAACCACCAATAAGGTCGGATATTCTAACTGATTGAACAACTCACAACCTGTATTATTTCAATTATATAACAAAATATAATGCGGAAAAGAAATAACACAGACAACAGAATTTTGTTAACGAGGAAACCGCAAATGCAGAAAACCCTGGGACCTAGTCCAGATTGAACACACAATGTATTAAGCCGCTACAGACACTAGCCTACTCCAAATTAACTTCGGTCTGGACTGTAGTTGAACCCCAATCAATCTCACACTGATCCAAGGTACAGTTATGCTCCTACGCCTCTGATCCTAGCACGATACTGCGCACTTGATTCCCTTAGCTGACCTCGCCCACAATCAAGAATTGTGTAGGATCAGAATATCGCAAAGTGCTCTTGCAAAATTGTCAATAACGATACTCTTGCGAATATCGCAGAACGATTACAAAAATGATGTGACAGATGACGACAGCCTAAACACGAGAAAGATGTGAAGACTTAGCGAGATTTAGGAATATCGCTAAAAGAACATTTGTATGCTTGCAAGAATATCGCAGACCAAATCCAAAAAAAAATGACTAGATTAATTGTCATCCACTATGTAATACCCTATATAAGGAACGGAACATGCTTAAGGGAAAGGGAGAGATCTTTTTAGAGTGGTGAGAAAGTTTTGAGGAGAGAGAAAGTCTAGAACAGTGGTTGTATTCTTGATTTCATTTCCTTCTTGTAAAATTTCTAGACTCAATTAATAAAAAGTGTGATTGTTGATCATAAAGATGTGTTGATTATTATGAATTCTTGTGAGGGATGTATTGTGGGAATTCCTGCAACTACATATTGGCGCTAGAAACAGGGAATTTGAAGGATTTTTTTAGAGTTAAGATTGATATTGTGATTTGAATTAATTTGGAGCAATTGGTGAAGAGTTTTATATAATTTATAACAGCTCATTAAGATTGAAAAAATGGCCAGAAGAAGAAATACTTCAAAACAACCAACAACTATTAGAAGGAGTAAGAGACTTGCTGGTAGAGAGATAAATGAAACTAGGGAATCTTCAAGAATGAACGCAAGAAACAATATAGAAAATAAAATTCAACATACACCAGTACAAAGTAGAACTATGGATTATGACAGAGTGAGTGTACACACATGGCAATCAGATTCAGCAGATGAAGCGGAAGAAGAGCGTCAATTAATAAATGGCAAACGAGTATAGAGAAACCGACAAGCAGTTGGAGGAATAATTCATGGAAATGAAGAGATTGAAGCATTAAAAACATTGAGACAAAGAATACATGAAGAAGGGAGACTAGAAGCAGAAGAACGTACAAATCTGACAAGGCAAAATCATGAGTTGAGGATGGAAAACATGAAACTACAGAATAGAAGGTCAAGAAGCACTACAAGATCAAGTTCAAGATCAATTAGAGGAGAAATAAGACGAAATTCGCCTATAGTAAATGCTAATGAATATACTCGAGAGGAAGTACAAAATACAGACGAAGAACGTCGTGAAATAAGAGAAATAACTGAAAATCGTTACATTCCACATGGATAAATTCTCCAAAATGGACAAAACAATAGAAATCAAGGGAATAGGCAACGTCAAGAACGAAATAATCAAGATGGCGAATAAAACCAAGAAGAAGGAAGTAAAATATTACATGGGAGAGAAATTCAAAGAAATTAACAAGTAATTGAAGATGAAATCGAGAGACATTATGCTGAACAAGCACGTCTAGCTTGTGAAAGAGAAGGGTTGAAAGCAAAAGTGGAAGAACAAGAGCTCCAAGAGGCAATACGTCAGAACAATCATGATAATCGAGAAAGAAGGCATGAACAAAACCGCAATAATGGTAATATCAATGAATAGTATGATAGAATACAAAGGAGAGCTGAAAGACAACAAAGAGAATTAATTAGGAATGAACAATATTGTAGAGGAGAAAACAAGACGCATAACCATGTGTGAATTCATGAAAGAGGAGATCGCATGAGAAGGCAAGATGAGGATAGTGAAGAAAAAGCACAAAATTTCGCAAGACAAGAAAGATATGAACGAAGAAGAAGAGAAGCAGAGTTAAAGATGCCAATGGTTCTAAATTCTGGTGTAAATGAACAAATCTTGAAAGAGCTAGCAGAGATGAGAGAAATGTTAAATAACAGAAGAGAATGAGGCATGAGACAATTGGACGAAGCCATAGAAGAGGCTGCGAAAACTCCATTCACACAAGAAGTACAATTAGGAGGAATACCCCCAAAATGCAATCTTTCCGCGTTAACTAGCATCTTTGACGGAACAACTTGTGCAATTCAACACATCAAAGCTTACGTTAGATGTATGTTCAATGGGAAAACCATGATGTTGTGTTGTGCAAGTATTTCGCATCAAGTTTAATGGGAGAGGCATTAAAGTGGTTCGAAGGTTTACCAAAGAATACCATAACATATTTCAAATATTTGCATACTACATTCTTAGGGGCGTATATAAGTAACAATTCCTCGCGACCTGGCATTGAAGATGTATTTGGGTTAAAGCAAAGAGTTGGAGAAAGTTTGAAGCATCTAACCATGAGGTGGAAGACAATGTGTAGTGAAATGGCTGGCCATGTTGATGAGAGATGCCTCATTTTATCATTCATTAACCCAATGTTCGTAACCAATATGTTGTATGTTCAAATTTTCAGAATCAAGAATACAATAACAATGACTGAGCTGCGAGAGTTTCAAGATGAGTATATTGCTCTTGAGGAAAATCAAAATGAGATGGAATCATTCCCAGTCGCGAACACAAGTTCAAAAGCAGCGAATGCAAGCCTATTGCCCAAACTGATAAACACAGTGGCGAGCATTTCGCAAGTACAACAAGATAAGATGATGGGTGATAATCAGCAAAAGCTAGTAGCTATGGGAAGTCATGATCAAGAAGAATTCGAAAGAGAAAGAAACTTCTATAACCGTGGTGGGAATAATAAGATTCAAAGACTTGATCAGCCACAAGAATCTTATGGAGGTCAAAGGCAAAACTATCATAGAGGACAGGGAAGTCATAAGATAATATGGGAAGAAATCAAAATGTCACCCCTGAATGCTAGTGTGGAAAAAATATGGGAAGCTATAATCTTGATGAAAAATATACCAACACCATGGAATATGGGGAATGAACCACCTCCAAACCACAGAAGTCATGAATTTTGTTCTTACCATCATTTTCATGGACATTCAACAAATGATTGCAGAAATATAAAGAGAATCATCCTCAGAATGATAGATCAAGGAAAATTAAATCATTTTCTAATAGGGCAACCTCAATCTCAACCATTACCACCATCGCCAGGAACTCGCAGATAAAATACAACAAAAGGAGGAGAAACATTTGTAATAGAAGTTGGGGCGAAGGCAAAGAATTTGTTTTGTCACTCTATTATACATTCGTACAAAATGATTGAAGACTTTCACGATAACATTCTATGCAGAGTTTTCGCAAGAGATGCTGATGGAAGAGAATAATGAACATTGCGAAGGTCTCGCCGCTAAAAGAATGGCAAAAGAAAATTATTTCCTTCACCACAGAAGAAGTACCCGAGGGTGGCGAAATGCATGATAACCCATTAGTGGTAAGATTGTAGATTAACCCAAAACCTAGTGATGATGAAGATGATGAACCTGAAGATTCATGGGCAATCAACAGAGTTTTAATTGATAATGGAAGCTCTGTGGATATCTTGTTCTATCATGCTTATAAAACTATAGGAGGGAAAATGAGGACTTAGTACCTTCAACTTACAAAATCTACGGTTCCATGGTTTTAATGGTACTTCCAATAAGCCTAAAGGGGAAGTCACTATGCGAATTCTACTGAAAGGAATATCTTCTGAAATTATGTTCTGTGTTATCGACGTGGAGTCACCATATAACGCTTTGATTGGACGACTTTGGTTGCATGGAATTATAGGCGTAGCATCCACATTTCATCAGTGCATTAAGTTCCCTCATCCTAGTGGATTTGGCATCATAAAAGGAGATTGGATTGAAGGAAAGAAGTGTTATGAAATTGATGTTGAATCATGCAAAGAACGAATTGCAAAGAAGGAGAATTGGAAGCATAACATCAGAGAAAGACAAAGAAGTGAAAAACTGATGGTAGATGCAATAGAACAAAGAGAATAAGAAATGTTGTGAAGTCAATGCTTGCTGAAAATAAGAAATGGCAAAAACTTCACAGAAGATATCAAAGATGCAAAGACAGAAAGTAG
The DNA here is from genome assembly GCA_023529315.1 of Papaver bracteatum. Classification (NCBI taxonomy): domain Eukaryota; kingdom Viridiplantae; phylum Streptophyta; class Magnoliopsida; order Ranunculales; family Papaveraceae; genus Papaver; species Papaver bracteatum. The sequence goes on from JAJJWX010003988.1 coordinate 589,715, forward strand.
CAAAGGTAAGAAACTTAAAGTGTGAATGTATTTATTGATTTTATGACTGTAAAAGTAAAATTGAGAGAAGAAAGAAAGATGTATGACTGATTTGTTGCCAAAAATTTGAAAAAATATATTTTATGAATGATAAAGATGAGATTGTGAAATTACAAAAGAGTTGAAATACAAAAGAAGAAACAAAACAATCATAAAGGAGCGAACCTACTATGGCGTACACCCTAGTTCACGAAATCAAAATTTCGCAAGGGGAAAATGTAAGACCTAATTAAAGTGCGTCATAGAAGGGGGTACCTATTGCATGGCTCAAAGAAAAGGTTACACCGCCCCTGGAACCTGAGTCATGGAAATTTGGGGTCAATAAATCCCATCCAGGAGAAGCGCCTTGGAATCTCAGCTTAAGCATATGACTTAGGTTGGGCGACTAAGGTGAGAAGGTCTCTCCTAAGGAGTGTAGAATATGATCAAGGCGCCGAGGTACACGGTTGAGCCAAGAGTGCCTGGGGCATCTGGAACGTACCTGGCCATTCTTGGAAAGTCTTGGCTTAAGATGCACTCGACCCGAAGAAAACCCCACTTAGCGTGCAGTCTTGTCACCATAAGCCATATAGGCAAAAGGGATAAGAGGCTGCGAAAACAACTGGTTATTGTTAAGACCAGATGGGATGAGCCAACCTTGTATGGTAGAGGTACGTCTCCTTGAAGGGGAAACCAGGGGGAAGATAAGGGCGTCACCCTCCATTAGGGAGTTGATAAGTGTCTTAAGACGCAAATGTCATGAGGCTTTATTTTCGCAAGAATATTTAGTCTTGTAACATTTGTGCGACAATCCTGAAGAGTCAATAATACAAAATAGAAAGATAAGACGAGATCAATAAGTCAGTACATGAAAGTGTAAGGACGTCCTGCGATTTCGTCGCAAGACGACAATGTCATGGGGCTTTATTTTTGGAAGAATATTTAGACATGTCATATTGTCGCAATAAAAATGAAAAAAAAAATTTAAGGCAAGATCAATGGGTTTTTGCAAGAAAGTGCAAATATGTCCTGCGATTTTGTCGCAATGACAAGAGGTGGCAAAATAAGACCACATAAGAGAACAAGAAATAATGAAATCTTGCAAAAAACCAAGAAATATCTCTCAAAATATATGATTGCGAGATTATGGAGAAACAGATGCGTAACTGAGGCATAAATATACGTTGCAATTCAAAAGTAACTTTTTTAATCTTTCATTTGGATACAAATAACAGAGGCAAGTAAGGGAATGAATGGAATAAGAACATGTTATTTGCCTCCATATGATAGATTTACGCATGAAATGAAAGATTAATAATTATATATTGATTAACCATATTGCAAAAAAGAATTTCTTTTCTAATATGTGCAGGAATAAACAAAAAAGGTAGAACTTGTATTTGAAGATTGAATAAATTCGCAACAAAAGATTACAAAGATAGAAGATTAAAGAACGAATGTATAGATATTACAAAAGATTAAAGAAGGAAACAAAATTATTTCTTGTTTGATTCTTCCTCTTCTTCACCTTCATCAGATTCTTATTCTTCACTAGCATCACTGTCAGAGATATCCAGAGGAGGTACATTCTTTGGAATCTCTTCTAAGAGGCAAGGATATGTGGAATGGAGGATGCTATTGTCATCACAGACCTTCTTAATATTTTGGTTACGAAAAAGAATAGCGCCATTCTTAAAATTCGCAACAGTGATCTTTAATTGACTCTTCAGTCTAGAACATTTATCATTTCGATAAGAAAGATCCTTTGCGAGCTGCTCCTTCTCAGCCTCAAGTTCTTAGATTCTTCTACGAAATCTCTCCTCAGCTCCTGCGAATGCATAACAATGGATCAATAACTTGGTGAAAGTTTATAAAAGACAAAATATTAATAAATAAGTACAGTTAACAACCTTCTCTGTCATAAATCATATCACAAAGGTCGTGTGCTCATCTAGGAGACTAACATTTACACCTAGATTATTTTTGGCGTCATCTAGAACTTTTGCAGCCCAAGCGAATTCATCGTCATTATTTATGAGAAGACAGGAGCGAATTTGATTCTCTCTTTCGCTAAGCACAGCATTTTTGCGGTTAGATTCATCTCATTCAATTTGAACCTCAAGAAGAGTTTCTTGGAATTTCGCTAAAGTTTGAGCACCTTGGCTAGCAATGCGATCTTTATCATCTATGAGATTACTGATCTTGGCTCTTAAAGTATTAATTTCCTCTTTAGAATTAAGATATAAACGCTTAAATTTGTTGGCTAAGCCCAAGCTGGATCTATGGTCAATTTCTAAGAGGCGAAGTTTGGATCTGAGTTCATTTATGGGAAGAGATTTAATCTTGTCATTTGAAAAACTATTCAAAGAATTATTAAGGTGTTCAAGAAGGGTATTCTTATCCATATAATTGGGGAATGAGTGAAGGAGAATGGCTTCATCAGAAAGATCATAAACGTCGGCAAAAATGATAAATCAGATGAGGAAGAATAATGAGAAAACAAAATAAAAGGAAAGAAGAAAAGCCCCATACCATAAAGTTGATTATTGGCATCTTGAAAACTAGATATTTTGTTCTTTTGAATGGAAGAATCAACTTATAATTGTTTGTTCTTTTCGCGAAGGCCAACCACTTCAGCCTCCAGTTCTTCATTTCTTTTGCGAAGCTGGAGATTCTTCTTTTCAAGAGTCACACGTCTTTTTTCCAGATCTGAGGCAACGACGAAAGAAGCCTTTCCAGTCTGCGATTCTCAAGATAAAATATAATTATGAAGAAACATAAAAATGAAGGCATGAAGAAACATAGAAATAAAGGCATGAAGAAACATAGAAATAAAGGCATACCAGAATACCAAGCGAATTCAGAAAGCTAGGAGTCATTGATCTTGAGACTCCGCGAAGAGAAGTATCACCATCCAATAAAAGGGCGTCACATATATTCGCAAGAGCTTTGCATGTGTTGGTAATATGATCATCTCCAATCCCTTGCATGGAGTCAGAGAAGATGCTAGACAATTACACCATTGAAGATTCAGATGGAAGATCTCCCCATGCGAAATAAGTACCAATATCATCATTATCATCATCATCAGAACTTTCGCCAGCTTGAAGATTTGAAGGAGAAGGAGAATGAACTTTTCGTTTCTTTGAAGGTGGGGCAGCGGATTTCTCATTGCGAAGAGAACCTTTACCCTTGCCTTTGGTATTCGCAAACTTAGATCCTTCTTCTTCAACAACTACAATACCAACCTTCACACACGAATGAAGATAAGAAACAGAGGCAACAATATTGTTAAAAATAATAAAAGAAAGTGTTTCTTACTTCATCCGTGATTGAGCGTAGAGCAGGCAAAGTGCTAGATTTCACATTCCTGTTGTAGCTTGCTCTCAGTTTTTTAATCTAAAATTTTCGCAAGATTTAAAAAACAAGAGAGTAACAATATATGAAAGGTTATGAGTTGAGCAAGACTTGAAAACATACCTCTGTCTCTTTTTAGGTCCAGTTGAATACCCATGGTTGATATGCAGCGAGATTCGCAAAAAGCACATTTGAACCAGAAATATAAGGCCCCTTCAAAACTAATGGAAAGACACACCATCTGTCATCCTTGGATTGGCGAGGAGTATTATTCTTACCAGAATGCCAATCAACATCTTGCATAAGTATTTTATCATCAGCAATATTATCTTTTCTCTTCAAGAGAACACCCCAGCGAGGGCTATCTTTCTTCATGGGTATTAATTCATAATTTTCAAAGAAACTTTCTTCTGTATATTTTTCAGCGAGTATTTCTAAATTTTCAAGTTCAGGATCCTAACTTCTTGTGGATAAAGAGATTCTTTACCAGCACCACGGTTGGCGAATTCAAGAATTAAATGAATGCAATCCCTACTTAATTAGTAGATGGCTCGCGAGAAGTTCGCATAAGCAAGAATTTCGTAAAACAAAGGAAGACTAGGATCATAAAGAGGAATGGGAAGGCCAGCGAGAATCTGACCAAGTAAAACTATGATTTCTTTATCATCACAACGATGATCAGAAAATAGTTTATCAGAAAGAATGGATTTAGCTCCTTGATTAGGAATGGTGGATAATGTAAAACCCTTCTCTTTGAAAATATTCTGAGTTTCTTCTAAGGAAGTTTCATATTTACGACCACTTAGAGGCATTTTAAGTATGGGAATGAAGAAGAAATTAAAGATTGAAAGAGGTAGAAACAAGAAAAATTACAGCAGTAGGAGCGGAATTTACGGAAGAATGGTGAAGTAAAGTTGCAGAAAAAATAAGAAGAAAGGTAAAAAAAAAAAAAAGAGAAGAATGAGAAAAATATATATAAATATAAGAATTCTCGAGAAGATAAGCACATTTAATGCGAAGAGTAGACGTGAACGGTTGATAAATAGCGGTTGAAAAGGACGTGTCAAGAAATGGAAGGAAGAAGAGATACGTGTAATAAATTCTGCGTAAAATACAGAATCATGTTAGTATAGAAGAATATGGAAAAATGAACAGCTGCGGCATTTTGAAGTACAAATTCTCATGACATTCTCCCCTTTGCAGAGAAGACATGAGAAGAGGCAAGATGTAGGATCATAATATTGTAACAATAGTGCTCTTGCGAAATTTTCAATAATGATACTCTTGCGAATTACACAGAACGATTACAAAAATGACATGACAGATGATGACAGCCTAAACACGAGAAAGATGTGAAGACTTAGCGAGATTTAGGAATATCGCGAAAAGAACATTTGTATGCTTGCGAGAATAAAGGACTAGATTAGTTGTCATCCACTATGTAATACCCTATATAAGGAGCGGAACAGGCTTAAGGGAAAGGGAGAGATCTTTTTAGAGTGGTGAGAAAGTTTTGAGGAGAGAGAAAGTCTAGAACAGTTGTTGTATTCTTGATTTCATTTCCTTCTTGTAAAATTTCTAGACTCAATTAATAAAAAGTGTGACTGTTGATCTTAAAGATGTGTTGATTATTATGAATTCTTGGGAGGGATGTATTGTGGGAATTCCTGCAACTACAAGTTGCTACGACCCAAAGTCGAAGACTTTAGCAAACAAATCTGTCTCACACAAAAATGTCTACAAGATAGATAAATCCGTCTCCCACGAATAAACCTATGAGTTTTGTTCCGTCTTTTGATAAATCAAGGTGAACAAGAACCAATCAATAAAATCAGACTTATATTCCCGAAGCACAGCTCAGTTTTATCAATTACCTGACAATAGTCTTAATCGACGCATCGAAAAAATATATTGTGGAATCACAAACGATAAGACGAAGATGTTTGTGATTACTTTTATATCTTTCCTATCGGATATAGAAATCTCAAGCCAATTATTACAATTGTACTCGTATGATAGAAATAACAAGATCAGATCACATAACTACAAGAAAAGTAGTATCGGTCTGGCTTCACAATCCCAATGAAGTCTTTAAGTCATTAACCTGGTTTTAGAAGAAGAAAACCAAAGGTTAAAGGAGAATCGACTCTAGCTTAGCAAACTAGTATCACAGAATGTGTGCGGATTAATTTTTCAGTTGCTAGAGTTCTCCCTTATATAGTCTTTCAAATCAGGGTTTACAATCAATGTTAGCTTAGTAACAAAGCATTCAATATTCACCGTTAGATGAAAACCTGATTAGATACAAGCTAATATCTCTCAATCATTAGATCGAAAAATTAGCTTGCCATACACACATGTACTTTACGATTTTGGGTTTATGTAACCGTACCCAAACGTGTACAATAGTTGGTTCAATACTAGTCAACCAAATGCTTAGCCAAATGATAAATTTCATATCAACCATATTATTCTTCACCATAACTAGTCCAAATGACTCAAATGAACTAGTTAGAGTGTTGTTCAATTGCTATGAGATCTTATGTACTACACAAGACACAATTGAAGCAAAAACGTTGTGATTTACTCGAATCGATTCATGAACTATAAAGCTACGGTTTGCAATAGCATTCCATAGATAATTTAGATAAGTTCACGAACATCATTTTTAGACAAAACCACTCAAGTTCACGGACTGGGTTCACGGACTCAAGTTAACCGGTTGGAGTTCACAAACTCCAGCAAAAACTCTCGGGTTCAAGAACTTCCGTCAGTTTGCGGACTGAGTTCATGGACTAAAACTAAGCTACAACTCCAGCAGAAATTCTCGGGTTCGAGAACTACGCACGTTCGCGGACTGGGTTGACTGCTCAAGTTCCGGTTTTCACTTGATCAACAAAGTTCGCAAACTTCGGTTCAAGTGCTAAGGAATTATACATATATGTGTTACCACAACAATGTTTATATCCCCCAGTGGTTATATTGTCTAAACTCTCATTTAAACCATTGAAACATTCTTAGAGGACTTCATATAGTTGTTATTCACAAACTAGTTTTCGTCAGAGAAATTTCCAAAGTGATTGAAACATAACATGACTTTCGCCACTAGGCAAAGATGAACTTGGCTAAAGCGAAAGCTTTACCAACACACATTTCGAGAAATAGATAAGCGAGATATACTCAGCTCGAAATGTCACATGTGTATATTCTTAGTCTATATAGTAATACGACTTTTGTCTCGAGATAGAGTAGATAGACTTTTGAGTGTGATAGGTGTAGAATACACCTAATTTACTATCTAGTAGTTTATGCTTTCTTTGCTATTTTTCTTGTAAATTATGTATTTTACGTGTGTTTTTGAGCTATTAGGTACTCTGGAATCGCACGGAAGAAAAGAAGGAGAAATCACCAAAAAGGGCAAAATTGTCATTTCATAGGACGGACACTATCTGGAACCACGTTAATGTTAAGGGGCAACTCACTTTTAGAGGAGCACTAAAGACAGTCTAGTTAATGTTAAGGGGCAACCTAATTGGATAGCCCTTATCCAAAGAAGACTGCTTGTTATAATACATCCAAATGGGTGGTCTGTATCCATGGTCTATGCCCAAACCCGAATCCGTAAACCAGACCCGGATCCAGACCCACCCCAATCATATTCTAAACCTAAATGAGAGATGATTTCAATCATTCATCACCTCTTTCGCCTGAAACAAAGAAAAGCAGTTGTGAGTGACTGCTGTTGAACTGAGAGAATTCTGGATCGATAAATACAAAGGAGAAATTGATGGTGCCATCATAATTAGCAAGAAGAAAGACTATGTACTCGAATTGCAGAAGAAGGTTTTGATCGTCGTGTTCACGGAATGTTGAGTCGAGTTGAGATCTGGGTTCACTGCAGTTGATACAAAGATGAACAACTGATGGAGTTCAAGGGGAGCTGTTACCCTTTGAAATAATGGGTTCTGTTGGTTCGATTTGGAAGTGATGAATAGGGTTCTTATGTTCGAAATTATGATGATTGTGTCGATTTACGGGTTCTGGTGATTACTTGAAGAAATTGAGCTCATGAAAGAAATGGGTTTGTGCAAATTATAGTCTATCAAGGGTTGGTGGTAAACATGGAGATAGAGATGAAATTTGAGGGTTTTTTTTTGGTGTGGCTAGAATGAGAGAATGAAGCTGTGTGTTCAGTTGGCTATATTGCAGGTGTTATGCCTGAAATGAACCCAATGGCAGCTGTGAAGATTGCGAAGCTATGAATCTGAGATAGAGCTGAATTGATGAAAGTGCACTGAACTGAGATTGCAACTGGTGGTGACGTAGCAACAAAGGCATAGGAGTTGCATAGCCATCATGGCTGGATAGGAATTGGTGTTCTGGTGTGCAGCTGAGAAGAGAAATGAAGAATGAAGTACAGGTACTGGTGCTCTGCAATTAGAGCTGTTGAATGTATGATGACTACAATTGAGTGCAATTCAGTGATGGAGTAGCAGGTGGAGTTGTTGTAGCTGAACTGATATGTTGGCCTGAGCACAACTGAGCTGTGCATTACATGGAACTGGCGGCTTGTTAGGTTGCGAGGGTTTGTCTCGAGATTGCAGGGACTGGCAATTACAAGTATGAGTAGTTTGTGAAGCTTATGTGCAGATTATGCTTGTGTTGTTCTCAGAGGATGCAACTGATGCAGCAAGGAAAGAAGAGAATGGAGGTTATGGTTGAGTTGAAATGTAGAAGATAGTGTTGCTGGGTTTTGCAGCTGTACAGTGGTGATGGGTGTATTTGAGAGATTATGGTGGCTGTTTGGTGGAGCTGTTACTACAAATGATGTATGGAATCAATGATGCTACTGGTGTTGTAGAGTTTAAGTGATAGTTGGGTTCATTTGTTTGTGTTACACAGAAGTTACAAGCGAGATCTGAAATGGGAATGAGCAGTTGGTAGGAAACATGAGGTTGTTGTTGGTTGCATTGTAGAATTGAAATGAGGCAAAGATTAAAGGCAGGTGGTGAACTAGGAGGATACAGGCTGCAGCAAGGAAGTAGAACAGTTGCGACTTGAGATGCGGAACAAGCGAGATCTGGTGATGGCACAGCCATGATGGCTGGACCCTATTGCAACTGAGTTGGCCTGGAAACTCAGCCTAGTCAGGCGAGTTTGACCCGAGCTAACTCAATAATGTAACTCGGTGACTAACGGCGGACTGTTAAGTCAATGGTTGACTTTAACGGAGTTATGACGGAATATTCCGTCGAATATTCTCCCGACGATAGAATTTCAGGTGAACGGCGGCAACATTCCGGTGCCGGATTCCGGCCAAAAACACAGTTTTCCGGTGAGCAAAAATGCAAAATTTTGGATGGACTTCTCTCATGTGTGTGAAGACTTAGAAGTGGGAATTGGATGAAAACTTGGAAGTTTTGGAGAATTGGACTAGAATTTGGAATATGGCTCAATTTGGGAAAGTGGTGTTCTTATGGAATGAGGAATCTTTTCCTACAAAGACATGGAGAGTATTGAAGCCTATAAATAGAGGAGTTCTCTACAACTTTTTACACACATCTACTTTGGAGAAGGAGTTAAAGTGCACAAGGATTGGAGGAAGGAGCAACCATCATCTTTGCAATAAGTTTTTCTTTCTTCCTTAATTATTATTATTATTGTGTGAACTCCGAATTATGAGTAGCTAATTTTCTTATTGATTGAGGATGAATTCCTAGTTCTTAATATTTGATTTGAGTTTTGTTTCAATTCTACTTTGAAGTTTTTCATATGATTATCGATTGTTTTTGCTAATATTAATGTTTATGTTTGATTGATAGGTCGTTTGGGTGGCCAACTAAATTGATTTGTTAATTAAGCTAAAGCTAGTAAAAGTTAGGGGATAAGTAATCGTTTCTTGACTATTTACATAAGTAGAAAACACAAGACCTTGCGGAGTGATTCCGTGGAGCAATTGTGTGTAAAAACAACGTTAGCAAGTGGACCTTGATCTAAGAGTTTAACTACTAATATCAACCTAATAAATTCATGAATCTTAATGCGTTTAACTAAATTACATCTTGGGTGATCTACTACTAGGTGGTTTGGTGAATAGAATCCGGTAGGCGAGAACTTCCGTATCCGGTGAAATTAGGGATTTTGGGGTTAGCACTGATCTAGCTGCTATACCTACGGTTGGTGATAATCTATGACTAATAAAAAGTGGGAAAGAACATAACTTTAATCATTGTTTTGCAGCGAAGAAGGATTCCTTGATCTATTCTCTCTCATTGATTTCAACTTACACTTTTAATTACTTTGTTTAATTCTTTTGCTTTATAATTTTTACAACCAATACCCCCCCTTTTTGTGACAATTATACAACTAGAATCTCTTGCTCCTCGTGGGATCGACCTTGACTACCCTATATTACTCTTTAATTAGGTAGTAAAGTATTAATTAATTTGTTGTGGTAACGACACGCGTACAAATTTTGGCGCCGTTGCCGGGGAGCAACAGGCGATTTTAGTTGTTTTTATTTTTCTTTTTGCTTTATTCTTGTTTTGTTAGATTCTATACCGTATCTAACTTAGTTTTGTGAACCTTGCTGTAGGTATTATATCTTTGGTGAATGCTTCAAGGGGGAAGACCGAGTTCAACTAGAATACGTCTTCGATCCGTCACTCAACTAAAGGATTTCATTCAAGCGGTTAACACTCCGCTTCCTCGTTCTACATCAAGTGAATTCGCAGATTCGGATATTGAAGAAGAGGCAATGGGTGATCGTACACTCAAGGACCTAGCTTCTCACAAGCTCGATACACAACAATGGTGTATCCAAACTAACTCAACTTTCGAGATCAAGCCGGGGTTGATTAGAGAATTACCAAAGTTCCATGGCATGGTGAATGAGGATCCAAACAAACATC